>KE156110.1:1216330-1244173 GCA_000411075.1 Sisymbrium irio
AAAAAATAAAAATATATTAACTATTATGTATATTTTCTAATATTTTTTATTAAAATTAAGATAAATATAGTATTTATAATTAATATATATTTTTTTAAAAATATTTTGTGGGTACCCGCTAATCCGCGGTTGGAAAAAAGTTAACCCGCACCCGCTCCATAATTAAAATTGTTAACCCGCATCCATTCCGTATCCGTTTAGATTAGAAAATTTTCGACCCACACCCGCCCTACAGCGGATTAAATGAGGCGAGACCCGCAGATTTTAACTCAAATTCCTAAAACTAGCTACAACATCCTCCTCATCTACGGATGTTGCGGCAGGAACAGAGGTCAAACCAGAGCCCGGATCGTTAGACCACTTAGCCACGACGACCTGAGCCCCACCAAAGTTGTTGCAGTTCCGGCGAGCCTTATTGCTCAGGTGACGAACAAATTTTGGCGGAAACCTTAAAATGAACGATGAAGTTACGCCATCTCCGGTGAAATACGGAGTTTGAGGGTGAGATGATAGTAGGGAAATGGAACCATGTAACGCCATATATTCTCCCAAGAGTTCTCACTTCTCAGGCGGGTTTTTTTAAAAACACACAAAAGTACCTTAGTTTTATAAGGAAAATCAGATCACTTTTGTGGCAATCATTCATATTGTGGGACACAACACTTAAATCCAATAATTTGTCCACTAAAAACTTTATACCCTTTTCTTTTCCTCTTCTTTTTGTGAGATTTCTTGGAAAGACAAATCTCACTTGCCTCCACCAATATTACGTCGTCGAGCCTTATGATAATAAATAAATACGGAAGAAATATACGACGATGTCAGAAAAATTGTCCGTCGGAGTATAATCCATAGAAATTAAGAATATATTAATATTGGAACATGAATATGTGGCCATTGAGGTGATCATAAATTTAAATATGAGTAATTGTTTGAAACCATGGTAGAATGTGTTAGAGATACTCGAGAACCAAATTTTAAGACCTCATGTTTGCTTCAACGTGAGAATTTAAATGTATCTTCTCTATGGCTAGTATTTACACCAAATCGGACTTTCGTCGCTTATATCAGATAACTAAACAGATACAAACAAATAACCAGAAATAACAATTGCAACTTCTTTTTTTTTAATATACCAACTCGAATGAATATCGCCTGGAGCTGGATCCGCAGAGACAAATGTGAATGTGACGCATTGAGGTGATCATAGATTCCTTTTCTTTGTTAGCAATGTTCACATTAGAATATGAATCCACATTAGAACAAAGTAACTAGACCCGCAACTTAAAGCCACAACAACAACCCACCGGCATAAACCTTTTTATAAGAAGGCTTTCTGTGTGTGTGACATATACATCAGGTTAAAAGTGTTCGTTTATAGGAATCTAATGTGAGTCGATGATGTTTTCGATATTTAATAACCACACGGGCTAAGGTCATGCATGTTAGGAACCAAACAAAAAATCTATACTTGGGCTAGACTGGGCTAGTTCGGTTAACCGGAACCATTCCGACATTCCCATACATCCCAAAATGAAGAACGATATAGCGATCAAAAATCAACTAGGTGAAAGACGTCTAGTTCGACAATATCAGTAATAAAATGGGGAGTTAGTGTGATAACGAATTTTTTTTAAGAGGTGAAGTCAATTTGAATGGAGTCATTGGATGATAACAAATGTCAAGATGCTCTCAACTCTGGTATAAAGACAGTCGCAATTCTGGCTCCAAAAAGGTCTTAAAACCGTATAAAATATGCTTTTCAGACACAAATTTGTTCCTTTTGTTATGCTGAAAGATGAATCACGAGAAGAAGAAAAATTGCTAACCGGAGCAGGGAGACATCACATCCCAGCTTTTGGTTTCTTATTGTAAAGGGAGAAAAATGGTTTTAGTGATGAGCTTCAACCTTGTGTGGCTTCGTTTTCATCTGCAGGTGAAGAAGCAATGCGTTGGTACTTACTTAGCATACGATAAGATTCAAGAACATTTCAGATATACAGAGATATCAAAGTTGGAAAAAACTGCCAACGAGAGAATCTTTGGAAACAACACAATGCAAACAAGTAAACCTTTTGCAACATGATGTTTGAGTAGCCAGAAAATTTTCTGAAGGTTTACACAAAAGATCTTCTTTCGGGTTTACAGAGGAGACTCAGCAAATCACAAAAAAAAAATTAAAAAGCTAGTAACTTCAGAAGCAACATCCAGAGAAATAAAGTCACTCAAACATATGATGAGAGACTAAGATGAGAAGTGAGAACAAAGTAAACTAAAGGGGGCAAAGCAGCATCCTGCAATTCACATGTGTAGCTAGAGAGAGCTTTAGAATGGTGGAAACACAAAAAGAGACGCAAATAATCAAACCTAACTATGGTCAATATCAGGAACGTGTAGCTACCAATTCAATTCAATTAATATCCTTTCCTGAGATCAATTAGATATACTGAATTGCAGATTCATAGCGGATACCAAATACTATAATCAGAAAAATTGATGAAAAAGTGTTGAAATTCCGATAGAATTTATACCTTCAAGAACTTGAGCTTCATGCTCCCGTAGACGAGACCCACGCCAAAAGCCGAAGCACGAGCCACCTGCTCATCAAAACGAAAAGATCAATGAATCACACCAACTCAGAACAAAAACAAGAGATTAAAAAAAGGAATCGTGGTGTGGAGATCGAGAGAGATGATATACAAGAGCAAGTGAGCTGGTGCCGGAGTAAAGTCCTGGAGGGAGCGTCATTGCCAAATCACTGTTGAGGTCCCTTTGGAGAAGTCAGTCGTCTTCACAGAAACAAAAGCCCTAAAATCCCAAATCAATCCAAAGCTTCCCAAATCTCTCAAATTCGCGATTCCTGATGGTGGCTAAGCTATAGTCTGCGATCCTTTTTTTCCTTCGCCTCGAGCTTATTATTGGGCCCTAATGGGCCTATTATTAATAGCTTTCTTAAGGAGGAGATACGAAGCGAAATACTATACTTTTAGTGGGTTATTGAATTCCCCTCCAAGGGCCTCATTAGGAACCTTCTGAAGGAGATGCACGAAAATAATAATATATTTAAAACTATATTTTAGAAATGCCTGAATTAGGAAAAAAAAATGAAATCCTTTAAATTATTATGGAAATATTTGTTAATTAATGTGTTTTAAGGGAAAAAAAATGTGAATTAAAATCTATTCATTAATATTTTCCCCTTTTTATATCTGGATTGTTATTACAAAAAGTTTATTTAAAATATATTTAATATTTAATATATTTACTTGATGGATTCAAAAATATATATAGTAAAATATTTTTTTTATTCAATAAACATTTAATTCTCTGAAAAACAATACAATAATTAATATCTTTCTGAAACCTTGGGGTCTCAGGGATATTTTTTGGGTCCACTACTCTCATGGGGTCCTATCCAAATAAATAGTATCCAATTATCACCACGATCATATTTATTATTTGGGTCATTATAATATATTGGTTCGGTCTTTTTTTCCGGCTTTGGTTCTTAAATAAATTTTCACATTAAATTGGGAAAATGGAAAATCCGATTCGAGAGGGGCAAAGCCAAAGGCAGAAAAGGACATGAAACAACCAACATTTAATTTTATCTAGAAATCGACATGGTGTTGTTTTTACCACAGCCACAATGTTATATTCTTTGTTATTATATGTCACAGTTGTCACTTGTGTTGTTTCATATCTCTTGCATATAATGTCAAGATTATCCTTTTATTTTTTTCTTACTCCTAAAATTTAGACGAGTATATGTATTGTTTTGTTATGAAAAGTAAATCCCCTTTCTTTACTGTTCTTTTCGTGGAATATTCATCCATGTACCATAAAGATCATAATATCAAGCAGTACTTTTAAGGGAAAATAAGAAGCAAAAAAAAAATTGGATTAGTCTAAAAAGAAAACAAAAACTAGTAACTAAAAGAATAAAAAACTTTGATTAAAAAAAAGAATCAAAAACATTCTTGAGAAATATCAGCCCTTGATTTAGAACAAGGGCGGAGAATCGGACGGTGAAGGATCAACAAAGCTAAAAATGCTGTCCAAATAGTTCTTGTTGTCCTCGTAGTAGTCGTTACAGTCTCCACCACTACTCTCGCCAGCTGTTTCGTTTTTATCAGCGGAGAAACTCCGGTCAAGTGAATCGCCGGCGAGCAAGAGACCCGTGAACCCTTCTTCGATGTCTTCGGCCATCTGCGTGGCTTCGAATTCTTGAATCGTTGAATTGATCCAATCATTTTCGGGTTCTTTGATCAGAGTCAGACTCGTGGATGATCCGACGAACTCCATCTTCGCCGGGATTACGGTTGATGATTCCTTCATATCCGAGAATGACACTGTTGATGTAGGAGACTCAAGTTGCTGTTGTTGATCTGCATTGCCTACAAAAGATAGAAAATCAATCAAACAAAAGTTTCCAAATTTCTAGCCGCACAGAGTTAGTTAGTGTCTATGTTCTGTTTTGTTTACCTTCGTTCGCTTTTGTTGTCCAATTATATAACAATGCCTTCTGAGTGAACCCATGGTGATGATGATGATGAGGTGATGCTTTGGTTTGGTAATGAAGAAGCTTTGATTCTCTAGCTAGCCTTGCTTCAGCTTCAAGCCGAGCACTTTCCCACTGAGCCATGTGGCTAAGTGTGGCTGCGTTCTTGGATAGACCAAGAGAAGACAGAGGTGTCTCGTTTTTGGGTTTATGAGTCACTGGATCAATCCCCATTTTAACCAACCGTTTCTTCAAGTGAGTGTTCCAATAGTTTTTTATCTCGTTGTCTGTTCTCTTTGGCAAATGAGTCGCAATCGCCGACCACCTAATCATATAATTACAAAAAAAATTCAGAAAAGGCCAAAACTTTTTGAAAGAAGCTGAGATTGTTTGTTTGTTCGTTTGCGGACCTGTTTCCTAATAGAGCATGGAGTTGAATTATGGTTTGTTCTTCTTGCAAGTTGAATTTGCCTCTTTTGATGTCAGGTCTTAAGTAGTTGGTCCATCTGAGTCTGCAACTTTTGCCGCATCGATGCAGACCTGAGAGATTGAGAAGAAGGAATACAGATGAGAGAAAGTTTTTGAATATATATATAGAGAAAGCAGAAAGATGTGGAAAGATCACGAACCAGCTTTCTCAGGCAATGAACGCCAACTTCCATGTCCATGTTCTTCGATATAAGCCAAGAGTTTCTGATCTTCTTCTGGTGTCCAAGGTCCTTTCTTCAAACCCAACTTCTCGCAGCACGGTGATCTACCCATTTTTTCTTCCCAAAAAACCAAAACTCTCTCTTAATTCTTTTATTACAGAACAAAGAAGGTAATAAGAAACATTTCATTCATCACATGATCATCATGATCATCATCATGATCATCAAGAGCACAAAGGAATGATCTTTTTGGGGCTACAGTTGTAGAAATGTTACAAGTGAAGCATATCCGAGTGATGGAGGATGATATATAGCGGAGAGAGAAAGACACACACGAGAAAAAATGAAATGGATCCCCTTTTTCCCGGCTCTCTCACATGGATGAGCATTTATTAACAATGGGGTCTCGAGAAGTTATTACCTTTTGTGGCTCAAAGACCTGGAATTACAAGTCCTCCTCTCTACCATAACTCTCAGAGAGAGAGATAACACTCACACACAAGCAAAAAAGCGGTGATGTTTTATTACCTGCCACTGTGACTTCTTTATATCACAAGATTAAAGCGGTTATTTCTTGTGCTATAAGTAAATTCAGGTCACTAGCTACTATCTATCCACATAGCCCTCATTACTTTGATGATCTTGCATATCGAAACTCAATAATTCCCTTATATTTATTGGACTCTGCAACTTTTTCGCGTTCAGCTATCCGGTTCTAACACTCTAATTAATTACATCATACGGACCGGTATGCCATTATTATTCTTCTGCATCGAACTTGCCTATAAAAAAAGACTAAATTTCAACAATCCAAGTTTATACACTATGGTTGAAAACTTGAAATAAAAAGGAAAAAATGATGTTTTGGTTTTTTTTAGCTACCCTCAGGTTACTTTTACAGGTAGTCTAAGGCCTTAAACGACTAAAACGTTCTCGTTGTTTTACTCTCTATGCATATATAGTAATCCCTTATTGAAGTCACACTACATTATTGGTTCTTTTTCACTCTTTTTTCCTCTCATTAACCTTTACTAAAAAGAGCAGATTAGTAAATGCTGTTAAAAAGGCGGTGACTAAGAGGAAACTGACACTACAGTAGCAAATCAATGAGACAGAGAGTATAAAGTAGGAGAAAACTTAGTAGATGCAAGTAAGTAAATTAAATTTATCCAAAGACGTTCTTCATGACTCCATTTCTCATTTCTCTCATAATGGTAAAATTCTAACCTGTGTAAGCAAACGAATAGAAACATTATGGCTGTAATACAAAATCACACGCAACACTATATTAGGAATGCACTACTATGTAAACCATCTAGCATATACATTGATAGTCTTGTCAAGGAAGTATCCTGATACACGGCATTATACCCGAGTCAAATGTTAAGAGAAGCTCTCTAACCTTAAAAATAGCGAAATTAAGTACTTCTTGCTGAAAAGACTTCTCTTGTGCAGTGATTTCTTCATCATTTAATGAAATGTTCATTGGCTGCTAAACCGTTCTTGGTGTCAAGTCAGTGAATCATAGAGTATCAAACTTTTCACATTAGATAAAAAAAATGTATTTAGAATCGTTAGGACATCCTCTGAGAACATAGTAGCATCACAACTTTCACATCAATGCAGTTTAAAACATTGACAATGGGAACGCAAATCTGCTTGGATTGATGCTTAAAAGCAATTGTACGGAAGCCGAGATATCTCATCTTATGGCGTAAACTCAAGAATTCATGGCTCGATTTGATCTTTATATTACATGGTTATGGTACATTGCAGGAGCCAGGAGGTGTACAAATATTATGGTAAATTTTGCTGCCAAGAAAAGTAGATGATTTATGAAGGCGAATGGTGACATTAAAGAGATTTTACTAGACCAAACAATGAAGAGTAGCTTAATGTGTTCCACAAAGGCTAACAAAGATGGATTTATTGAGGTGGGCTCCAGGGATGTGGGGTATAACAAGTATCTTCATCGAATCAGAGAACGATAAAGACAAAATCATAAATATTTGTACATATAAATACAAAAAGAAATCAGATTTATAAGAAAATATAAAGGAAAATTAATAAATGTGAATATGAAAGCTGAAGAAGAAGAGGGAGAGAGAAGGGCTCGTGGATCAAAAATAAAATCATATTGGCTGCAAATGATGTAAAGGACAATGGGGACAAACCTATATAAATGTCTTGCTGACTCCATATTGCCAGCTCCTACACTCTGTATGGTCCTAACATTAACATACTTTCAATATTGCATTCATAAATGATGCCACTTGTCGATAATCTATCGATCCACGGCTTCCCACATTTGTTGCTACAAACCTCCTGCATAAAGTGTACTTGATCAGACATTGCAAAAACCAAATAAGCTTTGAAATCAAAAACTGGGCCTTGAATCATGCCATGTGAGAAGTGACTACTTTGCATCATGCTCAATCTGCAACATCAGACTGAAAAGGTTTAAACACTTGTAGCTTGGTTTGGTAGTTGCCGAAGCTTTTTAGGATGGTACATACGAATACTTTTTACAGTAAAAAGCTTTTAACCAAGCTATCACAAAATGCAAAAAAAAAACTCGGGTATAAACAAGGTCCACATTTGACATAATTAGAGAAAAATACATCAACCAAGTCTCTTTTTGCTACCTTTCAATAGTGTTTGCATCAGCCTGACAAACAATAGCAATTAAAGGCGTGAAAAAGAAGTCTTTAATCACTACCATTAAGACACTCTCTCAATGTTGAAATAGGAAAAAACCAGCTAACAAATTTGCTTCCTTTAATACTGAAATTCAAATTCCCAATTATTTCAAACACTCTCTGCTTCTTAGACATAATTAAAATACTAACCACTTAACTTCTTTGTTTCTAGAAAAGAAATTCTCTATTTAAAGTCTAATCCAAACTATCTTGCTGGTCTCAGTCGCATCATCTCTTAGTAATGAAGTTCCCATTCATGATTTTGTCTTTAAAATCAATCATACAACTACAAAGTCAACAAAGAAAAAGAGACCAAACAACGTAATAATCGTGCTAACCACAAAAGGCAAAACATGAAGCATTTATCTGTGAGAAGTTAATTTGGCAACAAAATTAACAGCCAACTAAGAAAATCTCACTAAAAGAAAAGTGTAGAGAAACAATTAAAGAAAACTTTTGTACAAACAGAGTCAATTGTCAAAAAGGACTAATCAATAAATGGTTTGAGTTGTGACGGATCAATTACATGAATTGTCATCTTCAAAAGAGTAAAACAACAATTGAGACATGTCAGACCAAGAAGATAACGAAGAAACTCAGTAAGTAGTAGTAACTGAGAAGACAGACATTAGTGTTCCATTCCACCACCAACAAGAGCAGCTACGGTTTTATTCGCCGTGAGGTGCGAATCTACCGGTCATGATGCTGCTGTCTTTGTAAACCGTAATTCACCATGTGGATCAACAGAAAAGCCAGACCAAATATATACCGGTTCGCACGCAATGTTATTTGATTTTAATTTCGGTTCAATTTTAATATACCGGAAATCATATATGAGTACCGGAAGACCAACAATTGAACGAAAGGGAGAGATGTGAAACGCGATGATCAGAAAGCAAACGAATGACCGAACCGCTAATCGCCGCCGTCCAAAACTATGGCAGAACTGCACAAGTTTACGGTCTTTGAAGCAAATTCACGCTTTTATTATCGTTAATGGACTCATGTCTGATCTTTCCGTTGTCGGAGAGCTAATTTACTCGGCTTCTTTGTCGGTTCCTGGTGCACTTACGCACGCCCACAAGTTGTTCGACGGAATTCCCAAACCAGACGTATCCATTTGTAACCATGTGTTGCGTGGCTCTGCTCAGAGCATGGAACCCGAAAAAACGGTTACTTTGTACACGGAGATGGAGAAACGAGGCGTGAGGCCTGATAGGTATACGTTTACGTTTGTTCTCAAGGCGTGTTCAAAGCTTGAGTGGATAAGTAATGGTTTTGCGTTTCATGGGAAAGTTGTGAGACATGGGTTTGCGTCGAACGAGTATGTTAAGAACGCTTTGATCCTTTTTCATGCTAAGTGTGGGAATCTGGGAATCGCGCGCGAGCTTTTTGACGATTCCGCGAAAGCTCATAAGGTTGCTTGGTCTTCTTTGACTTCTGGGTATGCTAAGAGAGGGAAGATAGATGAGGCCATCAGGCTTTTTGATGAAATGCCAGAGAAAGATCAGGTAGCTTGGAATGTGATGATTACTGGTTGTCTGAAATGTAGGGAGTTGGATAGAGCAAGAGAGCTGTTCGATAAGTTTACAGAGAAAGATGTTGTGACTTGGAACGCAATGATCTCTGGATATGTGAACTGTGGGTACCCTAAGGAGGCACTAAGTATATTCAAAGAGATGAGGGATGCTGGAGAACACCCAGATGTTGTGACAGTACTGAGTCTGTTATCTGCTTGTGCAGACTTGGGAGACTCGGAAACTGGGAAGAGAATCCATCTCTACATCATGGAAACGGCTTCGGTTTCGAGCTCCATGTATATAGGAACTCCTGTTTGGAATGCTCTGATTGACATGTATGCAAAGTGCGGAAGCATAGATAGCGCAATTGAAGTGTTCAGAGGGATGAAAGGTCGAGACTTGTCATCTTGGAATACTTTGATCGTTGGTTTGGCTTTGCATGACGCGGAGAGATCAATCGAAATGTTTGAAGAGATGCAAAGGTTGAAAGTCTGGCCAAATGAGGTGACTTTCATTGGAGTTATATTAGCTTGCAGCCACTCTGGGAGAGTTGATGAAGGGCGTCAATATTTTAGCCTTATGAAGGATGTGTACAATATTGAACCAAACATAAAGCATTATGGTTGTATGGTAGATATGTTGGGCCGAGCAGGGTTATTAGACGAAGCATTCATGTTTGTGGATTCGATGGACATTGAGCCCAACGCCATTGTATGGCGGACTCTTTTAGGTGCTTGTAGGATTTATGGGAATGTGGAGTTAGGGAAGTATGCAAATGAGAAACTGCTCAATATGAGAAAAGGCGAGAGCGGCGATTATGTGTTGCTCTCCAACATATATGCTTACACAGGTGAGTGGGACAGGGTGCAGAAAGTAAGGAAGATGTTTGATGATACAGGAGTGAAAAAGCCGACTGGATACAGCTTGATCGAGGAGGAGGAGGACGACAAATTGATGATGAGATTTTTACTCTCGTCAAAACCTGACTCGAAATCAAGAGGTCGGATTAGTTAATGGTTAAAACAGTACCACTTCACTGGCTAAAGTATGTAAGATTGGATTCTTTCTTGCAATGATGATAATTAATTTGAAAAGAAAATTTCCTTTTTTGTTCTCTGAGTTTTCGAGCTCTCAACTTAGAATTCTTGCTGGTAGAGCGAATTCTGACTGGTAGAGGCAAGATGATATCCTTTTATGTTCGAAGAGACTGAACACTGCATTTAATAGTAAGTTTTGAAATCAGTCTAACTTCAAGAATATACTTTGCAGAATCATTGTGTAACATGTAGGATTTGTGTTGTCATCATCTATTATGTTGATTTCATGATTCTGGGTTAGCATGGATTATAGAATGTCGAAAAGGAGGATAAGATATGGTGGTAACTGATGATTAGAACACAACTTCTGACAGACTAACATGCTACATAAATCACATAGAAATTTTCAATGGAGAGATGAGAGAAGGAAAACGAGAAATGCTGAGAAAGTACGACTGCAAATTGTATTAAAGAGTATGTATGGTAAATATTTGATCTTAGAAATAGTGCTGCTACATATAAGATAATATGATTTCATACTGAAATTGAGAGTTTTATTTTTAACATATTTTTAACTATAGATCTTGCTATTATCTACAACTGTTTTAATAAAAACTCAATTTATGCCATTTTGTATATAAGCATGAGGAACTAGGTGTTCAACATTAACCTTCGTTAACATATGAATTCACTAACGTCATGAAACTTTACTGTCTTAATCGCATTTTCAAGGAATTCTGATTTTAATTTGATTATTTGGACAATGAATTTTGTAAAAATGCTTGTGGTTAAAAAAGAAACATACGACCATCTACTTAATACATTAATTAATTTCATAAAATACTGAAATAATTTGTATGGTTGGTAGATCCACCCACATATATCACTATATATATATATATATATATATATATATTCTAGATATACAGAAGATTTATTTTCAACTTTAGTTGGTGATGATCGGGTTATCGGTTTTCTTTAAAACACATACATTATACAAAAATTCGTCCGATTGTAAATTTTTCTCGTTTTTCAACATATAGCCATTAGAATTTTGCATAATTTTTTTTCATCATGATTGAATTAGAATATTCTATGTTTTCATGTCAAATTTTAAATGTATTACAAAACTTCGTATTTACTATAATATATGATTTAGTCGTATTTATTTTTATAAAATATAATTTGAAAGACAATATTTTAAAATTTTCTAATATTTGTTTTCTCTCTAATTTAATATAAATATATTCAATATCACTCTTATTCATGATCTTAATATAATATCAATATTTACGGATAATTCTGAAACTCAAAAGATATATTGAGGTTTTAAAAAATCTAATGTATTATTTGTTTCAAACTTTGTTTTCCTTAACATTAAAAAACTACCTCTTCCATACTATTAAGTGTTTTTTAATGATTGTAAAAGATCAACATCTTTTTGTGATATATTATTCTTTTAAACCATCGTAAATATACTGGAATAGAAATATTATAATTTTTTTAATTTAATATTATCACTGATTTATCGATGATATTAAATCTGTTTTTAGATGTATTTTTGCATTAAACCACATGTTATATATATATATATATATTTTAGATATATTAAGGACAACAATTTCTAATTTTGTGAAACTTGACTTATTATTTTTTTGTATAAAGGTAATTGTTTTGATAATGTATTATGAATTATCTATAATTAAAAGAGATTTATTATATATCTATTTGTGTATATATTATGTTATATGTGAGAAGAAGAAACGCGAGAAAGGGAGAGAGGTGAAAACAAGTGCTTTCTTTTTTCTTTTTTATTAACTTGATTTTAGCACACTCTTATAATTATTACACATGAATAATACATCACACTTACTTGTTAAACACGTTACAACAAATTGGAATTTATGTTCACTGTACCTTTCTATTATCAAGGCATTTCCAATATTGGGCCAAGATGGGCCCTTTGTAGATCATCACGAAGTTTAAGTCGGGCCGAATAATAAAAGGTCTACATAAAATCTATTACTCCCTTTTTCATTATGTTTATGTTTGTTGTTTTAATTCAAAACACTTAAGAAAAATATTATTTTATCAAAAACACATAATTACAAAAAAGTAATTATAGTTATTAAAACAATTTTTTTTTACTTTTTCAAATTAAAACCAATAATAATTTTTCAATAAAATATTTTAAATAATTATTACATCAAAAGTCTCAAAACATCAAATAAATTTAAACAAAATAAAATCTTCAAAATAACAAATATTAAGAAATAAAAAGAGTATTTACCACGAAAAAATAATGCAATTTGATGGTGCTCCTCACGAAAACAATCAGCGAGTTATTTGTTTTGGACAATGATTGCATTTTTCGAATTTGAAGTAAAATAAATATCCTTAAGATGCATGTTGCAATTTTCTTTGTGTGACGTTTATTTCTGAAACTGGCAACATGCAAGAGCACTATTTTGTTAACTGGAGAAATTTTGGGAGACTTCGGCACAATTTTGCATCAGAAAGCAGATGTTTGTTAGGCCATCTGAAATAGTATTGTACTCTTATATTTCTTCTAGGAGAGAGGAATAGTAGCTAATCTGGAATTGGCCACTTGGTTTCTGAGACTAGTAGAAACTGTGTTAAAATATCAATTATCAATAACTTATTAAATTGGTTGTCACTCAAAAGTAATGTTTAATTTAGTTGTATGATTTTAATAACGGGTTCTATAAATAAATTAAAAGAATATATTGTGATTTAAATTCAAGAAAATTATAAAGGATTCAAAAAGCTTATAAATTTAGAAAAAGACTAGATTTGATTCAAAAATATTTTTAGAGATCTTTGTACATTGTTTGGACAGGAAAAAAATAAGAAAATTTTCTTTGTGCTTTTATAAAACTCCGATTGATGCTAATTTGTTCATGGGTTTGCATTTTATGATTTGCATCTCATTACTTCTTTTGAATAATATGTTTTGTGGTATAAGTAAACAAACTTTTGGGAATGGTACTTCTTTTGATGCTAGTTGGTTCGTGGATATATATATTGTGACTTTTATCTTAATCTTTCCTTTGATTATATGTTTTGTAGGTTTAAGCGTACATTTTGAGGCACCAGAAACCTCAAATGCTATTTTTAAGTCTTATTGATGTTATGTTTGGCTACGATCGTACTTTTCATAAAATAAAAAATATGATTTGGATAATCATAGGTACAAAGCTGACTAAATCTTTTGTCATGTGATTTTGAATCGCATCGAGTATTCAATATGTTTTATTGATAACTACATATATCTCATAAGCTCTTTATTTGTATATTAAAAACAATCTACATGTCTTAATAACTAACAGATGATCTTGATAGCAATTAAATCTTTGTGGTTAATATAAGATATTGAAACAGACAATTTCTTCTGTTTAGTGAATGTAAGAACTTAACTATTCTAAAATTAAAGTTTTTTCTATCAGGGCTGGCATTAGCAATATGTTTATAATTTTCTCTAAAACAGTAATTTGTTATATAATTTATTTTTCTATAATTTTTAATATTTGTTCTATTAAAGTGTATTTTGTAATTCTCCCATTATATTTTAATACATGTTAAAAAAATAAATTATTTTGTTATCATGTATCACATAATATTAAATAGCAATTTTAAAAGTCAAACTTTATAGAAAAAGTTTAATTATTCCAATACATAATTCATACACAAAATGGTACTAATATGATAAAATTCACTATATTATTATACTTACTATCATTAAAACAACTATAAACAAAAAATATTTAAAGTTCGAGTTTATCCTCAGGATTGTGGCTGGACCGGTTGCTTTTAAATAAAACAGAGAGACTATGCAGTAGTGCCTCCTGAGCTAGATGAACTCTACCAGCGTCCGCCAAACATTTTCGTGAGTTGGAAAACGAATTATAAGCAGATATACACTATGCTTAGTGACTGAGATGTTTATTTTTTTCAAAAATTCCTTCTTTCTTCTCTGAGTTTTCGAGCTCTCAAGTCTCAACTTAGAATTCTGACTGGTAAAAGCAACATGATATCCTTTTATGTTCGAAAGACTGCGTACTGCATTTGATAGGAAGTTATGACATTACTCTTACTCCAATCTGATCCTTTGCAGAATCATTGTGTAACATATAGGTAACCTGTTGACGTTATAAGCATAGCTTTTGTCTTATCATCCTCCATTATGTTGATTTCATGATTCTCGATATAGCATAGATTATAAAATGCCGAAAAGGAGAATAAGATGTTATGGTAACTGATGGTAAAAACTCACAAATTTACAATGTAACCCGTTACATAAATCACATAGAAATTTACAATGTAAATGAGAGAAAAAAAAAGAATCCAGAAATGCAGAGGACACACGACTCAAAGCTCAAGTTTAGAATTTTTACACAACAAACCATGTATATCTTAAATCAGGGCGAAAAGGAAAAACTCATATATCAGGTCGAGACAAGATCTTTAATGGCGTCGGGAAAGAGCAAAAGCCGATAGGAAAATGAGGAGAATGAGGAGGACAACGGCAATGAAAGATCCAATCAAAGACCCTGAGATGCGCTCGCAGAATGAGTTGAATTGTTGACAAACAGAAAACCAGTTTGTGTTATTGTTCCCATTGTGTGCCAAGTAGACAATAGCTGCTGCTGAGGATGCTCCAGAAGTTAGAAGACCCAACATTGCCTAAAACATGAGGTATGAAATCAATTGTAAGCAGTAACATCAGACTGTAAGCTATGTTTTCTTATGAAACAGATCAAACAGATCAACGTTTGGGTTTGCTGATGGCTTACCACATCAAGGACGATGAGAAGAATTCTACTGTTTTGAGTCCTTTTCTTGACAATGTGTACAAAGGCCAAAGGTAGAGACAAGATGAGGTAACCGCTTACAACAGCACTTGCAACCACGAAGAACCTGTTTGATCAACCAAAAGGCAAAAACTCTTTAAGAATTCATCTAGGCGTTACGTACCAAAAACAGGTATACGATATAAAAGAAATCAAAATCACATACGATAAGGCTGGAAGATCGCTGTATTCGGCATGAAACCGTATGAATTGAGTAAAGAAAGGCAGAGTTTCATTCGTCGTTGCCATGAGGATTGCACTAGTTATGGTGTTGAAAAAGGCAACAATCCTGAGGATAAACTCGAGAATCGCAATTCTTCTGCTCATCAAACCGCTCTTTTGGATACCCTTGCTTGTTTCCACGATTTCAGCCTGACCGGGCTTCATTTTCTTCTCTAAGGTCTTTTAGGTTTAGGGCGATATTGAGTTTCTTGGGACGTAAGAATAAATGCTGTGAGAGTTTTGTGAGTATTACGAGCAATGACTCAGTGTGTATATATATTGCATGCATTTGGGACATAGTGGTTACGATAAGGTCCTTATTGCAATTGTACTTGCTAAAGGTATCCCTCCCTTTTTAGTATTATATAATTTTCATAGACTTTGCATAAAAGGTTATTCTTTATGGACCTATATGCATTCAACGTTCCTAATCCACCAAAACGATTTACACTCCAAACTTTCCAAAATTGGAAAACATAAACTCTGTCCAATTTTGTATAAAAATCTTGAGCTCAACTAAAAAAAGCTCTTTTGTTGAAGGAACCATGTGGAGTAGATAAAAATGATATTTGACGTAGAGTGATAAGTTAGAATAATGGAATTAGCTATGTTCGCATATGATTTAACAAACCCCACTTTGTTTCAGGCTACTTTAAAAATAGGAAATCTCTTAGATAGTTGGAAATTAAAACTAAAGTTCCCAAATAGTCGGAGATGTTGAAACCCAAATGGATCTATGTGTCAAACACATGATTTGATTAACTAAAAAAATAGATATCAAATATACATATATAATCATCAAAACAGTTATATCAAATTGAAGCAGGAGACCTAACCCAAATGAAATATTGAATATTTACAAAAGTATGTAGGCTTTTTGAATTTGAAGATAGCCTTTCACGCTTTTGAGTTGGCTTTATTATCTGTTTCAATTGTGTTACTTGTTCAAATAGATATTAGTTGATTATACTTAACATTGCTCACTTTTTTTCTGAACATAAATTTTCACTTATCAATAGGTTGAGCAAGTAAGAGTGACAATACTTAGTCAAATAACGCAAAAGTTGACAACAACAATAAGTCGTCAACAGTCTGGCTCTCATGTCGTTATATTGTTAGAGCGTTCAACGATGTGCTTTTTGGGACGACAGTTGAGATAATTTAAACAAATGAAACAATTTGAAGAAGAGATGAACCAAGCCTCGCAATCGTAAAATTACATAAAAAGGACACGGTTTTCTTACATTTCAAAATGAGGCCCCAAACTTTAGAAACGAGTCATCGCTTCCAAGCAAACCCATTCCCAGAGAGAAGCCTAGACAAGAATCCTTGACCAGCCGTCTTCTTCTCCTTACAAGAGCTCATGTTACTAATCAAAGACCAATGAGTCTCAAAATCAATTTCATAGCCACACTTTTGCATAATTTCCATCATCTCTGAGGCTTTCACCGTATTATTCTCTACTCGAAACCGATTAATCACAGTCTTTAACATCTCTTGACTAGGTGTTTCCCCTAACTCAATCATTGATTTGATCAGTCTCTCTGATTCCACAACTTGGCATGCCTCACAATACGAATGAACAAGACCGCTCCATGTACTTATGCTTGGGACTAGACCTAATTCCACCATTTCTGTATGAAAGTCCATAGCTTTATCCAACTGGTTGTTGCATCTCAGAAACCCATTAATGACTGAATCATAGCTTGAAGAATCCGGAATCTTTCGGTTTCTTAGCATTGTGTTCAAGAGATGAACCCCAATGTTTAGACTCCCGCTATTAGCTAGCTTCTTGATAAGACTATCGTAGTTGGGGGCCATCATGCCATTGCGTGTCACGCGGGTCAGAAAGTCTTCAGCTTCTGAAATTTCACCTCTCGAAATTAAGGATTCGACGATTGTGGTTTGGACAACTGAAGAATCAAACTTCCAGCCTTTTGATTCCATTACCTGCCACAAGTCCAGAGCTTTGTTCACATCTCCATTGTCACATAGAGAACTTGTAACCGCTCTTAAGCTTCGATTGTTCGGTTTCATCCCCTCGGTGATCATAGCCGAGAGATATTGCAGAGAACTCATATTGTCTCCGCAGGAAGAGTAACCGTGTACGAGAAAGTTAAGCGTGGTTTGATCAGGCGACAACCCTCTTCCTCGCATTTCGGGCAAGACTTTATTAACCTCCATGCAATTCTTCGCCCGAAACAGATAGAAAATCAGCAGATTATAAATGATTACGCCACCAGGATTGCTTTCCCCGAGCAACAGAAACTCCTTCAGACTAACTGCAGAGAGAAACTGACGCTCTGAACACATTTTCCGAACATACTCTCTGTAACTTGTTACCGAACAGATTGCGTTCTTCCTCACCATGATTCCTAGTACTTCCTCAACTTTCCTCAAGTTGCTACTTTTACAATAACCTTGAAACATCAAATTGTAGATATCGTTATCCGGTAAAAACCCGTCTGAGAGCATTATCCGTAACTGGTTTTCTGCGTCGAACATCATCCCAGCTAAGCATAGTCCTTCTATCAAAGCACAACGGTGAGAAGATGAATCTGATTGCTCTGCTAATGTAAATGCCTTCTCTGTTTTGTTAGCTTCACAAAGTCGAGGAATTAACATCAAACAACTTCCCAAGCTCGGAATGTGTTTCTTGTCTAGTATTTCGTCGAGTATAGCAAATGCAGCCGAATCATTCTTATCCTTACAGAATCCCTTGATAAGATGGTTGTAAACTTTTTCTTCCACAACGTAACCCTCTCCTTCAAGTCTTTTCACAACAGAATGAGCTATCTGAGAAAACCCAAGAACTGTGAGCTTCTCTACGAAAATCCTACATGTTTCTGACTGTGATAGAGGATACGATATGAATATACGCTCAAAGAGTTTGACTGTTTCCTCCACCAGTCCTTTCTGGACAAGACATTCCCATAGAGCTCCGCAGTTGTCCAAATCAGGTAACCAGTTAGCATTTTGGGCAGCGTCCCACACACTCAGGAGATCACTGAGTGTTTCTTTCTTACAGAAACAACTTATCAAAGAAGTGTAAGTTGCATTATCGATAGGAAGATGCATTTGAGTCATTCTATGGAAAATGAGTTTGCTTTGGCGGCTAAATCCCTTCTTGCAGAATTCTTGGACAAGAAAGTTAAGCGTTTCTCCATCCAACTGATTAGCCAGCTTTGGCCATTTCCTCATTAGGCTAACACTTACCCTGACATGGGAACGCGATACACAGAGACTCCTCATTAAAACAGTAAAACCTCGACGCGATAGTTTTTGACCCCATCGAGCCATTTCATCAAGAAGCCCCAAAGCTGTTTGTAAATCACCTTCGACACATGCTTTAACGATAAGCAAATTAAATTCTGGTAGCACGGACCTGTCAAGCACCATATTCACCCTCTGCTCGTAGGCATCCAAATCAGTGTCCAAGTATAGACCATTCCCAAGATCATCGAAGAACTCTGCTTTGGAGAGTCCAGAACCATTGTCCCTTTTCAATCTAACAGCTAAGGGATCAAATCCTACTAAACCAAAAGCTTCTGAAAGCGGATCTTCAACTTTAGACGCTGCGATTAACCCATAACCAAACATCTCGTTAATAATCGTTTTAGTTTCTTCAAACCGTCTAGCTTTGCAGTATCCAGTTACCATTATCCTAAACGTTGACAAGCCAAGCAACATTCCTTTTTCTTTCATCTCGTCCAGAATACAACGGGTATGTTGCCACAATCCTTTTCTAAACAGCCCACTTAAGATGGCATTATAACTATACACGTCAGGTTTCAAACCCTTTGACGTAATCTCAGATAAATAAAGAAATGCTCTTTTGATATTTCCTTCATAACAACACCAACCAATCAAGATACCGAATGTGGCCTCGTCGGGTTTAAAACCCAATTGTTCAAGCTCCTCCATATATACATAAGCTCTCTCTGAGCCAAACCTCCTGCAGAGAGAATGCACAATCCTATTGCCAACAAAAACATCAGGTTCATATTTAACCTCACCAATAAAACTCAACAGATCCTCAAAGTCCTGTTTCTCGCAGTATCCTAAACTAATCTTGCTATACACCGAGCTATCCGGGTTACAACCCAAAGCCACAAGCTTTCTTGCCAGAACTCTAGCCTCCTGAACCCTCTGGTCCAAGCAAAGCAACTCGACAACTTTCCCGATTCTATCTATGTTCTTGTTAAATGATTCATCCCTTGCCTCCATCCAATCCAAACAAATTCTATAAGCTGGATCTGTTCTGTAAAGTCTAACCAAATGATCAATCAGATTCTGGTAACACGAAGTTAAATGTACTAAACCCTTACCCCTCATCCAATCGAATAGCATAACTGCCTTCCTGGAATCGAAAACATCCACATATCTCTGGATCAAATCACAGAAAATCCCCTCATTATCCAACGTGTCTCCAGCATTCTCCATTTCCATAAGCAACAATTCAACTTCCTTAACCATTCCTTCCCTGATAAGCATCGATGCCATGAGCTCACAAGCCTGAGGGTTATGCTTAAACCCTTTGTATTGCCCACTAGCCCATCTAAAAACCTTCCATAAAGCTCGGACCTTTCTACCTTCCATCCCACCTCTCTGAAGCTCTGATTCAAAACCCAGCAGCAATTCAAGCACATTTTCGGATTCCAAACCATGAAACCTTCTAAGTCTACGAGTAATATTGGGAACCACATCGGACAAATCCAAAAGCAAGTCTTTTAGAGAAGTAGCAGTGACGCCACGGCTCTCCTTCGCTGCCCCACCAAGAAACCACGAATGCCGATCCAATCTACCAGCGGAGAGTGAGGAAGATTCATACTTTCTTGGAATCGGTGAATCATTTCCAAAGGAAGAAGAGGACGAAGCCGCAGAGAAAAGGGCGGAAGAGTAACGGCATGTCAGAGAAGAAACCTTATTAAGAAAACGAAGCCGACTAGAATTACTGGAGGAGAGAAGACTAAGCATGCGATTGCAGTTGCAGCAATTAAGGGACGTTTATTTGCCTTCTTAATCATCTGCTGCAATTGAGCTCGAACCACACCACGCACACGCTCCAAGGTGTAGACGAAAGGGTCGAAACCACTGGTCAAAACGACAGCGTTATCCGCGCATGCAAATTGGGCATTTGTTTATAAACAGGCCTGGTGTTCTCTTTATAATAAGCCTTTGGGTTAATGTATGTATGGACAATTGGGAGCGTCATCGGTCACAATACGATAAAAAAAAATGTGTCATTCAAAAAAAATGTGTCATTCATCGAAAATTCGAAATGTCAACACTCCATTTGGAAAGACAAACAAACAAATTGTAAACATACATTACATATACTGATCCATATAGTTTTACAAAAAAAAAAAAAAGTATGTATATACTAGTGAAAAAAAATGTTGAAACAATATGATTTCCTCTACCAATAAAACCCATCATTCAACATTCTAGATATCAAGAGATTTTTTGGAGATGAGCAACAAAACTGAACGTCTTTGGATTGTTCACCTATGGCGAGATGAAGCTACCGAACGATCTAGTGATCACTCCTTGGCCGCTGGGAGAGAAGCATATGTGCGCAAAGAAATAACATAGAGAGAGAAGAAGAAGAAGAAGAAGAAGAAGAAGAAATTTTTATACCTTTTCATGTGTCCCAAAAGGGACAACAGAGTTGATGCCCAAGTGGAAGATTTACCTGAGTAATGTCGTCGACGAGAACAGTGATAAACGCTCACTCATCGCTTTCCCTGCATATGATCTTTAAGGACTCTAAAAGACTGATTCTAAGGTAATATATTGCGTTACCAAAAACCTGTCAGAGAGAGGCTTTAAGCCTGCTGTAAAATCAGAGCATCTAACATAAATTATATAATTCATCATACAAATGGAACTACGCACACCCAAACTAAAGGTTTCTGAATCTGATCCAAGGAAAGACAAGATAAACTGAAAGATAGATAGATAGACAGCATTACAGCCAACTGGATATGGTTTAACAGGGTAGGAGCTTGGCAGTATTTCGGTCAAAAGCGGACAATGGAATTTTTTTTGAAACAGACTTAAATATCTCATCCACATGGAATCGGTTCTCCTAGGTACAGTTTGGTGGTTCAGCATTGTCATCTTGTTTGGTGAAAAGGCTTCAGCTGTGGGCTGTGGGGTTGGCTTCAGGCTTCAGGATCTCACACTGTTTTAGTGGGACGGGGAAAAAAGGTCACAAAGGGAAAAAGCAGTGTATCAGAATCTGATACCGGGACATATCAGATCAGATTATCTCACGAACTTGGGGCAAAATAGCTAGGTAAACTAAGTTTAGAAGGACTTGGACAAATCATAACGTAATCTTACCTTTCTAATCACCCACCAATAGCTTCTAATAGTCATAGTTTCTGCGTCGATAGGTAGAGGAATGGCTCGATAACCTGATGACAAAACCCATAATTAGGATCAACAACCAAGAGTTGTTAGGCAAACGAAAAACAAAAGTCTGTGCAAACACCGACATTAGAAACACATGATAACCAAAGTTCTAAACGGTAAATACTAGGTCTAATGTCATAATCACATCAGGGGAGAAATAATCTCACCCAGAACTGCCACTGCGTCCAGATGCATAACCTCCATACACTCCATATGGAGTACTACTACTACCACCAACCTACAAAACACGTTTAAAAAGTCAATAACTGAGACCTGATATGTTGAAAACAACATGTAATGGAACCTTTAAGCAAGACATACCGGCGCACCATAAGGCGAATAACCTTCAGACAAACCACTTGAGCCATAACCACCAGGATAAGGATTCCCGCGTTCAGGCCTTCTGCTATCTCTACTATCATAGTCCAATCTATCACCAGCATCTGGTGCAACAGGAACATAAGGCAGCACCGGCATAAGTGCAGAAATAGCACCTTCCCGGTCAAAAACGTTGGCTCTTAATCTTGATGTAATTTGTATGAGAGCTTCCTTAGCAACATCAAGTTCTCCAGATATCTGAATATCAAAGGTGCTTCTGCTGTTAGAAGCTCCACGTAAAGAGCTTTAAGAATGAGAGGATATAAACTGCAATGTCAATTAGAGGAGTAGCACAATGTTCTTGTACATTTTACCTGAACCATCTCATCATCTTCAGATGCAACTTTTGGAAGATTTTCCTTCCCGAGTACGCGGATGTTAGCTTTGGTCATTCTTCTCATCTCGGTTATGATAGCTCCTCCTTTACCAAGAAGACAACCAATCCTAGAACTTGGCACAAGAAGGCGAGTGGTGAATGAAACAAGTCCAGAATCTCTTTCAACCTTGTCACTGCATTTTGGTTGCAGCCGCATAGCTGCTTCTATGGTTGGGGAATACGCATCCTCGAAAACCTGGAACAGATTAGACACTGTCAAGGAAGAAAAGCTGGATAAACTGTTCTTGCCTAAAAGAAAGAAGACCATTGAAAAAAGGTCAGACCTCTCTTGCTGATATAGTTATCAAACAATCGTTTCCTTCAGTTCTAGTGCTATCAACTTTAATGGTCGCTCTGGTTTCCTGTCGAAGTTGATTGATTAAAGCACCACCTTTACCAATAACACTTGCAATATTTTCAACTGGGGAAACAAGCCGGATATAGAAATCTGTTGGTGGTGGCTCATTTCTAGGAGGTTGGTATAAAGGGCGTGACCAGTCTCCTGCATCACTTTTGTATCCTCCATATGGACCCATCAGCGGGGCTAACCCTACAATTCGAGGACCACCCGCATGGCTCATGAGTGGAGCAGGAGGATATCCACCAGCAATTGCAGAAGAAAGTAGGTTCTGAGTACGTGAAGGATTATCATGAAGGCGAGCGGCAATCTGATGCAGAGCCTTCTTAACAATGAGCACTTCTCCAGATATCTAGAAGGAAAAAGAGATAAGCTAAGTGAAAGCTGACAGAAGATAAAAAGATGTCATAAGGAATTCACCAATAGACAAACATGAGAAAAGGCATTGCAAGTAAACACAGACAACACCTAGAAAAACACATACCTGAATGAGCTCATCTGAATTCAAGGCACATAGAGGCATGTTTCTGTCCTTGATGATGCGAATCTGAGCACCTGTTTCACTTCGAATGTTCTGAACAATTTGGCCACCTCTCCCAAGAATACAACCAATCTGATCAGAGGGAACAAGCAGCTTGGCAGCAACCTGGTGCTCTCCTTCAGAACTATCTTCGCTATGCGCATCATCCGCAATTACTCTGTCATGGATCCTGAACAACGCATCCTGCGCAGGAGAAAGAACTTTCTCTCCATCTCCAGAGGCATTGGTCTCATCACTAGGGCTATAGATCGTAATCACACGCTCATCACATCCTGGAATTGCCTCCCCTATCCTAATTTTCGCCCTAGTCTCCATTCTCAATTGCTTAACGATATCACCTCCTCTACCAATGACACTCCCAATCTTTTTAACTGGGCATAGATATCGGAACACAGTATCATCACGATCAATTGCAAGTGAGTCTCTACTATCGTCACCACGATGTCTCCTCTTGCTTCCACCATTGTCATCGTAGTCAGAATGAGGACGGGACCTCTTCCGATGACTGTCTCTGTCTCTATGATCCGGTGACATTGTAAGGGAAAGTCTGTACCTTCCAATCACAAATAAAGCAACCAATCAGAACTCCAAATCTATAGTAATAATATGATTCCTTTCAGCAAATCAAAGCAAAAATGTAGCACTTCAACGACCAAAAGTGGCTTGATTAAATATTATCTACATGTATTCATAATCAAACAGTATTCGCAGGAGATCCAACAAGCATATCAAAACTAGAACATGGAACTCTAAGTCTATCAAACGAACAAGCTCCGTAGTTATCCAGTAATCGAAAACTGAGAACAATGGAGAACAAACTCAATAGATGAAATAGATTAGTGATTCAGATTCAGATTACGAGCTCAGAGACGTGTGGATTGGGGTGGGGGAGAAAGTACGAACCTTTTGATTCTGCTGACGAAATCGATTCTTCGGATTTGGGGTTATCAAATCTAGGGTTTGCGCGGACTTTAATCGGTTAGGTTGTTCCCAGTTTTTCAATTAGTGTATATGATTTGCCTTTATTTTCATATTTTACTAATATATCCTCAATCTTTTTAACTGTTGTCATTATCTCCCTCCTTTTATTATAACTTATCTATTTGGACACTGAAATCCAAAAAAAAAACTATTTAGATGCCATTACTTTGCAGTAGCGGTAAGTTGATGATCCAAGTTTCATGCAATGCTTCTTCTTGAGATGGCTCTTGGATTATCAACTTGAGTGAAGCTGGTGTTTTTACATGTTTCACGCCAACTTCTGATAGCATATGCTACGGACGCCAAGTCGCTAATTGGCGTTTGCCACTAGATTTAACATAAGTTTTTTATAATGATGGAAAAAAACATCTTCTATATGCCGAATTTTGTGATTAGTTAACCACATTTTGGGCCTCTGTTAATTTTGTGGACAAATGTGCTAATTGTAAAAAGGAAAAGAGTAAAGGTTTGGATTAGTGACATAAAGCAGCTGTGAATGTGTGTTTTTAGCAAATATACGCAAGTCTGTAGATAAGGTTTAGATTAGTACTGGTGACACAAAACCATAACGATTTTTAAGAATAGTAAACAGTGCTATAAGAAACAGCACTCAACAGTGGTGTAGATTTTCCTTTTTTTTTGCTAATCATTTGTAATCTTGAAAGTTAAAACGGTATATTATCTTGGAACGATGACAAATATATTTCAAGTGCAAAAAGTAATTAAGAACAACAACGATTAAACGTCGGAATATATATTTTCAATTAGAATACCGTTTTCCATGCGTCCACGGACACGGTCCACGGTCCACCGATTAATTTATGTTACAGTTTGAATGCCACAATTACAAACGAGAGTAATAATAAAACTTAACTTATCAAAATACAAAATTTTACACTACGTATTTTTATTTATTGCCAGAATATTCAGACATCAAATTTTGTTTTCGAAAAAAAAATCTTTTAGAAAAATTATGGAAGTGGAGGAGATTGGGGAGGAGGAGAGGCGACGAAACCACTCCAATTGGTGTTAGACCCCGGCGGCTGGTAGTCCATCAGCTCTATCATCTTCCGCACAATGTCATCCTGTGTTTTTCACATATATATTAGTGCAACTGTGCAACATACTGTGTATATATATATATGCTTTTACCAAAAAGAAAAAGAAATATATATATATGTTTAACTGTTTGTTAGTGATATATAATTAAAAATCGTTTTCTTTACTGACTGTTTTTCGAGTTGGCGGGATAAGTTACATCAAGTCATGAACTTAGATCTGACGTTTTCGATAAATTAAACTAGACTACTTATATATCTCGGTGTGTTAATCTCTTTGTCTCAGTTATGATCTCCATCTTCTAATCCGTTACAAACAAAACAAAGAAGATGGTTTATCGTTGAACTTGATGAGGTAACAAAGTATAACCAGTTTTTTTTTTTTTTTGGATTTTCTATTTCGGAACAAAACCAAGACACAAAAGCCAAGTCCAAAACGTAAACCCAATGGCATAGTTGCAACCAAAAATGTTTTTTTGGACATCTTAATCTTGTTTACATTAGTTATATGAAAAAGGTACACCAATACAGAACTTTTTCAAGAACAAAATAAATAAAACCTTACGAAATTTCTGTTGCGAGAATTTTGAATTATATATACATCATAAATATAGGTTCTTGTGTTCTTTCTTTATCCAGTATAAGTTCCTACTTCCTTAGAACCGAATTTTGTACCATTTGACAACTAGAAAGAATCGAATAAACTAAACAGAAGTGGAGAACAAAGAATTAAGTACCTTGGAAGGAAATAGCTCAACAGTGCTGTAAACTCCTGACAACTTTGCAGTTCGCAAGTTTCTCCCCATGGCTTCAAAATTTCGCAAACAAATATCATCAGGCATAAATTAAAACATAGTAGATATAACCCTAACACTTCATATTATTCTAACAGTGTGATGAAGAAGAAGATGACATTAGCAGCAATATACCAGTGGAGAAGAAGATCAGCAGTAAAAGAGATGAAACAAGGAGAACTCTGAAGAAACAAGATTGACCCATTGTTGTCTGTTCGAAGGTCTGAAGATTTTATTTATATTAAACTTTATAATATTATTCTAGTATTGAGTTAGTTATTAATCCATTCCCATTATAATAAGAAGTAAAACTTTTTTAAAGAGAAAAGGGAGCCTTTATTTTCAAGGTTTTCCATTTTTCCTGGAAACTGCTTCAGCTTCAGATCCAATGAAGAACGATATGTTTAATTGATTACAATACTCAGTTTTATATAGCTGGGTTATTATATAATAAGAACTAATAAAACTTAATTATGTCTACAATTGCCAGTTGATTATCATGCAGCAAACTCGCACGTGTGGTTACACGTGTATCTCCAAGACTCCACGTGATGTGAACTGGAGTCGAGCTCCTCATGTCTGCCACTACCATAGAAGCAAAGAATATTAGTGGTTTTCTTTTCTTTTCTTTCCGTGAAAGTTGTTTATTGCGTAAATAATAACCCAGACAATTTTATTAAATCCGTAGAAATGATATGAAACCTACCTGATTTTTCTGATAGCAAGACTTTCTCCATTTCTCATTAAGTTAGGCACTTAGGCTATTGTCCCCGTCTCCACGAGGTTTGGCAAGGATGGACTTTGGACTATGAAAATAAAATCTTACTTTGGGTTTTTAGAGAGGGAACAAAAGAAAAAAAAAACAAAAGTTACTCATTTTCGCCAAATCTAGAAAAAAACATCGATTACCGTGTTAATTTTTTAATTAGCTAGGGAACAAGGTTTGACTTAGGTAGAGTTGAATATCATGTTGCCAATTTACGATTGGAGCCGTCCACCTAAAATGATAACACATAACAAGACAAATGAAACAATATATAAGTCGGGTAATTAAAAGAGTAAAATTGAAATTTAAGTTAAAATGATGTTGATGCATGTGATTATGAAAGGTTTTATGAAAATCAGTGCCTTGCCAAGTAAGATATATATTCTCTGGAACAATACTCCTAGGCTTTGAATGGTAGGTAGGTAGCTTCGGACCGGTTGACCGAACACACGAGCGGATAGAAAAAACGAACCAATATGCAAAATTAGGCTTGATACTGGGCTTAAGTAAAGAATTTGGGCTTTTAATATGCGTACTACTACATAATTTCTAACAACCTTTAATATAACTAGATTTTTTATCTACGTGTCGGGGATTTACTTAATTTACTTTAAAAAAAAAAATTTATTAAAATATTTTATATTCATAATAATAAAATTATATATATATAT
>KE156110.1:1246831-1275022 GCA_000411075.1 Sisymbrium irio
GATTAGTACAATTAAAAACTTAGAAATTTTCTTAAATTGTAATGATGATGTGGAAGAATACTATTGGTTGCTAAAAAAGTTTTAATCTTATGTAGACACTTTTAATGGTATTTAGCCTTAACTTTTATATATTAATAGATGTAATGAAGCCTAGAGAAAGAGAAGCCTAGTGTGAGTAGAGTAGTAATGACCCACGAAATCAACAAAGTATCAAAAAACAATAAAAAAAAGTTCGATATTTCTTACTTTTATGAGGGTATTAAAATACAAAATGGAGAAACATACACCTATGCACGAAGGATGATGGAGGGGAGAGTTTAATGATCCTAGGCTCAAAATCTGAACGCGTGTGACTTATTAGCTCTCTCTCCTTCCTTCGTATACGACCCGGATGATTCATCCATTTGGACCGTAAAAGAGTGAAACGACGATCTAAGATTTTCCCTCTTTACTAATAGAAATCTCCCCAACTCCAGATTTTTGTCCATAAGTGAAAAAAACTCCGACTTTGGCTTCGTATGAACTGGGAAAGTTGAAGACTTTTCGCATCGGGGTTGATTTGCATCTCAATTTCGAATTTTTATCTCGGTGGGTTTCGATTGATTTCGCGATCGGATTGGAACCCAGTTTTCGATCCAATCCAATCAGGTTTCACTCCTCAAGTTTCATTTTTTATTTGTTGATTCGTAATCTGATGAAAGTTTTGTCTTCAGGAAGAAGAAAAAGAATCCATCTTTGATTCGGCTTTTGGCTCGGTGTTTGGAAATCTGAGATGGTATATTTCCAGAGCTCAATCTCCGTCGTTGAACAATCTCCGATCATGGCTAACTCGTCAGATTTTCATCATCACCAGAAGCCAAGAACCAACAGAAAATCATCATCATCATCATCGACCAGCTGCTCCAGTTTCCCTGTCTGCTGTGACGGTTCTCGATCAGCAGCCATCGACGTTTTGATCCTTATTGCTGTCATCACCTCCTCCGGGTTCTTGATCTTCCCTTACATCAGGTTCATCACCCTCAAGTCCGTTGAAATCTTCTCTGACCTCTCTTGTTTGGTCAAAGAAGAGATTCTTCGTAACCCTGATCCCATCGTCTATGGTTTAATCGCATTGAGCATCTCCTGTACTGCGTTATCTGCTTGGATGATTGTTATACTCGTGTCTAGTCGTCATAAATGTGGGAAGCCCAACTGCAGAGGCCTTAGGAAAGCTAACGCGGAGTTTGATATTCAGCTAGAGACGGAGGATTGTGTTAAGAGCTCTGCCAATGGGAGCTCTGGTGGGAAGAGTGTCAACAAGAAGGGGTTGTTTGAGCTGCCTCGTGATCACCACCGTGAGCTGGAGGCGGAGTTGAAGAAGATGGCTCCACCTAATGGTCGAGCTGTGCTGGTTTTTAGGGCGAAATGTGGGTGTTCGGTTGGGAGGTTAGAGGTTCCTGGACCTAAGAAGCAGCAACAGCAGCAAAGGAAGTTCAAGAAATGAAGAGAAAGAAAAAGAGGTTCAATCTTTTTTTGAGATGAAGGTTGGTACTCATTACAGGTTATGATGATGACTATACTTTGATTAGCTTATAAACAAGTTTTTTCTTTTTCTTTTGGGGTTTAGTTATTTTCACAAGAACTTCTTACACAAACTAATATATGTTAATCTCCCTCCATGTGTTTAAATAAAAACCTTACAATGATGATCTTGCAGAGAGAAATTGGGTTCCTAATGAAGAATAATGATTTCATTTAAGTCTTGAATGTGTTCTCGTGTTACTTGATTCTGTTATTTTTTTGTTCTGATTTTCATTGTTAATGATTCAAACACTTAGCTATGCTCTGTGTTCTTAAGCATTTCTGGTATATGTTCGGTTGGGAGTTCTTTATGTTAAACGGGGTCTGCTACTTTCATTAAAGAACTTCTGTCGAAGTCAAAATTTCGGTTCTTCAAAAAAGTCCACAGTTTTATCATAAATGTTAGTTCCAACACATGCGATCCAATTACGTGGTTAAAAGCTCGACGAAATGCCTCAACGAACTTTAAGTGGTTCTTGAATAGATCAACCAAGCTACGACATGTGTGTTTGCCTTTTTATACCTTCCTTCCAAGTGTATGGTGTATATGAAATACTACTGTACAAAAAGAGACAAGAAAAGGAGTTTGGAAATGATCAAGGGTTGAGATTTGTTGCAAGACTATGAATTACATCAATCTACTATTCAGTCTATGTATTCACACATAGTATGTGGAGATTTAAGATATAAAGATTTTTTTTTCCATAGTACAATCTCTGGATCATTCAAGAAGACAATTTTATGTTCCAGAGAAGACATAAGAAACTAGAAACATCCTCTTCGTTCGAGTCATCAATAGTCATCATCTTTTCTGTTTAATATAAAATCTCGGACACACCCATCAACCAAAACATTCTAAAGACCAAATCTCTGAAAAGTAGCAGTCTTTTACACGTAAAAGCAGAACAAAAACATTGGCTTCGATGATTAAAATGGCATCTTCATCGTCAGCTTTGTCTCTCCCTCTCTGTAACATCCCAACCTGTAATAATAAGTCCCAAGAATTTCCAAAACCGACTCATTTATCTAAACCCTGCCACAGGCATAACCCTCTTCCCAAAACCCAAACTTCAGACCATAAACTCACCAAGAGAGCCCTACTGAATTTGACTGCCTTGGGATTTACGTCATCGTTAGGAAATATTTTGGCTCATCCCGCAAAAGCTGAACCAGAAGCTCCCATCGAAGCCGCTTCCAATAGAATGTCGTACACGAGGTTCCTGCACCATCTGGAAGAAAATGAAGTGAAGAAAGTTGACTTGTTCGAGAACGGGACTGTTGCCATCGCTGAGATCTCCAATCCAGCATTAAGAAAGATCCAGAGGGTTAGGGTTAACCTTCCGGGTCTACCTGTTGATCTGGTCAGGAAAATGAAGGAGAAGAACATAGATTTCGCTGCTCATCCCCCAGATGTGAACTGGGCAGCTTTCTTGCTCGATTTCTTGGGGAATTTCGGGTTTCCTTTGATCTTACTTGGCTCTCTGATATTAGCATCTTCTTCAAATAGGACCCCTGCTGGACCCAATTTGCCGTTTGGTCTTGGAAGGTAAAATTATTCATAATCAAGTTTGAATACAAAACCCAGGATTGAGTTTTGAAAGTGTGTTTTCTTGTAACAGAAGCAAAGCTAAGTTTCAGATGGAACCAAACACAGGGATAACGTTTGAGGATGTAGCAGGAGTAGACGAAGCCAAGCAAGACTTTGAAGAGATCGTTGAATTCTTGAGAACACCAGAAAAATTCTCAGCCTTGGGGGCTAAAATACCAAAAGGTGTCTTGTTGACCGGACCTCCGGGAACAGGAAAGACTCTCTTGGCAAAGGCCATAGCCGGAGAAGCTGGAGTTCCGTTTTTCTCAATTTCCGGCTCGGAGTTCATAGAGATGTTTGTTGGTGTAGGAGCGTCTAGGGTTAGAGACTTGTTCAACAAGGCAAAGGCTAATGCACCCTGTTTAGTGTTCATTGATGAGATTGATGCAGTTGGGAGAATAAGAGCGACCGGTTTCGGAGGAGGAAATGACGAACGTGAGCAGACGCTAAACCAGATTTTAACAGAAATGGACGGGTTCACAGGGAATACTGGAGTGCTTGTGATCGCTGCAACGAACCGACCGGAGATTCTAGACTCTGCTTTGATCCGGCCAGGAAGATTTGATAGGCAGGTTACCGTTGGATTACCGGATATCAGAGGAAGAGAGGAGATATTGAAAGTTCACAGCAAAAGCAAGAAACTTGACAAGGAAGTTTCTTTGAGCGTGATCGCCATGAGAACTCCAGGTTTAAGTGGAGCTGACCTGGCGAATCTCATGAACGAAGCTGCGATTCTCTCCGGAAGAAGAGGAAGAGACAAAATCACCCTCAAAGAGATTGACGACTCCATCGATAGGATTGTCGCCGGCATGGAAGGGACGAAGATGATCGACGGTAAAAGCAAAGCGATTGTAGCGTACCATGAAGTAGGACATGCAGTTTGTGCGTAAGTTCTTTTGTTCAACTCAATCACTAACTCTTCGTTGCTCCGGCTTAGTCAGTGTAATGCTGAGAGATTAACTGGTTTTGCTTCGGTTTAGAACTCTTACGGTGGGTCACGACCCGGTTCAGAAAGTTACGTTGATTCCTAGAGGTCAAGCACGTGGTCTCACGTGGTTCTTACCGGGAGAAGACCCGACATTGGTGTCTAAACAACAACTGTTCGCCAGAATCGTCGGAGGACTCGGAGGCAGAGCCGCTGAGGATGTTATTTTCGGAGAACCGGAAATAACCACCGGAGCCGCAGGGGATCTCCAGCAAATCACCCAGATCGCAAGACAGGTAACAAAAGTTTATATCAACAAGAAACAACTGGTGGGTTTCTAATTCTTGTATTGGTTTCAGATGGTGACTATGTTTGGTATGTCGGAGATTGGTCCGTGGGCTCTGACCGACCCAGCTACTAGACAAAGCGACGTCGTTCTGAGGATGCTCGCGAGAAGCTCCATGTCCGAGAAACTGGCCGAGGATATTGACTCGTGCGTGAAGAAAATAGTCGGTGAGGCTTACGAGATAGCCAAGAACCACGTGAGGAATAACAGAGATGCCATAGACAAGCTTGTTGATGTTTTGTTGGACAAGGAAACATTAACGGGAGACGAGTTTCGAGCTATTCTATCTGAGTACACTGATAAACCGTTAAATACCAAGGATAGAGGTCGATTCAGAGATTTGATTAATGTGTAATACAAATATAACCCGAAATCTCGAACAAATAAATAAATAAAAATTATACTATGGCATTGTTTGTTGGTATTACAAATGTCTTTCTAAACACAAACTTAAACTACCTGTATATATAGACTTCACCTATTGGGATTTCAAAACCGACCAAAGATGCCCTTGACTGCTTGGTAAGTTCCAGTTATCACAACCACGATACCGATAAGTATAATACCAATGAGGGTCAGTGTTTCGACCCCGAGTCTTCGGTATTTGCCAGAGATCTTCAGGTAACACAAACAAGGCAATATAACTGACGCAGTTGCGCTCAAGAATGCTCCGACCAAACTCATGAGATCACCGAAAAACGGAAGGAGCAATGCCACAATCACGTTGCTAACAACCAAAACTGTACCAAGGACTACACCGGCGGCTTTTTTGTTAGGCAAATAACGGGAAAACCGGTTCCTCGTTGCGTCGATAATAGGCGTAACCATGAGGGCAAACTTAGCAATCGGGTTCACCAATGTAGTGCATATCGCCACTTTTGAACTAAGTTTATCTGTCGGAAGATTCAGTGTTATCTGTGATTCTACATTTGATCCATACATTAAGTAGCCCAATATCGCCACCGATGCATAAATGAATGTACATATTGTGAAACATATAACCATAACCTACCAAATGAAACCAAACAAAATAGGCAAAATCATTAGTTTGGGCTTCAACCAGGAAACAAAAATTCGGATGGTATGTTTTGATATAACTTACGTTTGAGAATTGGCGTTTGTTCTTCATGGAAGTATATAGAGTTGGGAAAACCGGATGAGCGCAGAAACAAAACGCGTATAAGCTCACGGAGGTCGTGACTCCATTTATACGGAAGATCTTTGAGTCATTGTTCTTGAACCCTACTCCTTCAAATGCTCCAACCCAAAAGATAGAAACAAGAATCAACCCGGAAGCAAATACACCAGTCGCGGAAACATAAGAAAGAATCCTCATATCGTCTAACCAAACCGAGGGAAGAATAATGAGAGCTACAAGAACGATGAACATTTGCTTGCCTCCAAATTCTATATCCATGAAGTTGAACCCAACGTTTGAGAAGAGTTTATTAAGGTTGTCACCTTCTAAAATCAAGAAACTAGTAGCGACAAGGTAAAGCTCGAGGTTCATGAAGATGGAGACAACGACACGTCCTGTGTTTCCAAAGGCTTTGTAGCCAATGTCCGGGTAAGATCTAAGAAGTGGATCCATGTCCATACATCTCTTGATGAGGATGGCACAGTAGAAAGTCGTGATCGCTACGGTGAAGAGTATGATCAAACTTAGCCATCCTCCGGACGCTAATGCATAAGGGACTGATAATATACCAACACCTAAAAGAAAGAACAAATAAATAACAAAGTTGATTTAAAAACTGACTGTTTAAACTTTAAAGCTCAAATGCAAATGTTATTTTGATTGTGTTCATATGTCAGAATATTGTTAGTATTTACAAATTTAAAATATAAACGTAAAATACACACGGAAAGAAACTGCGTACAGGATCGTTATCAAGATATGATTTGATTCAAGAAGCGTGTAGAGGAAGAAGAACACAAATGGAATAAGGAAGTAGTGTTGTTAGTGTGTTAGGCTTGCTAAGGGACACGTTGTATTTAGATAGTGGAAGAGAACTAGAACTATTGCTTTCTCTTTAACCAATTGTTAAGTTTTTTTTGTTTGTATACATATTTGATATATGGATATGAGATATAGTGAAAATGGCTTAGTAATGTTTGGCCAAAGATGTGTAAAACAAAAATAGTAGTTTGATCTATAAGCATTAAACACACAACGATACTATCATAGTGACCTGTTTGATACACCCATACATAAACACTTCGTTAATAACATGCATTATGTGCAATTCATTTAAACTGAACCAACCTGAACATAAATTGAAAGTGAAACAAAAGTTTGATTTGGTTAGTTGTATTTTTCCGTTATATATTAGAAAAATTTATAAATATTGAATCATGACGGAAAAACAAAAGAAATCCCAATTCGAATTGAACTAAATCTGGTTTTAATTTAGTTCATATGATTGTTAACTGAAAAGGAAATTAAGTAAAAAAAAAACAAAAAGATCGGAGCGAGAGAAAACGATAGGATTGAACACATACGTGCCCAATCTAGATACAAGATAAAGTCAAAAGCTTGAGTTAAGAACATCTAGAATGTTGCTAAATTTAGTATTTTCCTATAAATTCAATTTTCAAAATTATGTTATGACAAAAATGAAATGAATAAGAAAACAAAACATGTATAGATACGTATATGTTACATATGTCAACATATATGGATAACTGGATAAGTTAAGTGTTGGAACTTGGATCCTTGGCCGTGAGTTATATAGAGTTTGAAGATAAGAATAGAAAGTGTTGAACAAATAAACATGGAAAATAAAATTTTGAATTAAAAGAAAACAAACCTGATAAAGCGTTAATGCCATGGAAACAAGTCTTAGAGAAAGATGTATTGCCCTGTGAATTATTGAACTCGTAATCCTGAAGCGCCGCTTCTTCATCCTTAATCGTCTTAACTATGAATGGCTCCGACGTGAAATCTTCCTTCTCGTTCATAATCTGTTTAATCTTCGACTCTGCTCCTTCGATGTGGGCGAGACAAAGAGAGAGAGAGAGAGAGCGAGGTCGAGAGACGATGAAGAGATATAAAAGTCGCAAGTATGAGAACTCGAAAGGCAATATATATAGTATGTTATTATCTATTAGAGCCGATGTTTATGCATAATATTGTATATTTACTCTTTGGTCAACAGATTTAGCATTAAAAACAATACTCTAATATTAATATGTTATTTTGTGATACACGAGGTGTGCGAGAGAAGTGGGGGTTTTATTTACTTTTCACAGTACATTGACCACATATGTTACATGGGATTTTCAGAATCAGGAGCGGACAAAGACTATTTGCCCGCGGTCAAGTGCTCCGGTAAAGTTTACAAACCTCACGTTTTTTTCTCATGTTGCGTACTCACAAATTTAAAATTGCTTAGCTGGCTTTTATTGGCTCCGGTTATTTGCAGCATAATAGTGGCTGGAAAAACTCATTTCTCGAATGATTGTTAAATTTCATACCAAAAAAAAGTCTTGTTTACATTTTACATGCTGCTGTTATTTTTGGCTCAAAATAATAGATGAAAGCGAGATAAAAAAAGATCAAACAATCTCATGCTCTTGTGCTAAACCAATAGATTAGGCTGTCCACGAGCTTCTTATCCCCCTCGCGTGCAGTACTCAGTCTATTCCGGATTCCTTTTTCAATGATCACAATTAATCTCGAAGGTGGAGATGGAGTTTCTCCATGTCTTCTTAAATTCCTTTCTCTCCATATAGCATAAATCACTGATTGAAACACATATCTCAGAATGAATTTCGGAATGTAGTCCGCTTTAGCTTTCTCAAGATAATATGTGATGTCCGTCCAGCTCGTGGAGTAGTGAGTTTGCATTAATCCCTTAGTAAGATTACCCCACACTTCTGCACTATAAGGACATGCGAAGAAAAGATGATTCCGGTCTTCAAGGTGGAAGCTGCAGAACTCACAATGAGATGGCTGACCGTTGTTCCAGCTTACTAATCTATCACCTGTAGACAGTCTGTTATGGAAAGCCAACCAAGTGATGAACGAGTACTTTGGCGTAGCGTTCGGAAACCAAACACTTTTTGCCCACCTTTGCAAATTATAATGTTCTCTTATCTGATTCCAAGTATCTTTAGAGCTAAAAGTTGCCTTATACATGTCATCTCTGCGACACCAAAGGATCATATCTTGTTGACATGGTTGCCTCTCATGTCTCTTCATCTCAATCATTTCCTCAATCTGATTTAGGAATGAGTTTCTATGTCTTTTTTCCGATGAGTAAGAATCACAGTTTCAACAGAAGCTGTGCCTGCAATTCCCAATTTGATGAAACCCGAATCACCTATTACAGCATGTAAACGACCAAGTCTGCACCAATGGTCGTACCAGAATGATGTGGCTCTGCCATTACGAATCTCTACCCTGTGAAATTGTCTTGCTACTTCACGAAATTTTAGTAGTTTCCGCCACATCCAAGACCCTCTCTGTTCTGAGATTTTTCCTGACCAGAAGCTCTCTTCCCGAGTAATATAATTCTTTAACCAGTCTGTCCACAAAGATGACGCCGAGGTGATCCGCCATATCAGTTTCAGTCCGCTTACTTTGTTCACTTCCTTGAGGTTACGAATGCCCAGTCCCCCCTCTTCTTTTGGTCTACAAACATCAGTCCACGCTACCTTAGCCTTTTTTGAGTTCAAATCCGGGCCAGACCACAGGAAAGCCGAGCATAGCTGCTCCAGTTCTCTAACACACTCTCCTGGTAGGATGAACGCACTCATCCAGAAGTTAATAATGCTCATGATCACTGATGTAAGGAGTTGTAATCTGCCAGCGTATGAAAGAAATCTCGATGTCCATGTACTTATTCTCAGTCGAATCTTTTCAATTAGTGGCTTGTAGTCATTCGTGGACATGCGTTTCGTGAGCAATGGTAATCCCAAATATCTAACTGGGAGATTTCCTGTTTCAAAAGGGAATCGAGCCAGAATGTTTCCTCTTGTAGTTTCTGAGATTCCAGCCATATAAAGTGTGGACTTTTCTAGACTTATTTTTAGTCCTGTTTCACACGCAAACTCATGGAACACCTGTAACACTCCTTCCACTGATGTTTGGGTTCCATCTGTAAAAACCACAAGATCATCGGCGAAACATAGATGAGTAAGCCCAATAATCTTACAGTTTGGATGGTAGCTGATCCGTTTCTCTGCTGCAGCAAGATTCAGTTTGTGTGAGAGATGATTCATGCAGATCACAAAGAGATAAGGCGAGAGCGAGCATCCCTGTCGCAGGCCCCTTGTACTTTGAAAATACCCAGCTAGTTCACCATTGACTTGAACCGAGAAGGATGCTGTAGTAATGCAGAGCTTTATCCAGTGAACAAATTTATCCGGAAAATTCATAGCTTCTAGAGAGTTTAGGAGGAATGACCATTGCACAGAGTCAAACGCTTTTGAGATGTCAATTTTCATTGCACATCGAGGTGAAATATCAGCTTTGTGGTAATCTTTGACCAGTTCCGTAGCCAGAAGGAGATTTTCCATCAATAGCCTGTCTTTAACAAAAGCCGACTGGTTTCGGAGGAGACATTTGAGCCGATTTGCCAATAACTTAGAGATGATTTTATACAAGACATTGCAGCATGAGATGGGCCTATAGTCTCTCATTTTCGTTGCTTGTTCTTTCTTGGGGATTAAGGCCAGGATCGTTGAGTTCACTCCCTTTGGGAGAAAGACTGTGAGAAAGAAAGATTGGATTGCTGTAATGACATCCTGTCCAATTACCTCCCATGCTGATTTAAAAAATTCCACCGTATAACCATCTGGTCCTGGGGACTTATTTGCTGGCATAGAGAAAACCACCTTCCTGATCTCCTCTGTTGTAACTTCCCGTTCCAGAAAAGTCTGTTCCAGTTCAGAGCATCGAAATTGCAGGAGTGTCTGAATCTCCTCTTTTGTTTGACCAGTGAAATCCATAGGGGAATAAGTAAGGAAATCCTTAAAAAATTTCTCTGCTTCCTCTTTTAAACCCGTGGGGGTGGTGACTATGCTCCCATCTGCAGTTTCAATTTCTCTAATTGTATTTCTCATCTCTCTTACCTTGACAGCATTGTGAAAAGTTTTGTTGTTTTGGTCTCCTATCCGGAGCCAGTGAAGCTTTGACTTCTGTTTGAAAAAATCCTCCTCAATGTCTGACAACGCTTTCCATCTCTCATATGCTATTCCTTCCTCCTCTATCGCAGCTCGTGATGGATTTAGGAGGGTTTGGTGTTGTTTTTCACAGAGGACTTTGTGTACTTCTGTCACCTTTTTGTGAATCATTCCCATTTTTTCTTTTCCTAGTTGCTTCAAGGGATATTTCAAGTTCTTTAGTTTTTTGGTTAGGAGAAACATTGCAGAGGTGGAGTGAAAGAGTTGTTCTGTTTCTTTCCAAACAGCTGCAACAGTTGGAGAGAAATCCGGCAGCTTTCCTATTGCATTCATGAACTTGAAAGGTTCTGTTTCCTGAGCTCTTCCACTCTCAGTTGGATTCTGCATCTGAGATGGTCCGAGACTCCTCCAGTCTCAAAAACTCCATAGCAATTTGCCTTCTTGTGGATCCACTGATCATTTACCAGGACTCGATCCAGCTTCTTGCAAATCAAGCCTTCTCGTCGTTTGTTGCACCACGTAAACAGCGGACCTTGGTAACCCAGGTCTGTTAGTGAACAGTGATTAGCTGCAGACTGAAAATCTTGCATACCTCGAGAGATAGCAGTCGCATCAGAGTGTTCTTCCAACTGCATGGTTTCATTGAAATCGCCCATAATCATCCATGGGGTAGCTCGAAACATTGGACAGTTATGATGGTATTTTAAGTCATCCCATAATGTTTTTCTCTCCTCTGGCGTATTAAGTCAGCTTCTTTTGTTTTTCTTTTTCTTTAATTCATGCTTTCTCAGATAACTTTTTTTACTTCCTTTTTTAATATAGAAACTTATCTATTACTCGTACACGTTTTTATTTTATCAGATGAAGAAAAGGAAGACCAACAGAGAAAATAGACGCAGTAAGCACAGAAGAGCAGTAGCAATGAAGAGCAGTAGCCTCTGGTCTTTTATTTTCAGAATTTATCCTAAGTGTCAGTTATTTTTAATTTTTGAGTGATATATTTTAGTTGTATCTAATCATGTATATAGATTATAATATTAACTAGACCAAAAATCATGTTTTGTCATTTGTCGTTTTTCAAGGTTTTTTATTTCACCTAAAGTTATATTTCTTGGATCAGAGTATAGGTGTATACAATTTGAGAATATCCGTTTGTTATATAACCTCTTTAGCGACATGCCAATCAGTCTACGTAAAGTTATGTGTATTCATTTGGATTTCAGGAAACTATTACATCTTATCGACTTAATAGGTTGGCAAAAAAGAAATCGACTTAATATATATCGTAAGAATCCAGAGTATAAACGGTGACCATACTATTATAAGCCAGATCCTTAGTGAGTTTCCACGGTACGATATGCAATAAGACGAAGAGAAACGAATTAATTAATATTCAGTCAAATTAAAAAATAGAATAATTGTTATTTGTTAACAATTGTACCGGGAAAAAACGGAATAAAATAACGTGGTTTTGCGCACGATTTAAACTATTACTCATACTCTAAACAGTAAACACTCGGTAAACCGACGTATTGACTGTATAAAGCAATGTTAAGTATAATATATTTATATATACGTGTTGATTGATGATATAAGTTTCGCAGACTTCGTGTTATATGTCCTTGTCCCTACGACAGGTTTGGCCTTTGATTAGTTACTTAATTCAGAGTATCAGCGGCTCACCAACTAGTATCTCAAATATATAATATTTATATAATTTGATTATGTAATTATCTTTTAATCATCCATAAAAATAAGTATGTAAATAATTGTCATGACTTTTTTAAAGTTTCTTAAAAGAAAATGGTTTCTCTTTTTGTTTATCTTCCTTTTTCAATTTTAATGATGAGACACTTTACTATATCTCAATTTTGGCCTTTTGGGTATGTATATCAACTATTTGAGATATAGAATTATTTGCATGTTAACTTTTATTTTTGGGAAATTGCATCCCATATACATGAGGAAAAGTGATATTAGGGAACTATCCATCTCACTATTTTTGATACTGTGCACATTTTATTAATACCAATTTACCCTTAACCATTTTTTTGTGTACAGTGTCAAAAATAGTGAGATGGGTAGTTAATATCACTTTTCCTCATGTATATGGGATGCAATTATCCCTTTATTTTTAGTGATGAAATAGGCACTTGATGGTGGTGCTCTAATTTGTGAACCAGAGGAAAATTGTCCTTTTTATTGGGCTGAATAATTCAGCCTCAATTTGAGATACCGGGCTGAGTCTTTTTTTATATCTTCTACATTTCAGACTTTCGGTAGAGTACCTCTATAGTCTATAGAAACGAAAAGCACTTACTTTTATTTTTTACTTTTTTATTTTGGTAAAACACTATTTTAATTTATTAGTTGTTTCATCGTTATATTGTATATGTTTGGTCTAATTGTTAAGGATCATATTTATGTCAGTTACATATCACAACTAAGCCTACCTGCTGTTTGAATTCTATCCCTTAAAATATTTATTGTAATGTGGGGGGTAATGATAAAAATTGATAAACACCTACTTAGTTTGTGGTTCATATGAACGCATTGATTGTTGTACTAATTTATCGCGAATCTCCTACAGACAAAAACAAAAACCCGCCCCCACCTGCCTCTCGTCGTGGAGATGATAGCGACAAAACGAACGTGAGTGAGTTTGGTGAAAAAGCGATGTAAAAAAATCAATAATGGGCTTCTCAATATTGGCTAATTAGAAAATAAATATTGGGCTTTTAAGGATTAGGTTTTGGGTATCCTTCCTTTAACTACACATCTCGCAATTTCTGTTGTCGTTTATATTTTTCATTTATTTCGGGGAAAAACATTTGAAAACACAAAATAAATATGAAGATATCATTCATAGGCCACTCTCATCTTTTTCTTAGGATTTAAAACAAAATCCCAAAGGAGTGACATAACATTACAATATTAGGAATAAAATAGATAAAACAAGAAACAAAACAACCCATAATTTGATCAAAGTTGAATATATTATCGTCGAAACTTTTTTATTATAAAAAAGGAACGATATATTAAAGCGACTGGGAGGAGGTTTCAAGGGCATTTAGGTCCACCCTGTTGAGTTTTCCAGTTGTTGTAGCAAGAGCAAAATTCTTTGTAACCATAATACCCCGGAGGCACACACAAACACTTTCTGCAGCATTTGTTGCAGAACAAAATGCAGGCGTTGTGGTACTGTGTCTTGCTACACCTCCTATCGCATTCCTTGGGGCACTCTGGGAATTTCATACCATCAAACTTGAAATCAGTCGATATTTTTTGAAATATGATAACTGAATCCAGTGAAAAGAAACGTGAAATGATGAAAAAAAAAGGAAGGACATGTTCATGTCTTTTGACCGTTTGTGGGTCCCAATATAGTGGGTTGCTTTGACTCTTGGAACATCATTTTTTTTTTTTTGGTAAAATCTTGGAACATTATTTGGGGGTAAATTAGCCAAGATACAAATTATTTGAGTCTACGGATCTGACCAAACAGTCCACTTAACACTCCCCTTTCAACTTGTTCAATATCGATGTGGTTTTTTAGCGTTCAATATAAAATTTAAGCCAGGTTTTCTAAGAAGAAGCTAGGGAGGAAACACTTACGGGAACGTTTCAGGCTTCCTGGTCGATAATGTTTCTGAAAATTATCCAATAAGTACAAGAATCATGAGTAAAAATCGAAACACTTGATAAGAGAAGAGTGTATAATCAAGACACTTGTTAAGGGATTAACAGTAAAAGCTAATAATTCAACGGCAATTTTTGGCAATTAATAAAACTTACCGGGTTCCATTTCCCTCCAGATCCACTTGAGGCTATAACCTAAAAACCAAAAGCAGTACAAGTTCGTTTAGTTTCATAAAAAGAGGTAATCTTAAGGTATCACATCCAAAAGTACGATGACATAACCACATTATCTTCTTCTGTAGAGTAAACATTGTGAAACGATTAAAATGAGATGTTACCATGGTTTGAAGCAACGAGCAGACAACGAGGGCCAAGAGGAAGAGAGCTCCATATGACTTAGCCATTTTTGTTTAGGATATTATTATCCAAGGAACCAAACACCCCTCTAAATATCTCAAACTAGTTTTGTCTCTTTTTTGTTTGAGGTTTGAAAAGAAGTGTACTGAGAGAGGAGTTTTGGTTGAGGACCCTATGATGTTGCATATAAGCTATATATACACTCAGTTGCTTCTATTAAATTATTTCGTGTGGCGATACGTATCGTTACTACCGTATTCTTCAAATTATATTCTGCCACGTTTGCCTCCACTGTTAGTCCTCATTCTGTCACTTGCTATTGGTAACTAAACTGTGGTTGATGGTTGCACATGGTTTAAGAGATCTTTAATGTACTTTTGAATTCGATGTGTGTAAAATATTATGTACTTTTTAGGCGTATTCATGGTATCGTATATATAGTTTCCTATAACTTAGTATATGTTTACACTCTCACAGATCAGTAGTATATTTATCGGACCGTTTTCGTAAATAGATTGGTTTTGTTCGGTGATTTTATATATTTATTTAATTGAAGACAACCAAGCTAAAGCTTCACTTCTATCTTTACTGCATTTTGTAAGCAAAAAATTGCTTTAATCTGTCGCATTGGATTGGGTGCTTGCTTGATGGGGTTTAATGTAAAGACGAGACAATATTAAACGTCTAACCACGAATATATATATAAAAAACGTCTAATGACAAATATATATACCAGAGTTATAAGAGTACCTCCGTTAACAAATATTTGAACTGAGTATCTGAATAAATAAAAAATAGTATTTTAATTATTTAACTAAATCAAATTATTTAATAAAATATTTAATTAGTTATATATTGTCATGTGTAAAGACAGTATTTCTAAATTTCTAAAAACATACAAAATAGACATTTTGGTGTGTGTCTCATACTTTTCTATTTTTATTTCTTTTTTTATATATTATGTGAGTATTTTACCAATGGAAATGGAAGTGCTATGTATGGTTTTTTAACAAAAACAGAAAGATAACCAGTCTTGTATTTTAAGAAAATAAAAGAAAAAGAAGGACGGTGCATTGAAGAAGGAGACGGGAGTTAGATCTGACCAACGGTCCCAACTGTAAATTGTAATCACATTCTTACTATATACTATTATTAATTAATGTCATTGCTTGTTGACGGATCGTGATTAATTAACTTAAGTTTAGGAATATAGCTGAATTCATTGCTCATACGTATAACTTACTGCTAATCGTTCTTATGTTTTTCTAGGTAAAACCAGAACTAGATCCCCTGTTATAGTCAGGTATTATTTTTCGCATTGAGTGCTTCGCAGTTTTCAATCAAATGTATAGATGAACAAATTCTTTAGTACAGTAAGATAGCGGAAGAATGTAGTCTCTTAGATTTATTAGCTCGAAAACATATTTTGTTTTCTTACAAAAGTGCAGGGAACCTTAAACACATAGGTTATGCACTAATGTTGATGCTAATTCCACCACTTTTATCAGGTCGAAAATTATAAAGATTACGATTACAAAAAGCAACTTGAAGACATATGTCAACAACAAAAAACTTACGTCATATACACAAATTCTTACACATCCCAACTTGTGTAGTGCGTAGATATTCATGCGAAGTTGTTTGTACGTAAAAATACTAATAAAGTTTTGAAAAAGAAGAGAGAAGGCATGTGCAGTTCACCCAGTTCCACATGCTCACCCAATTATTGTTTTGAGTCACGATGCTCGGAGAAAAGGAGGGAACATAGGGATATTTCTGGATTTAAGATATATTATCTTTTCTAGTAAGTATTTATAAACGAATAAAGTCAATTTTTACCGTATAAATTCAATGATAACAAAGCGAAATATGGTAAATGAAAAAAATGTATTTAGCCGTATACCATTTCAAATCAACGACAAAAGTGTATATATGTTCAGATGTATAAGTAGATAGAGAATTTATAAGAAATGACAACGAATATGCTTAAGTTTACCGAGGAAAAAAAACTCAGTTTTAAGGTGCGAATAATTTACGAGGGTCTTTAATCTAGTCTTGGGTTTAGGTCTGCTCGTTTTCTGAATATCTTGTTTTGCGAAATATAAGAATAGAATACATATATCATTTGGTTTTGTTGGACAGGTTTTCTGTTTTTGGATCCGATGAGTTAGAGAATACATGACTTAATAACAAATACTTATATCTTTTTTTTTGTTATTACTGGGCATGACCATTGGTCCCGTTTAGATTCTGTTATACCAGAATTAGAGATACCTTCAAGGCTACGAATGTACATACATTACATGGAAGATATTGTTAGCTAAGCTACTATGTTTCTTTGATATATATGAGCTATCCTAAATTAAGTTTAGGAAAAAAACAATCGGTGTGACACAAAATTGATTACAAGGGTTACTGTAAGAAATCTGTAGGGTCAGGGTACGGCAAGGGAAAACACGGACCGTAGGACCCTTTAGTTGAAATATTTTTTCAAAATATTTGTATAAAAAGATTTCAAAGCATGTGATGGATCACATGGATATTGATTACTGTCTTAAAAAGTATATAGATCATGTCAAGTTGTTCAAACACATGCATACGGATTATGAAAATATATCAAACTTTTTTTTCTTGCCACAAGAAACTAAAGATAGTGATCATCATATCAACTTGTTCACACATACAAACCTAAATTTACAGGACATTCGAGATAGGTTTATACGAGACCTTAGGTACTTTTGGTTTCTTTCCCAAAGCCAAAATTTGAAACGGAAGCAAATATTTCTGCTTCGTGTAACAAATGTTGTGAAACTATCCATAGTTCGGAAACCTTCCGGTGTATGTAGACGAAACGTATAAAATGGCAAGTTTCATTTAGTGAGAAAATAATCAATTTGAATCGAAATTAAAATGTGGGGGTCAAAATGAAAATAAATCGAAACGTCAAGACCCACTGTGCATAATGTTAATACTTGTAAATAAGGTTTTTGGAGTTAATCCCCTTTTCCCACTTGTGCCGTCCGTCTACTCCCGCGCTTCCGTCGCCGTCGTCTCCGATCACATTTGTCATCGGTAGGAGTGCATTCGAATCTAAAATTTTCCGGTGAGTATCTTCCTTTCTTACTACCGTATCCGTCGATTGCATAAATCCGCCGGCTAATTTTAAGAATTTGACGCCGAGATTTTTCCGCAACGATGATCTGATTTGATAGCGAATCCGGATAATTAGGGTTTCAATTTGGGGGTTTAACTAAAAATTACGGAAGTTGAAGAAAGATAGAGGAATCGAATCTAAGTCTAGTGAGCTGTTTGTTTGTGAGAATGTTGCATTGTCGAATTAAAATGTGAAAGTGTTAGTTCAAACTGTTCATGTTTGAGGATGCACTTTCTGTTGCTTGCAGATTCTGAAAAAGCAAAATGAATTTCTTAAGCTCTGCAGCATCCTTATGTAGAAGAGTTAGTTTGAGGGAACTTATCACCGAGGTTCCTGCTTACGGTGGCAGTGGCATTTCCGGTAGTTATATATATACCTATCACTCTTGTCTTTTGCGAAATCTATATGTCTTGTTTTCTTGTTAACTCACTTGTTCTTCTTTGGGATGTTTAAAGATGCTTCTTCAAGTGGGTTGAGTTTGGTCTTAAAGCGTTGGGCTACTAAGAAAACCGCTGGTTCCACGAAGAACGGTCGGGACTCTAATCCCAAGTATCTTGGCGTCAAGAAATTCGGAGGAGAGGTAACATAACAACAATGAGCTAGTTAGGATGCAGAGAATCAAATCAATCTCTGAGTGTGCGTGCGTGCGTGGTGTGTGTCTGTGATTTTGCAGAATGTGATACCGGGAAACATTATAGTCCGTCAACGTGGAACTCGGTTTCATCCGGGAGACTATGTTGGGATTGGGAAGGACCATACTCTGTTTGCATTGAAGGAAGGGCGAGTCAGGTTCGAGAAAAACAAGATAACTGGACGCAAATGGATTCATGTTGATCCTAAGGGAGGTCATGTTCTTCACCCAATCTACACAAAAGCTGCAGCCGCCAAGTCGACTAAGATGGAGACAACTTCAGCAATCTAAAGGTGCCTTTCTTTTGTTAGATAATACGTTCCCTGATGGTGGTATCTCTTAGAACAACAACACTCGATTCAATAACATCTGCTGTTTTGTCTTTCTCTTTAGTCTTTGTCTGAGTATTGATCATGGCTTTGTTTACGCCAACGCATAAGTTCATTTCTTCAAAAGATTATCAATTTTCTCTTTTCTCAGGTACATTTAATTAGATTACTGTACTTCACTCGTCTGTGACTCTGTGTATCTCGCTCATTTTCTTTCGTTGAGATCCCCCACCAACGTAGATCGATTTCTCTGGACCATTATAAACCCATTCAGAAACGGGCCGACATTTTCAGGCTCGTCTTCGGCACAGCTTTGAGAGAATTTCAGACTGTTAAATTATCATGTCACGAAAACTAATTTTCATTGAAACAATAATTTGAAAAAATCGTTGTTAACCTCGTCCGATTGATGCCACAGATAAAAGAAAACCCCATCTCGTTTTGCAATATAGCTTTAATACGTGAGTCCGCGACTGTATATATATTTGTTATTAATACCATAATATCCTGATCGCTTTCATCAGTTTTCAGTAGTAATCATATACTCCTATGAGTATAACGAGCCAGCTTTGTTTTCGGCATAATGTGAAATTAAGAACCAACTTGTTTGAGTCATTAAAGTAGTTTCCTCCATTTTTTCTCATGTTGTCTGTCAACTACATCAATAATATTTTATGAATTATTTTCAGCTATTTTACATTTTCATCATTACAAACCAAAATTTACATTATAAATTATTTCGTTTGGCAGAAAATTAAATAAATATGTCATGGTTTTCTTTCAGTTTTTTTTTTTCTCAAATCTGGAGAATAGTCCAAATTAACAATTACTAACAAGGCCCATACATTCATGATTCATCCTACATACATTTGCGCAGATACATATGTATGTGTAAAATAATATAGCGATAATAATCACCATTTAATCAGACATATCAAACAGTTGTGTGGTAAAATATATTCTCTCTCATGTTAAAAACAACTATTTTGCAATTCAGAAAATACTACTAGCAATTCAGTTATAGTTTCTTTTAATTAAATACTACTACATTAACCAACCGACGACATCTTGGTTGCCGTCTCATCTACTTAAGGATACACGAAGGAAAAGAAAAACATCAAAGATCGAAGACAAATTACTTCCATACACTGTCAGTGAAGATCGAATTTAAAACTGGTAGGATAAACGTGAAGGTTTAGTTAATTATCTGGCCATATTTAATCGACATCAGGAAGCAATAGAGCTTGGTTCATGCTTTTTCACACCAAAATCACGAAATTTTAAGCTTAAATTTACGAACCGGGATAATAATGAAAGGTAACAACAAATTTATTATTTATATAAATGAGAGTATATATGGTGTTAATTAGTTGTCAACGTCATGGAGATACAAATTTAGCAAAAAGAAAAAGACATGACTCACATTAGATGCTGTTCGACGAACCCTATTAACTAGGCTATATTTATTACACTTATCTTTATCATCAACCCTAGGGTGGGGTCAACAAACCATGGTTAAATGTTACTTTTTTGGCCAAAGCCCCATAATGATTATGAATCTCAACCACACAACTTGGATTTCTCATTATCAACAGTGTTCAACTTCTCATCTCTTCTTCCTCCATGGGAGTAGAAGTAGTATAATACATTAATTTTTAAGAATTTCGCTTTCTAGACCAGTATCGGTCCAAATGCTTAAACCATATCCCTAACTCCCAAAGATTTCAAATTGACAACTAAACAAACAGTTTGGTTTAGTGCAATCTTTACCTTGCTTTTCACTTCTTCTTTCTCCTACCGTTAACAAACCATACCGTTTTAGAAATGTCTTAGCTTATCTTTAGTCATATTTGTATCTAATTACCAAAAGCCATCCCAAATCCTCAAAGACTTTCAAACTTTTTCTTTGAAAGAGAAACCCGAAATGTTTTGAAGTCATGGATGTCATAGCTACCACAGCAACGATAGTATCCGACTTGGATTCGCGCCAACCCGAAGCCGAACCTCCGACCCGGATCCAGCCTGCAAAGCCTATTTCTTTTTCTAACGGGAAACGATGCCACCATCATCATCTTGCGTCTGAAGCGGTTGCGACTTACAAAGAATGTCTAAAGAATCACGCCGCCGGAATCGGCGGGCACGCTTTAGACGGTTGCGGCGAGTTTATACCGTCTCCGTCGTCTAACTCTAGCGACCCCACTTCACTAACATGCGCCGCATGCGGTTGCCACCGTAACTTTCACCGCCGTGAGGACGATCTATCTTTTGTTTCCGCTGTCGTCCCGGCACTCGAGTTTCGTCCTCATAATCGTCATCAGCTTCCTCCTCCGCCGATATCTGCGGTGGGAATCCGTAGCCCAGACGATGATGACTCAGCTTCTCCGCCGCCGATCTCGTCCTCGTATATGCTTCTTGCACTCTCCGGAGGAGCCACGGCGGTCCCGGTTTCGAGGAAACGTTTTAGGACGAAGTTTAGTCAGTTACAGAAGGAGAAGATGTTCGAGTTCGCGGAGAGAGTCGGTTGGAGGATGCCGAAAGCGGATGACGTGTCGGTTATGGAGTTTTGTCGGGAGATTGGAGTTGATAAAAGCGTTTTCAAAGTTTGGATGCATAACAATAAGATCACAGGACGCGGTGCAGCTAGAAGAGCTAACGGAGGAGAAGACGGTCGCGAGAGTGTTCCGACGAATGGGTCGGTTTCTTCAATGTGAACAAGAGAATGGCAATTGCTATTTTTTGTTTTAAGTCAACGGGTCAAATCCTTTTCTATTCAGTTGCAATGTCTTTTGTTTTTCTTTAGTGGTTTAGTTTTGTTAGAGAGGTGACATGAGCCGTAGCTTTCGACCAATTACGAGAAAGATAAAAAGATTAACCTCTGAAATTTTAATAAACACCCCGAGATCGTGAAACAAGATATATTTGTTGTTCTGATAAGGCAAGACTAGTACAACATCTATAAATCTTACAATTATAAGTTTTTATGATATTGATCTAACATTCAAATTTATGTAATGACAGACATCCTTATGTACGATTATCAACACACACAACAAAAAGAATGACCATCCTTTACATATAAGGTGACAAAAGAAAGCCACCTTGGTAACAAAACTAGAGTTAGAGCAAAATATTTAAACCCGAAAATCTGATCTGAAGACGATCGGAAAAAATTAAATTGAACCGAATATCTAAAAATATTTACCTAAAATATTTAAGATTTAAGTTTGATTTATGAGTCATAAGTTTGATAAAACAATTAGTTCTTAGTATAAAATATGTATTTTGGGACCCAAAACCCAAATAAGAACGATAGTTGAGATTAACTGAAAATATTATAGATGTATTTGAATTTTTTAGTTTTTAGTAAATCTGAATCGAACATGAGAAAAAAAAAGAAAACCAAACCGAAATCGAATCAAAGTTTTGAATTATCTGAATGAAATCAGTTTTTGGTATTTTAAAACCCGAACCTGAATTAATCCCAAACTGAACCTAGATATTCGAATGCCAACTCTAAACAAAACTATACAATTGTATAAATCCTCGACTTCCAAGCACGGTGGTTCTACGGGTAATATAACTGTACTTTCAAAATACTTAAAAAAAAAAAGTAACAAACTACTTCGAAATCGGGGTGAAAAAATTCTTTGCCTAAAGCTTAAACTACACCCTGCAAAAAAAAATATATATATAAATGATAGATAGATAAATAGTAGATTTTAAAATTTTAAAATAATACCAGTTTAATTAATTAAATTAAAAAAATAGAAAATATACAACTTTGGATAATACTTACCAACTTTTTATAAAGTTTTTAAAGAATAATTTTATTTTACTATATAAAATATATATGGAGTGTACAAGATGCATAATGAATTCATGTAAATAGTAGTATAATTGTAGTTTTTATAGTTGTGTTTGTGTTTTGTGAAATTAGCTATTTACTAAGAGGACAAGTTATTTGGAGACAGAATACTATATCTTCTACTAATTAGAAGTTTACGTATATTTGTTGTTGGTAAGAAAAACAAATACAAAACTAATATGTTACATAGTTACACCTAGAATGTAAGTAATGGTGTAATTATTTTGGATTTGCAAACCATTGGAACAGTCAATCTACAAGAACTAGAAATAGTTTTATGCGTTGTATTGATTTAAACTTTTTATAATTTAATATATATAACATTTTACATATGAATTTGTAGTAATTTTTTTCCTTTTGAACTTTTTTGTGCAGTTATCATAATTAATTTTTTTTTTTTTTTGTTTAGGTTTCTACATTTATATTTTTATTATTCATTAAATAAATATTTTTTTTGCTATAAGTACAAATATTTTAATAAAAACAAATGTTGTCTCAATTCTTAACTATAATATTTCAAAATCACTAAAAATATCTTTGATGAATTGAATAAAATTATAAGAGTATTAATAAATATAAAAGACAAAATAATATAAAAACACACAAAAGATCTATAGATATTAAATTATAATTTTGAAACTTACATAAATTAAAAATCATTAAATTAATAACAATATAATAGAAAGAAGAAAAAAATTTGAAGGATACATGACAACTCTTAAAGATTTTTTAGATTCTTTTGAGAGAAATTTTACTCTCTTAACTTGAATATTTTAAAATATTAAAAATATGTTTTATAAATTTTTTTTTTCTATTTTGAACTATAATATTAAAATAATAGTAATTTTTAATTTTCCTTTTTAATATTAATAGAAATTTTAAGTCATTGAATTAAAATATTAAAAAATGATAAAATATTAAATTTTTAGAGAACATATGACACACTCTAAAAAAGAAAAAAATTACTTTATTTAACATTCAAATCTGTGTAATGGTAGACATCCTTTGATATGATTATCCCTTCACAAAAATAAGAATGATCCTTTACATCTTTTATTACGTTGACAAACAAAAGTAGCCTTCGTAACAAAACTATAAAATGAATCCTCTTAATTCGAGCAGAAAGCCCAATAAATTATATCTCCTGGTTTTTATTAAATATTGTTTTAGAGAAATTTTTTTCTCTCATATTAGTTGTTGTGTCTAGTTTTTAATATAAAATTTATCAGTTTTTATTTTTTATTAAATAATTTATTTTAATATTGGTTAAATTGTGTTTAGGTAGATATTTAATAATGTTTTTAAAATTCAAAATCTAACAAAATTGTTTTTTTATTAATATGACTATATGAGTAAAAACAATTAAATGTAAAAAGGCCCAACAAATTATATATGGGTTAAATCTGGCCCGTTTAAGAAAAAAAAGCCCTGTAAAGACCTAGGGTTTTAGAGAGTTGTATATATTTATATAATTCGCCTTCGTCATTTCACTCTGCGTGCCCTAGTTTTCAAGACCGCCGATTCCTCACTAAGCAGGCGAAGATATGGTGCACGTTTGCTACTACCGCAACTGTAAGTCTCTTCTACCATTCGTTACTTAGCCTCTCTATCACTATTCGATTCGATCTGCGTAGAGGTTTTCTTCTCGAACATACGCATAAATTTGAGATTACTCTATGCTCTGATTTGGAATATGTTAAGCTATGTCATTGTGCTTGTGAATCTGGGTTTGTGTGTGACTCGGTAGTTTATAATCTCGATTTCAGTTTTTATACAAAGACTTAATCTCAGAGATAAAATAAACACAGATCCGTTTCGGACATGTCTTGTATTGATGCTAAGAGTTTGGTTTTGTTTTTTTTTTTTGAAATGTGTATTGTTGAATAGATGGAAAGACCTTCAAGGGACCACGTCGTCCTTTTGAGAAGGAGCGTCTCGACTCTGAATTGAAGCTCGTTGGTGAGTACGGTCTCCGTAACAAGCGTGAGCTCTGGAGAGTGCAGTACTCCCTTAGCCGTATCCGTAACGCTGCTAGGGATCTTCTTACCCTTGACGAGAAGAACCCAAAGAGGATCTTTGAAGGTGAGGCTCTTCTCCGTAAGATGAACCGTTATGGTCTCCTTGATGAGAGCCAGAACAAGCTCGATTACGTCTTGGCTTTGACTGTTGAGAACTTCCTTGAGCGTCGTCTTCAGACCATTGTCTTCAAGTCTGGTATGGCCAAGTCTATCCATCACTCCCGTGTCCTCATCAGGCAGAGGCATATCAGGTATTCGAGTTGCTTTGCTCTCTTCTGTTTTTTTTATGATTGGCCTTTTGTCTGTTTGCTTGCTGGCAATTGAATCTGTTTAACACAGCAGGTATTCGAATTGCTTTGCTATTGTTTATAACAACTTATCGACTCTTGTTCTGCACTTGATCATGTTGAAAGAAAATTTTGAATGGTGATTTTTCATGAATGAATTTTACCACACTGTCTCTACTTGTCAAAGCATCCTTTGTTGCACGTTTGACTTCGGTTTTCCTGTAACATCAAACATTTTCTTGTTTTGGATTCAAAGTTTTAAACTTTTAATTACCTGCATATCTTAATGTGGTTGCTAATCATGATTTGTTGTTTTTGCTAGGGTTGGAAAGCAGTTGGTGAACATTCCATCGTTCATGGTGAGACTTGACTCACAGAAACACATCGACTTTGCCCTCACCAGTCCCTTCGGTGGTGGCCGACCCGGTAGAGTGAAGAGAAGAAACGAGAAGTCTGCTTCCAAGAAAGCCTCAGGTGGCGACGCTGACGGTGATGACGAAGAGTAAATCTAACTCTCACCCGTTTTAGCTATATGAAGCAATCTGCTTTTTGATATTTTGTAGTCTGGAACTTTGTTCTTTTCTTGTTCGGAGGATTGTTTAAGGTTTTTTCTGTTTCTCCTAAGACTCGTGTCAAACTTTTTGGTTATTTATTTCTCACTCACATTATCTTTGAAAGTTCTATGTTTTGTCTTAATTCTTTTTCCTTATGCGGAGTCCCCAAAAAAATCAGTTGTCTTCATGCAATTCTCACTAATTTCTTATGTGCCTGCTACGGTAAAATTTCATATGTGGGCTTAATTGTATTTATTAGCTTCTAATCGAAGCAAATTTATTGAGTTGTTTGGCCCATAAGCAATTGCGTTGTCAGAGTTGATTGTCTACGGCCTTTTACAAAACTTTCATTTATCATAAATCAATTTTATCGTTCTTAAATATCTTAGTGATATCGCCGTCCGCGATTATATAAATAGACAGCGCCACTTATTATGTATTGTCTTATAACACGTGTGACATGCGACCCACGTGGAAACCATCTCACCATAGTTGATCAATATATAAATACCATACAATTTGTTTTATACTTCAAGATTCAAGCAACGGTCGGTTATTCCGACACGTAAATGAAATTAGTATATCACGAGCCATGAGACAAGCTAATCAATCCCGTTTCCACACGTAGTAACCTTTGATAATCGTCTTTATGGTTTTAATACTTTATTACATAGTCTTGACTCTTGAATATTGCCGATGGATTGATTACCTTTATATCACCAATCATTCGACCATTATAGTTCTACTATATTTAGTATTAAGAAAACCATATTTGTATCACCACAAGTTTTATACATGTTGGTAAACAACTAAACATTTCCAAAATCTAAAAAGTAGAATCCAAACGCAAGAACAAACTATTACACGTTTTACTTTACTGTTAAATGGAGTATAATTTATGCAACATAGATCTGCTAACTACTTATTTTTTCAATGAGAAATCTATTTACTATAAAACTCAATTTAATGCTATGGGATGCAAAAGATCTGATATCAATAAATAAAAATATGAGAAATAACCCACATCTGTACAAAAGAATCATATTGGAGCTTAGATAATGTTGAAGTTCATTATAACAAAATCCAAAGAGAGATTTTGTTGGGGATGACATGGCACTAATATTTGGAAGTTATCGAGCTAGTTTTGGGAAATGCCGAACAAAACGGCGCCGGATTAGGTCGTTTTCAGATCCGATTTCCTCTTGTTCCACACGTCTCATTCCAAAGGGTCAAACAAAACACAGAGAGATCCGGTCCATACCATTTCTCTGACCGACCGCGGCTCATCTAATTCGCTGACGTGTCAAAATATCCGTGGTTTAAATTTCTCGTGACGTCATCAATACCGACACGTCAAGAGTAACCGTTTTATTTCCCAAACTCTTTAACAAGGTTCGGTATATAAATGGGAGTACTAGTAAGCTCCGTCTCACATGTCTTTCACAGTTCACAATAAATTTTCAAATTTCGAAATTCGAATTTTTGTTCCCTAAATCTCTCTCACTTTCTTAATATAAAAAGACGATGACGATGAGAGGAGAAGCTGAAGCTTGGCCGGAGATGGAAGCGATAGCTAGGAAGATGGTGGAGGAAGTTGAAACAGAGAGCAGTGGATCATCAGAAGCTGAGACTGAGTCTCCGAGATCCGTCGGACGTTGGAAATCTGCTCCGATCACGGCTAAAGAACGAGTACATAGCCAGGTTTTGAAGATCAGAGAGGAGGATCTCTGTGTCCTCGTGGAAGATAAAGCTGCGAGTCGAGAGAACCGACGATATCCTCATCATCGTCCACAGCGTCTAAGTTTGTTCTTGATCTCTAGGCCGAACTTGCCGTGCTCGCCTCTCAGTGGCAAAGTGAGATCCGTTAACGCTGTTCAGTGATTTGACTCTTCAAGATCTAAACCGATCAAAGGTTCGTCTATCTCTCCAAAATATTAACACTCATGATGTGTTTAGGTTATAGTTTGTGTTATTTAAATCGTCTTTATTAACTTTGGTTGATCGTTTTTTTTTGTTTGCGCAGGTGATTTGTCCTACTGCGTTTTCTTGTTTAATTTTCTCTGTTTTTCTTTCTTTTCAACTTTTTTTGATTTTCTTGTTCGTCTTTGTTTCTGGAAGAAACTCCTTAGAGAAAGCCTTTTCCTTGTCATAATCTCATGTTGTATATAAACCGTGAATGTATATATATGAGCTCATCAAACTTTTATGCTCCACTTTTCTTCACACATCTTTGTCTACATGTGATTATCAACTATATTTCTATATAGATGTATGTGTATATCGATCGCCCAATATGGAATGATTGAGCTTTCCGAAACATGATATCCAAGTTAGGGCCACCGACTAGAGTTTGAATTCAAAATATACTTTAATTGAGGATAAGAACGACTAATGCAAAGCTAATTTTTTTTTTCTTTTTTTTGTCTTCAAAATAGTCAAATATCAAAAACTATGTTGATGGAGCAAATAGATTAGGAACATGTCCTAACCATTACGGAACCAGCCGATCAACATATGAAAAAGGATAATCTCGTTGTCTTGCGCCTTTAGCTAAGCAATCAGCCCGGGTGTTCTTGGCTCGCGGAATCAAGGAAATCGAAAAATGAGTGAAATTGCTTCTGGCATTCCAGAAATCTTCTAACTCCGATTCAATAGATGGCCATTCATCCACGTCATTGATGATCTTTAATAATTGAGCACAATCGGTCTCAAAATGCATCGAGTTATTACCTTCTTGTCTCATCCTTGTCATTGCCCAAGTTAATCCTTCTAGCTCTGCGTGTAGTGGGGATCTATTATTCATTTTGGC
>KE156110.1:1276867-1293010 GCA_000411075.1 Sisymbrium irio
TTCTGTGCAAAGAATAAAGAGGAAAGGGGAGAGGGGGTCTCCTTGCCTAAGGCCCCTTTCAGGCGTGATATGTCCTTTTGCTTCTCCGTTGATAAGGACCTGGTAGGTAACCGAGGAGATACATTTCATAGTCCACCCAATCCATTGCTCCGAAAAACCCATTTTTCTCATCAAAGTCTCAATGAAGCTCCATTATACTCTATCATAAGCTTTGCTCATGTCTGTCTTGATGGCGATATATTTGGATTTGCAGCTTGGATTTGTCCTTATGGCGTGAAAAATCTCTTGCGCAACAAGGATATTATCTGTAGTTAGCCGTCTAGCCACAAATGCCGATTGTGTTTCTGAGATAATCTTTGGGAGTATGAGCTTTAGTCGCTTAGCCATGATTTTGGAAATGATTTTATAGCTGACGTTGCAAAGACTGATGGGTCTAAACTCCTTCATTGTAGATGGTCGCTCCGTTTTAGGGATCAGACAAATGTTTGTATGGTTTAGACGGCTATCAAAATCACCATTCTCGAAGAAGTTCTTGGTCGTTTTAATAACTTCAGGTCCAATAATAGCCCAGTACCGTTGTAAGAAAAGACTAGTCATCCCATCCTTGTTTACTAGTCAATACTCCTTGTTTAAAGTTAAAATAGTATTATAATATATTGTTGCCTCTTATAAACAACAACGTTCATCACAAGACGGCAAAGATAATATTGGGTGTTTTCCTACTATAGAATTGCCAGAAACACCAAATTTTGTTTAGGTACATGATAATTTAAAAAAAGAAGCAAGATACAAAATAACATCCCTATAGTTATATTTATGCTATGTTTTCAATTTTAAGAAAATTACATCCTCGACGTTGCTTTTTGTGATAAATCTTGACATAGTTGGATTTACAATTTTACTTTCCATTAATAGACAATACGTTTATTTCGCACATAATTCTGTAGAGAAAGTACACAAACAATTACAATACAAAACAATCGCAATCTCATCACGACAACATCTCTGCTTAATTAACCATTCTGCACTTCTTCCGAACTTCCCCGGCCCGACCCGTTAAAACCCCAATCCGCCCCATGTTCACCATAGAGACACCAAAGTCCTTAGAGAAAGTAGAGCCATGGCTTTTCGTTTGTTCGAGAACGTAAGACTTAGTATCTTGGTTATCTAAAAGAGCTGCATCAGACTGAAAGAACCCTCTTCTTTGAGACACAAGCTTGAAGTAGCTTTCATCGAATGTTTTGAAGCTTCCTGGATCCATTTCTAGAGCCGTCTTGGTATCGGTAGGCTTGCATCTTTTTCTGAGGTTGGCTGCGTATTCCGTGTCTAAGTTCGGGTCGCTGTCTCCTTTTCCGGTGAAATTGTAAAGCCGGTTTGTGATTAGAGGACAATGTCCGTTCCCAACTGTGTGTCCACCTATCAACATGTAAATACATAGTCAGAATGATGTTTTTTTGTTCTTCTTAACAATGGGAGATTTTAGACCTAAGCTAAGACTAATCTTTCAGAGCCTTTAGGAGACAAACATGTCTATAATGACCACCCATAAGTAAGTTAGAATGAAACTACAAATATTTCTTATTTGCATGATACGAATAAAAAGAGCTCATATGGTGGCAGATCATTTAAATTTAATACGGGCAGGGACAAGATAAACTATATATATTTTTCGATCAAACTTTACCTTTGCAACGGACAATTAATTGTTTGTTCATATATATATTATGTATTTGGTGTATTGCGAACAAAAACTTGCGAATGTGGAACAAAAAATTGAACGAGTCCGTGTTTTTTTTGCTCTGCGACTATTCAAAACCTGATATTAAACGTATACATGTATAATCAATCATTCAATCTCAAAACCATATATCGGAAATGAGACTAGTTTTGCGATTTCCTGGTCAACACTATTAGAACTCGGTAAAGACGATAACAAACTATTTTTCTTGTTAATTGACTCAGAAAATAGGCACTGTTTGATACATTGTTTTAATATATTTTGTGAATTTTCAGATTCTATAAGATATATACCTGAAAGCACGACGAGGTCTTTCTTGTCGAGGCCTTTGGAATGAAATTGGGTGATAAGGCTAGTGATATTATCAAAGGGTGATGGTAAGTTCGCTCTGGCCTCATTGATGTTTGTAACCCGACCGTCTCTTCTTCCCGTTTCAACTTTCCACGACCGTCCACGGAGCTGAAAATGTATTTATTGGTATATCATATAAGAAATATATAGTATATCTTTCAAATCTGCTATATTTTCGGAGTATATTTTCTTTAAGATCGGCCAGAAATCTGAACCGCGATACCTGAACTAATCTCTTCAGATCGTAGTCAAGTGAACTTTGTATCCAAACCTAATTTCTAGAGTTTATAATTACCATGTCGACTATGTTATAGAGATAGCTAGAGATTCCGTGAACCGTACAAAAATATTACTAGATCTACATATCACTTGATATTAGAAAGTTTATACTAACCGCAACCACTGCGTCTCTAGCGACAAGGGCCAAGACATCAGCGCAAGAAACAACGCCTGGACACTCCTTTTCTACAGCTGCCTTGACATTGTCTATGATCTCAAACCCCCGAAGGCTGAGGTTAGGAGGCGCATTTTTTTCGTCTTTTTTGTTCTTTAGCTCTAGCAAGACCGACCCGTCACATCCCTAAAGATCATGGTTTTCATTAGGTCGACAAAGTACCGAAAAAGACGAATTGGAAAATTAGGTTGTCAAGAAAGAACATTACCCGGACGAAGCAGTCGTGGAAGAACATTCTGAGCAAAGGAGCGCCGATTGTCTGATCCTTTTTTATCGCATCGAAGACAGACTTCTTAACAATTAGCTCAGCTTTCGGGCATGTGTTGTCGTAGAACCCGACTTTCAACCCTTGCGTATTGGTTGGAGCAAACGAAAAGAGCAAGAACAATAGTACTTGAAGGAGGAAGAAACAAGACATGTTCATCTTCAACGCAGCCATATTGTTTTTAGCTTCTCTTTTGATCAATGATCGATGATAATAATTTATACAAAGATTGGTGTTGTTACTTATACTAGCATGCATGACCGTTTATATATATTCAGCCATGGGAGTTGTGAAGATTGTAGTTTAAGTTACTAATAGATGTGACAAAGTATACTAGTTGTGTAAGAATTTTTTTGTAAGCTTGTTGAGTTATCAATAATTAAATGTGGACTATATCTAGTTCTCGTTTGTTATGCGTTATTGGGTTGCTTGATATATTACTATTGTTGAAGCAGCCAAATAAGTCTAAAAATAAAGCAGCCAAATAAGTCTAAAAAAAAAGCAGCCAAATGCAGTCTCAAACAAGAAAAAAAAAACTAGATTTATGTTACTATTAAACAATCCCTTCCATTGATATTGTGCAAGTTAGATTTGTATGTATTAATGTTACTATTGCCAGCTGAAAAAGGCGACCAAATAAAGTCTTAAAACAAGAAAAGAAAAACTCACAGTAATTTCAGGTCTTCTCATCAATTGGGTGTTTAAAATGAATATAAATTGCTGGGTAATAATAAGAATAATAGTAATTTGTTGATAACTAACTTGAAATTGACAAGTAAACCACAAGAAAAACTATATTATGTTAGTAAACGCAACACGAGCCGGCCCGAATTGTTTATATACACGTATACAATGGCTGGTAGGTAGGAGAATTAAAAATGAAACAACTTTTTTGCTTGCGAAATTGAACTTCTAAACTGACCAAGTGACAATGATACGGTAGGAGAAAATAATACAGCTTAACATTTTTGACATAGTTAATTAATATCCTTTTGACAATATTTGGCGAACGCTTTGGACTTAACTGTGCTGTTTGATCACAGCAATTATTGTGTCTGCGTGACAATATGTATTTTAGCCCAATCACACTCATTTGACAGTAACATTTCAACGTTGCAATTTTGATCCTATCAAAGAAGTTTACGGGTTAAGAAAACGGGCATGAATTGTCTCACAAGTGGTCGAGGCTAATAATATACATATACCAAGCTAAAAAACAAGTTAATGACATTGAGGTGTTCCTCCGTGCTGGCTCCTGCACGCCTCCCCAATCCATTTGCTGATGAGACATGTCAATGGGGAAGATAAATTAGAAAAAATAATGTCTGAGCCCGGGTTCGAACCGGGGACCTCTAGTGTGTGAGACTAGCGTGATAACCGACTACACCACCCAGACTTTATTGGCTGTTATTCCTAACTTATATTAATTATATAAATAATGATGATGCTATTGCCGGAAGATTATTGCCGTTACGCTGACTCGCTGAGTATTAATTTTTTTGCCTTTATTGATTTTGTTATGATTTGTGCCAACCTAGCGAAGATCGTGAGAGATTATTTCTCAGTCCAAACATAGAGAAATTTAGCAATTTCTTATTTTTGTTTTATAGGGTTCCCTTAAACGCTGCGTTTTGCTTCTTCTTCTTCCTCAGTGCACTCCACTGCCAAAAAAAACACTCGGTGGAAGCCTTCCTTAATGGCTATCTCTCAGGTAATCGAAACGAAACTCTAATTCCCGCTCTCTTTTGACTGGCGAGAACTGCACATCTCTTCCTCTGATTATGTTGCCTGTTATTAGGTTGCGTATTTGATTCCATTGAAAGCAGATTTAAAGGAAGACAATTCATCCCCAAGGATTACTTTATCCGAAGGTCCAAACACCATCGGCCGTGGCAACGTTTCAATCGCCGATAAGCGTCTCAGCCGCAAACACATCACCATCATCGCTTCCACGTCTGGTTCAGCCTCCTTGTCTGTGGTATAACTATGAACATAAAGTTGCTAACTTTTGATCACAAATTGGTTTCTTCATATCAAATTTTGCGTCTTTTACTATTGGGGTAGGAAGGAACGAACCCAGTGGTGATTAGGTCTTCCGTTGGCGGCGAGAGGAAGAAAGTAAATCCTTGTGAAGAGGTTTCATTAGCTAATGATGATCTCATTGAGTTGATCCCTGGTCATCATTTCTTCAAGCTTGTTTTGCTACCTTCTGAAAACAAAGGAGAGAATCAGAAAGGAAGCCATGAAAGAGCTGCTAAGAAAGCTCGAAAGGTTACTACACTTACTTTGCCTAACTAAAGAATGCAGCTTTTTTTTTTTTTTTTTCTTAGGCTCTGTTTGATGTGATGAAACTTGTTTAGGCTGAAACACAAGGAGATGATTGTCATGTTGAGGCCATTCGTCGATTTGTTCCAGCTAATGAGAAACTACCTTCAACGTTTCGGCTTTTGAGTGTTAATGGATTGCCTGATTGGGCTAACACCTCTTGTGTTTCCATTAATGATGTTATTGAGGTTAGTCGTGTGCAAACATATCAGTTTGATTGTTTTGTTCAGACGTCCCGACTAAAGAGATATTCGTAAATGACAGGGAGACGTTGTTGCTGCAATCCTATCGAATTATATGGTCGATGTAGACTGGTTGATGTCAGGTGAGTTTCCTCAATTTTGTTTGTTGAGTTTTTCGTAATGGTTAGATATTTTGTGTACATTTTTTCGAATTTTGTCGAGCCTGATAACTTGACTTGGATCACTGCATATATTCTCATTTCGTAGCTTGCCCGAAACTGGCCAACATTCCCCAGGTTATGATCATTCATGGAGAAGGTGATGGTAGGCAAGAGTATATTCAGGTTCGTTATGACGGCTTGCTTATATTTCTTCTAAATGATGTTAATGGTAGACCGAAATCTCTAATCTCTTTTTGGCTAAACAGAGGAAGAAGCCAGCTAATTGGATTCTTCATAAGCCCCGGTTGCCTATTTCATTCGGGACACACCATTCAAAGGCTATATTTCTTGTCTATCCTCGAGGACTAAGAGTTGTAGTACACACTGCGAATCTGATCCACGTTGATTGGAACAACAAAAGCCAAGGTTTGTGGATGCAAGATTTCCCTTGGAAAGATGATGACAAAGATACACGTAAAGGTTGCGGATTCGAAGGTGATCTTATCGATTACCTCACTATTCTTAAGTGGCCTGAGTTCACTGCAAGCTTACCTGGTCGTGGTAATGTCAAGATCAATGCAGCATTTTTCAGAAAGTTTGATTATTCCCATGCTACGGTACCTCCTGTTTCTCTAAAATCTTTTGGCTGATTTGTATGCTTATTAAGATATGCAAGGAATTTTCAGGTTCGACTAATTGCATCGGTCCCTGGATACCATACTGGTGTGAACTTGAATAAATGGGGGCACATGAAGCTACGGGAGATTCTTCAAGAATACATTTTCGATAGGGAGTTCCGCAGATCTCCATTAGTTTATCAGGTATTGTTCCATTCCAATTTTCTTCCTTTTTGAAATTGTATTTACTTGCTAAAATAGCCTTAGTTTACAATTTTCTCGTATTGCAGTTTTCTTCACTCGGTTCTTTAGACGAGAAGTGGTTGGCTGAATTTGGAGCTTCTTTGTCTTCGGGTATGACAGAGGAAAAAACTCCTCTTGGTCCTGGGGATCCCTTAATAATATGGCCTACAGTAGAAGATGTCAGGTGTTCTTTAGAGGTAAATCCCAATAAATTTTACTAAAGAATGCATATTTGCTTATTAGATCGTATGGATTTTTCTTCTAAACCGTGAAGTCTTGAAACAAAAGGGTTATGCTGCTGGCAATGCAATTCCGAGCCCATTGAAGAACGTGGAGAAACCATTCTTGAAAAAGTATTGGGCAAAATGGAAAGCAGATCATAGTGCTCGCGGGTAAGTTTAAAAAACCAAACCTTTGCAAATCCAACTTATGATGACTGCTCAATTCTGATCCTTCTTGTTGTTACAGTCGTGCAATGCCACATATAAAGACGTTCACACGTTACAGCGACCAGAAGCTTGCGTAAAGTTCATAAAGTCTCAAGCTTTTAGATACCCGCTTATTATAATAGTGTGCATTTAGTGATCAATGTTCTCGGTGTTGCTTCCATAGATGGTTCTTGTTAACCTCATCGAACCTTAGCAAAGCGGCCTGGGGAGCACTTCAGAAAAACAATTCCCAATTGATGATTCGTTCCTATGAGGTAAACCCTGGTGTTTTCAGGGTAACAAAGTCTTGATCTTGTACATAACCACTAACCAAATTCCATTGACTTGTCTTGTTAGTTGGGCGTTTTGTTCTTACCATCTTCTGCAAAAACACAAGGTTGTAAAATTTCGTGCACCAAGAACCCGAGTACTATAAAGGTGAAATGGTGGTCTAAGGTTCCTAAACCCGTAAACCAGGACCCATACTATCTCGTTCCTCAATTGTACATGTTATGTTGACAGGCAAAACAAGAGACGAAAGATGAGGTAGAGAAGAGGAGTAAGCTAGTGACAATGACCTGGCAAGGCGACAGAGATTCGTCTGAGATAATCTCGTTCCCTGTTCCTTATCAGTTACCTCCTACGCCATACTCATCCGAAGGTATTTTCGCTTTCATTCTCTTTTGTAACAAAGCAAATATCATTTTCTTTCTTTCGCGGGTTCTTAGCATTTTTATTACCACTATGCTTTTTCAGATGTTCCATGGTCATGGGACCGAGGTTACTCGAAAAAGGATGTGTACGGACAAGGCTGGCCAAGATAGTTGGTAGCTCTAGCGACTATGACTTTTGAAGTGAGAGTGGTAGAGAGTACTGGCTGTAGGTTTTCACTCGGTTATTACGTAAGAAAAGATAACCTATGTTAAGAAAAGATTGAAATTTGTGGATTAATCCGGATTAGTCTACCGATGAATAGAACTAGAGTTGATAAAGTTTCTTTTCTTAGTCTGATAAAGAAGATTTGCCTGACTTGAGTCTGCCGTATGAACGAGGTTGAAAGGTTAAATATTAAAACATCTAGTGGACCAACAGATAGTTGATGGGGTCGACTAATTTTAATATATATATATATATATGTATATATTATGTTTAATTTGGTTTAAAGTATGTAAATCTAAAAACTTGGTGATTTATTATTAATTTCTTATGCATGTATAGAATGCTATATTTGAAATGATGTTAAATCATTTATAATAATGATTTAGTTTCTAATGTATATATTTTTGGTAAGAATGTAAATTTAGTTTTAGGTAAACATATGTTTACAAGAAAAGTTTAGACTTCTTACATTTGTGTCATGCTTGCGCATATGCGAATCGATTTGATTAGTTTGCAGTTTACATAATTAGTTTTAGTGGTTTAAGCTTTAAAGCAAGTCGGACTGTTCTTGTAAAATTGTAATTCATATTTATCTCTATTTTAACTTGAAGATGTTGAAAGTATGGAACCAACCCAACCCCTTTCATCTATATTTGGTGAATTCAAACATGCTTAATTAGCATAAGTAATAAGTACGAGCTACAGGTGTTCAAAATAATAATAAGTACGAGCTACAATTAAACACAAATTATAGACAGAGAAATTGGAGGCAGAAGTGTATCGTTGGTTACAAGAAACACAAAATTTAAATTCGCGTCACGAAATTAATAATAAAAACTAAAAGAAAAAGATGAAGAATTCTTGGTGGTACATATTCGATAGACATTTAGAATACAAACAGACGAAGACAAGCATTCACAATCAATGTCTACATTTCCAAGAACACCCGTCCCTCTCCTTGATGATTTTGCCTATATCATATCTATCAAAAATTTAAGACAAAAAGATAGGTATAATTAAGATAATAAGATTCATAAGTCAATTGCTATTTGATATGCTAAATTAGTCCTCAAATGTTGATAGAAGCTAATCATGATTTGTTTATTGATTAAGAATAAGATCCTTCTTGTATGTTCTGACCAATCACAGCTTGCCATGTCAGTATCCAAAAGTTTTGATAAGTTTTTATCCAATGCCTTAGGATAGACAGAACTAGCAGAAGTTTGTAATAATTTTATCCAGTGCCTTGTGCCTTAGGATATCAATAGTGTCTAGAGATATGATATAGTATATTAGTATACCACCAAATATTATTATATAGTTTAGATTTTTTCTTCTTGTTACAGTACAAAAAATAGAAACATTTTAAGGCTCTTTTGGTTGTTATCAGAACAATTTTGGAACAAAGGAACCCATACAAAAATTTGACTGAGGATGTTGTGGATATTTGGTGAGAGTCGTGACTTGTGAGACGCAGCTACTCTTTTATCGGTTAAAAGAAAGTTATGTTGAAACTGTATAAAAATTCTACAGTATTCGGTATTCGCCTAGCTATTTTACTTGTAAATATTCGGTATTCTCGGTTTTTGTAATCTATTGTGTCAGATTTGAAGCACTATAAACTTCTTAAACTTCTTAAATATGAGGCTTAACTCGCAATTGTTCTAAGTTAAAAGAGAGAGAAAAAAAACAAACAAACATAGCAATTTTGATATTGTTATCTTACTACCGTAAGAAAAATAAAAAAAAAAAAAGATAAGAGTAAACCTACGTTCAAAAAACAAAAAAAGATAGAGATACAAAAAAAAAATTGTCATGTGGGGAGGAGGGGCTCGCGTGAAGGATAGATATGCTCCCTGATTAGAGGGGAAAAAGAGTGTCATGTCATCACATGGGAGGTTAAAACTTGTTTTTGTTTACAACAAAATTTACTTCAAAATATTAAAACATAAATAGTCCCACCTTTGTGTGCTCATCAACAAACATTTTTCTTTAATGTCCAATTCATCACACCATCTCCTTGTTTTCTAAATATATATCATGCATCTACTTATCATCATCACCTTCCATTCGTATCTTTTGCATATCATCATCATCATCACCATGTATTTATATATCTTGGAAAACCACATGTTGACGAACATGACGAGTGCAAGTTTTAAAATCATCTGTCTTAGAAAACGTTCTAAGTAATTGGGTTCGGTGGTGTGATATGGAATTTTATCTAGGGATATAGCATACACTATACAGTATATTTATTGAGTTACACACACGTGATAGAGCTTGGACTAGCCCCTCTCTAGAGGTTAGGATAGATACCGTACGTTCCTCTCAAATGACCTAAGTGAAGTCGTTGTTTTTATTTACCCATATCTATAACTGATACACAAAATCTTCTTGGTTTTACGTATCATTGATCGAATATATAATTGATTCTCTCTTTATATATATGCCACTTTACACTAGTATAATATTATAAAATCAAGTGATGATATTTTAATGTTCTTTGTTTTATTGGTTGAAATTACTAATCGATTCCCACTGTAAATATTTGTCTTTCTATGCTTTTCAACTCCTTTTCCTTTTTACTCCATTTTGTTTTTCTATGCTTTATAACAGCTTTCAGATGACAATTTACAAATAACGAAATATAGTTTATGTATATAAATATAACTATATATATGTATATGTTAATTTTTAAATGTCGTGCGTGGTCGTTATATAAATATACATCATAATAATCTGATAAATTGTAAATCACGTGTATTGTATCCAAGACTCCAATTTTAAATCTCTCTTATGCACTTGTCTTCGTCATCTCCAACATTCAATTTAAATTACTCTCTCTCTTTCTCTCTCTCTCTCTCTCTCGAAGTGGTCCCAAGCCCTCTATATAACACCATTTTTCTTCTTCTCATTTCTTCTCCCTTTCTTTCGAGAAACACATACAATTATACTTCTTCTCTAACCCACAAGCGATCAAGAAAAGAGAGTGTTTTCTAGGATACACATATATTCAAAATCTCTACAAAAAGTTCAAACTAAAAATGTCGTCTAGCAGAAGGTCGAGACAAGCAAACTCATCATCGAGAATTAGCGATGATCAGATCACTGATCTCATCTCAAAGCTCCGACAGTCTATTCCAGAGATTCGCCAGAATCGACGTTCCAACACGGTAAATTATTTATAAAACGTTATTATATACTCCTATAATCTTCTATATATGTACATAAGTTTGAATTTTATCATATGATGTATAATTTACTTAGGGTTACTTACTATGTTTAATATTCAAGCCTACATTTACAACATGTTGGAACAGTGCATTATAGTCATATAGTAATTACGTGTGGGAGATTGCGATTTGAAGTTTCTAAAAGACTTTTGACCATTAACCAGACTTTGACGAAAGGGGAACATATTTCCCCTAACTTCAGCATTAAGCGAATTCTAATTAATTTTTCCTATATTATTGATTATATGCATTGAATGTGAGACGACTATATTGCTTCACGGACTATCAATTCAATACATTTATGTACAGCACCGACTTATTCTTTTCGTATTATATATTTAGTTAACTTAGTTTCTATAAAATAAGAAAAGGACGAACTTTAGAAAAAGAAATAAGAAACAGGCCGGTTTCTATAAATGGAAGCATCTTTTTCGTTTAGTACACGTCACCACTTAAATTTGGTCTCAATGATAAAACAATGTGTCGATATGCTAAACTTGCTTTGAATGTATAATTTGAATTCTGACTATAAAATGTACATTCTTTAAAATATATAGGTATCCGCATCGAAGGTGTTGCAAGAGACTTGCAATTACATAAGAAACTTGAACAAAGAAGCCGATGACCTCAGTGATCGATTGTCTCAGCTTCTGGAGACCATTGATCCTAATAGCCCACAAGCAGCGATTATTAGGAGCTTGATAAATGAATAACTAAGATGTATGTTTATTAGTTGTGCTTTATATATCACTTTACAATTTCCTTGCGAGGTTGAGGGTTTCTGCTTATTATCTATTATATGTTTCTTATATATTGATTACAAGTCAAGGTAACTAGGGTTCATATTTGACCCTCTTTTGGTTTAACATCATGCAAGCAACTATTACGCGTTAATTATAATAAATCACATTTCAGTTAATTTAGTTTAATTATATATTATATGCATCATTTATGTGTGTTCATTTGTATGCGTGTTATACAAATGATATATATTGGAAAAATGGGAAATCGTCACCCAAAAATCAAAAACTAATCTTCCAAACATGTGGAATAGTAGATAAGTATTTTCATTTAAAACATACACAATAATCCCAACCATAACGAAAAACACAGTAGAATGATTCGAACCCTACATTCATAATTAGACTCGTATAGAGAATTCTCAACCATTAAACCACTATCAATTAGTTTAAAAAAAAAAAATATATATATATATATATATTACTTTTGACTTAAAATGTAAAAAAAAAATTATGAAGTATAAGTTTAGGTAACTTAAATTGAATTTATTTATTTATTGTTTGTACTTTTAGGTATCTTATACTGTTTTTTTATATATAATTTAGGTTTATTATAGCACAAATATACAAAAGAAGTATACTTTAGGGATCTTATACCGTTTTTCAAATATATAAATATGAAATGTTTCTAAACATCATTTAACAGATAAAGAGTTATATATATATATATATATATATATACATGAATGTTTTTATAGATAAAAACAGAAAACAAATCTGCCAAATGGCAGGCTTTAATTTTTTAGTAAAAAAAAAATTCAAATGATGTATGGGTAGATTTTCTTTTTGTTTTTATTTTACGGTTCTCAGTTAATTTGAAAATAATTTATAGTCATGATGTGTGAGCTCCTCGACCAAACGTAAGATGTGTGAGCTCTTTGGTCGAAATATCAAGTGGCAAGATCACACGAATCTTGCTTATTAATGCTGTTATAAGGACATGAAAAGTAACGCGATTTTTAGCAAAAATAAAAAAGTATGATTAGTACAGATTTACAAATAACTTAAATCAAAATTTTAAAGGAGTTTGTCGTCTTTTGTGAGCAGATGTGAAATATAAATGACGTTAAATTGAATTTGTCGGAGGATTGGGATCATGAGCCACAAATTTTGCATAAATTAGCGTAGTAATTAAGTTACTTTCACACACATCCTTACATATGAATACATGTAAATGTGACTATAACACTATCTTCTTTCGTAATTTGTTACGTACAGATGTTTAAAGAATTTGCATCTCTTCTGTATGCAATATTTTTATTTGCTGGTACACTACAATTTCTGCTTTACACTTTAATTTTATTAGGTCACTAAAAGATAAATTTACGGGATGCAACTATCAAGTAGTTAAATCGGTTGAGTTTGGATATTATTCTGTAGCTTAACAACTAACGAGAAACTTCCCCAATAAAATGTAGGGAAAGAAGACCTTTTGACATGAACCTTTGACTTTTTAGGTTAGTTAAAACTATTTGATAAAGTGATTAGCTAAAGTAGAATTTTGTTAGATTATTTCGAAGGACATAAAGTTCTGGATTTGGACCTAAAGCTGAGGGTACTAATAATTCATATTATAATTTTATGTATCAACTTAACTTTATAAAGCACGGTTCCTCAATTGTAGCGATGTACTGGAGCTAAAGTTTAGTCGTTTTCCAACCGGTTATCAAAGTAACTAAACCTGAAATGATTTATCTACTGTTCACACCGACTAATATCGGTCGCCCTTTATTTTCTTGTATTACTATATTTTATGCAAGGAAAAAGGTTGTGAATAGCGTTGCAATTGTAACTGATATTCGAATAAAAATTATAAATTCCTACAGTAAAGTTGTTGGTGCGTGGGGATGGAATCCTATATGGTCCCTTCCAACTGAAACCTACATTAAATTAGATACCTATATTTACGTGTTTATATATATGAATAGTGTAATATATTTGGGTCAAAGTTTTATATGTGCTTTATATCATATTGTGGTTGATTTTCTATTTCAACCGCTATGTATATTAATATAAGTGTGATTTTGTAACTAATTCGTTTCGAGAGAATTTATGTTTCTTATATTAGAATTTTTCCATGTAATTAATTTTTTTGATAACTTTTATTGTATAAATTTTGTGTTTTCTTTTTTTTAAAGATTTTTATTTGATCTGGTGAAATATGATCTAATCATTCGTTTCTAATTTAACTCATTAATTAACCAAAATGTGAAATTGTATAAAATAAAATATCTTGGAACCTAAAAGCTGGTATAAATCGAAATGCTAAAATCTAACTATTATCTACATAAAACTGTTATCATCGTTAAATAAATGAATATTATATACAAAAATTAATGATTCAGAAAATCACTATTACAAACAAAAACAAATGAAAAAAATCTCCAACTTAAATATTCTTTCTGGTTCATTTTATAATAAATTGTTTTTACTAAAAGGATACTTTTTTACAAAATTATAAATAAATTTATTTTTACATTAAATATTATATTATATTTAATTAAATATAACTAACCAATTGTAAAAATACTGCAGAATATCAATATAGTCACAATATTTTAAATAAATATAACATTTGCATAGAAATTTGTAGAAAATTCTTCTAAAACAATTTATAAAATGAAATATAGAAAGTATTTAAATCCAAAAACAAACTACTGCAAAATAAGACATCTGCCACAATTAAAAAGAAAATCACCACTGAGAAACCACTGAATCACATCACGAAACGAGACTTAAAAAGACATTTGAATTAACCAGTTAAGAAATATAAACTTACTCCACGACTGCAAACTAGTCTCGAAGGAAGAGGGAGAAAATAGTTGACCCGAAAAACATATAAAGAAGAAAAACGGTGATACAATCTCTTGACAGATCTACATGGCGGGAGAGAACTCGACAAAAGTCCAGTGTAAACTCACTCACTAACTAACCACAACTAATTATCACATCTTATTGCCACCGCATGTTGCTTAAATATACAGTTAAAATGACGAAGTTAACACCAACACACATCAACTTAAAATCTTACTCGTAAAAGAAACACTGTCAAGGAGCAAAATAGTGGAAATGAGATGCCTTTCGCGACACCCGTAAAAATAAAACGTTAGAGAAGTAGAGGCAAAAGGAAGGTGATAATGACCAAGGCAAATTTGATAGTCTTTTGTTTTCGAAAGTTAATTGTTTAAAAAGATAGATTTTCGCACGCATAATTAATTTGCTCACAAAAAATTTCAAAATAATATGTTTGAAGATCAGGTTCAGAGTATTCGATTAAAAGGATGAGTACATAATTTGAACACTAAGGTGGAATGTTAAGATATATAAAACATTACTAAAAAAAATACCAAATATAATGTATGCTATGGTAGTCGAATAAAAAATATTGGCTTTGAGAATTCCGAAACTAATGTATACGTAATTGATGGGTCATAAAATAGTGAATGTTGCTCTACCCTACAATTTTATTGTAACTACCGACATAATTTCTCATTTTGTTTCCTTTTTGTGATTTCTCCTTTGATTTAGTAAAATAAATAATAGCAACAAATTAAATAGAAAAGTGAAAAGTAGAAAAGAAAAAAGAGAGAAAGGGGAGATGAACAAAATTTACATCACAGTTAAGGTCGTTATCACTGTTTAACGGTATTGTCAAAAAAGGTTATTCAATGTAGTACCTCTTGTCCTTTCCCACATTTTCCGCGTTATTTGACTTTTCAAACCTGTTTTGTTTATTATTGTTTCCTCATCCAATAAACTTAGTGATATAAGATATTGGAAAAAAACCTTAAAAACCTCAAACATATATGATATGCCAGAAAAATATACCAATTATTAAAACTTCCTACAAAATACACAAACTATTTTAATTGTTACATTAATACTTAGAATAATAAATTTGATAAATTTAACACCCCGTATCTATACTGATACTATTATTCAGAAAATCTCATTTTTAACCCTTCAAATTTTAATTTAATTGATTAAAAAGAGTAATAAAATAAAAAATAAAAAAATTCATCTTCGGCTATATGTCTTTCGGCGTCCTCCCCTGCATTTTTTGTGGACATTATCTCTTTGAAAAAAATCATAACCGATCTTAATTCTCAGAGATTTCTTAATACTTCTTCATCTAAAGCAAATAATATTTTTACAAACATAAGGATTTCAAAGGAAGCAGAATTGAAGAGAAAACACTCCTTGATTGGGTTTACAATTCTGGGTTATGTTCAATTTCGAAGGGCCTCTAACTCAGTTTATGAAGGGTTTATTGAAAAAATTAGTGGAAAATTTTGATAAAAAGAGAGTTACGAAAATGCAAAGGAAGGAAGACGACTACGTGAGCAATGTTGACTCAAGCTAACATCCGCAATCTATGGTCGAACGTGAAAGTTTTGGGCTTGATGTATTTAGATAATACTCAACTCAATATCATATGCATCTTCTTTTTTTTTTTTTTTTTTT
>KE156110.1:1293179-1308912 GCA_000411075.1 Sisymbrium irio
TTCACTATAAAATTTACAATCCACGACGATATCATAAACAAAGATTATTTTATCATTTTAATAAATCAAACTAAAATTTATAGGGTAAAATGAGATTTTCTAAATAACAGTATAGACATTGGATATTAAATTTACCAAATTTATTATTCTGACTACTAATATAACAAATTATAATAGTTTATGTATTTTTTGGGAAATCTTACTAATTGGTGTATTTTTCTGGCAAATAAGTGTAACATATATGAATTATTTTTAAGGTTTTTGCCCCTTTTTATTATATATATAATCTTATACGTTGTGATGGACTACAAAACCGAAGTCATAATTTATTGATGATATATGTCGGGTATCTTAAGGATCCAAATAATTAGGCCCATAAGATTAACGCGCGTAAATTCAAATACAAATTAGCGAGAAAAAAAAACACGCGTAACTAGGCGGTGAGTCGGTGACTGACTGGTGAGCACTAAACAACTTTTATGGGTCTCGCAGCTAAAGCAACCGAGTAGCGATATAGTAGCCCATATACACAAACCATGAAAGCCCACTAATAAAAATTTGCGATACCTATTAGTTGTTTCCTTGTTTGTTCGTCCTCCAATAATATCCAACACCTGAGTGTCAAACATCCATCAATTTCGTTTTTTTTTTGTTTTGCTCAAGCTATCATTGATATATGTTGTCTTTGCCAATTTTTTTTTTTTTAATCTTCTGTTTATGGATATCTTTCTGTCAATGATCTTGACTATAAAAAGGAACGAGGCTGATTCTGTATGTCATCTTTTAATTTTGAATGATATGTTTGGACATGAGGAGATACGTGTGATGATATTGACATGAAGATGCTAATGAGTAATGAGTCATCTAAAAGCTAAGGTTGCTGTTTGAATGGACAGGGTAATAAATCTGTAAATAGTAAGAGGAAAAACCAGTATATAGATTAGACAATCTTTGGCGAGGACACACCAGTTAGAAGCATTCAAGATTAAGATTAAAAATCTCATACCAAAGTAACCAAACTGATAGATGACATTAAATGCGTCGTACTCTTTCAGAACACTGGATCATACATGGAGAAAATGTACATAGGTCCATGTGATGTTTCCACCATCAGTTAGAAGTTTGGAGTGCGAGATTCAACCAAGAACAAGGAATTGAACGGGGACATTTGGTGTCACAATTTCAGATGGTCCCATGGGTTAGTCTAGTAGATTACATTTCATTTGTTTTTAAATTTTGTCAATAATATTAGAGCTACAATTAATTAACTAACATATTTTTTTTAGTTGGATATAGATACTTTATTTAAATACAACCGCGAGAAGAGGAGGGTATTCAATATTAATATACATGAATACGTATAACTATTAGATAAGCGAATGGAAAAAGAATGAGCAGCACTCGAAATGACATGATGTACAAATTTTTTTTTGAGATAATAACCTGAATTTACAGGAAATTTATATATTACAAACTTTTTGAGATAGTAGTCTGAAATCTAAAAAAATTATATATTAAATTTATGGGGTCAAGAAGTACGATCAATAAAACATAAGAGTAATCATGTTCAATGTTAATACATGAGTGGTTGAAGTTGAACAAGCTAGAAAAAAGATCCAATAGATTGTGTTTGATCTGTGGTCTCTGCTAGAGAGATAACAAAGGCCACTATTATCAACCAAAAAAAAAATCAATTTATCTGTATGCAAGACACATAAGAATCACCTAGTTACAAGTGAAAAAGTTTGAACGTGGCATTTCGGACTTCCTAGTAGAGACTAGAGACATCAATAATGGAGTGAACAAGACTACAAATCTATCACTAACTAATTATTGATAAATGATAACCCCAAAACATTTTGATATATTTTGGCGTCTGAAGCGTTTGTTAAATAGGCTTTCGCCGAGGGTCGGGGGCTGCATGAGCATGACCCAATGTATATATTTGCTTGCCGCGTGATAATAGTTGTGAAGAGACGAACGTATCGATTTGGCTTCGGTCAGTTAAGATAAGAAAGAAGATTAATAACAACATTACGCTTAACGAAGAGATAATAAATTCTAGTTCAAAAGAAATAATAACAAAGAGACAATAAATATATTCCTACATGGCTGGGTCAATAAATAACATAAAAGAAAAGAGGATCAAACAAAACCCGTTTTATATAAACAAACAAATGAACCCGGTAAAATATTTAAATATTAAAAAAAATAAAAGAGTGGAGACTTGAAGTATCCCAAGAAAGAGGCAGAGAGAAGGAAAGGAAGCAGAGCACATGGGAGCAGTGGAGCTAGTTGGAGAAGCTTCAGATCATATATTTATATTTTCTTTATATAATATCTTAAAACATTCAATAATTTTCTGCAACAAAAGCATATTGCCAAAGAGGATAGATAGATAGGTGTTAATACTCTTTCAAATTTTCCCAATACAAGCATGTGAAAGACCTTGTTGTAGGACAGGTCTGTGGCACTATATTGTAGGACCCATTCTTCAATTTATATTCGAAATACTATATTATAATGTAGTATACAAATATACTAACAAATAAAAATTATTATTTGTTTATACGTTTGATACTGCGAAAGCCACCACATAGATATGACAATTGGGAAACACTAGTGGTGGGTCTCTCTATCTTTCACATCTACCTTGGATACTCATAAAAAACTCTTACCAACAAAATATAGTAGAGTGAAAGAAAGAGCATCTCAATCATGATTTTGCCAATCAACATTTCTGATATCACGTAAATATATATGCATACACTATTTTTAATATCTACGGTAAGTTTTATAAAAGAAGAAAAAAAAGTTTTCTAAAAGGAGAAAAAAATGTATATCTCTTCTTATTTAGATAATCCAAATTAGTCCGATCCATATTGAAAAGTATGAACTTTTATCTGAAAAAAAATTAGTTTTGGGTAGTTTTATGTAAACCATAATCAGTAGAAGAAGGTAAAAATTAAATCCCGAATTCAGATTAAAATTTTCTGATTTTATGAGTTAGAAAGAGACTTAAAATAGTATTCAAATCTAAAAAGATATTTTTATACAAAGAGATTTTTTTTAAAATTTATACTTTTTTGAATGTATTTATTTTGATCCAAATTATATAGATATAAATAACTTTATTATATGTTTGAAATACCTGTAGGTAATTTATTTATTTATACATGTAGTATTATTCATTACCTTTTCCTGAGAACACTACATATTTTTTTACCTTGAATCTAGATAATATAGACTATACGTCTGGTTATGTTCGAAATTAGAAAATACTTTGGTCGGTGCGTCGTGTGAACGCGTATACCTGATGAGAAGAACACACATGCGTTTAAGTTGTACTGTGGAATGTTCTTCAGAAACCAATGAGTGTGCGATTGTAAAAAATTTCAATCATATTACGAAAATTAATATATGTATGAGACAGTACGTAAAAACCTAATAATTAAATTTATAAATTCAAGAATATACAATCGGTGATCTACGCACTAGCGAACATTATACGATTACAGTTCGATATTCGGGGAGTATAGTATAATTAATTAATATTGATTGCACCTGAAAAATTAAAATTCATGCCTGATATACATTTATGTTAAGGGCCTTAATAATTTACTTTGTTCGATCATACCACTCCGACACTGTTAGTGATGACAATCTTCCTAATGCTACGCCTATATTCGAGGATTGTGAGTGATGGGTGTCATCATTTCTTTTGATTCTTTTGCTTATATTCTAAAAATGATTACACGTTTGTGTATATCTCTCTCTATATGTATATATATATAGTATAGACATGAGTAGATCTACAAATTTATAACAGGGTTCTAAATTTTACCATTAGATTCTTCTACGTAATAACGAAGATAAATATACAGGACTATATAGACGAAACTCAAGATTTAAGAGTGATTATTAGAATAGTAATTGGGTGATAAAACAATTAATACAATTGAGAATGTATTAGTGGTTTTATAGTAGTATTAAGCTAAGCTTTGCACAAGCTAATTAAGCTGTATCTAACCAGTATAAGACTAAACAGTACATATATCTCATATATATATGAGTGGAAAATGTATGTACGTATATGTCAAAGATCCATGTGGTATATTTATATTTCAAATTTTAAATTTCCCAAGTGTCCTATACAGATTAAATCAAAAGAAAGATCAGCATATGCCCTAAGGCTTAAATGGTATAAAGGGTGGGTCCTATACAAACATCTCTCATGAACTGATCTCTTCATTCTTCTTCTCCTTCCTCTCACTAAATTCCCTCTCATAAGAAAATTTCAAGATCTTGTGTTCTTAAGCTCCTAACAAGTTCTTGATCTAAATTACGAAGATTGATCAGTTCAGAATTCATCAGAAGAGTTAATCATTGGTCGGCTTTGATCGTGTGTATACACAAATATACACACACGTATATATATGTATATGTATGAAGAGGAAAGGAACAATATTGTTAATAATCAAGAAGGATTGAGATTGGAGATGGCCTTTCCACAGCATGGATTCATGTTTCAGCAACTTCATGAAGACAATGCTCATCACTTACCTTCCCCTAATTCTCTCTCTTCTTGCCCTCCTCACCTCTTCTATGGTAAGTTCCTCTCTCCACACATGTATATAATAGTGTGAAAAGGATTAAAACCCCACCAAATTATGGTTTTCGAAGTCGTAAACCTTTTTATGGATACTTTAATCACTGCGGAAGTCACATAATACATGCTCGGAAATAATTCTGGATCTCGAACTTGAATTCCGAGCCGCCAAAGAAAAAGTGGTAAACTTTGTTGTCTTTGTTTTGGTGTAGGAGGAGGAGGAGGAGGAAACTACATGATGAACAGATCAATGTCGTTCACGGGAGTATCAGATCATCATCATCTAACTCAAAAAAGCCCGAACACGACGAACATGAATGATCAGGACCAGATGGGCGAGGAAGACAATCTATCAGATGATGGGTCCCATATGATGTTAGGAGAGAAGAAGAAGAGGCTGAATTTAGAGCAAGTTAGGGCATTAGAGAAAAGCTTCGAGCTAGGGAACAAGCTGGAGCCAGAGAGGAAGATGCAGCTTGCTAAGGCTTTAGGGTTGCAGCCCAGGCAGATTGCGATATGGTTCCAGAACAGAAGAGCTAGATGGAAGACAAAGCAACTCGAAAGAGACTATGATTCTCTGAAGAAACAGTTCGATGTTTTGAAATCGGACAATGATTCTCTTCTAGCCAACAACAAGAAACTCCATGCTGAGGTATATTTTAAGATACACACAAATTAATTCTCCTAGTATTTCATCACGTATTTCTAAAAGCTAACGATTTTCGGGTAATCTGATTTGAGTGTTTTTAACAAGCCACTAAACTATGAATATATTTAGGTGCGTTGATAGTTTGTAGAATTTTTAGTTAGGAATTACTGTCATCTATCAAGCGTATACAAAAGGAAATTTTCAGGGATTAACACGTAGTTAGCGATCTTAGAATGGCATAATTTTTTTATTTATATAAAATGATAAAAAGAAATCAATTAGATTGTTGACAGGCTCTTGATCCAACGCAAAGATGTTTGTCAAAAGACATTAACTATACATTTTTAATTATTTAAGAAAGATTCTTGTGTACATAAATTTATAATCAATAAATTTCCCATGTGCTTGTGGAGTTGACATTTACGATAAGTTATTTTTATTTAACAAAACAATAATTTATGTGAGAATAAATTCCTCCTAACTTTGGTTTACGTGTGATGATATTGTTACACAAAACAGCTAGTGGCATTGAAGAAACAAGACCGTAAAGAATCAGCAAAGATCAAGAGAGAATTAGCAGAAGCTTCATGGAGCAACAATGAAAGTACAGAAAATAATAATAACAATTCAGATATAAATCATGTGAACATGATCAAAGATCTTTTCCCTTCTTCAATCCGATCCGCAGCTACGACCACGACCTCGGCCCATATTGATAATCAGATGGTTCAAGATCAAGGATTTTGCAATATGTTCAATGGTATCGATGAAACGACATCGGCTAGTTATTGGGCATGGCCTGACCAACAACAGCAACACCACAATCATCATCAATTCAATTGATAATATTGTCCACGAAGAACATCATAATCCTGATCAACATCATCATCAAACTCATCTTGATATCATATCATCATCAAAAAAGATTTCGTAGATTTTTTTATTTGAGTATTTTTAAATTATTTGGTACTGTTTCAAATTAAATTACGTCGGTTCTTTACCTTTTTTGCTATTTATTTTGGGGTTGTAGAAAATTGGTGTATAGGGGATATTCAACAGATTTTTAGAATGATAATTTCTTGTTACTTTAATCGGAATAAATAATTTTTTATTTCTTCCAAATTATTTTTTCGAAATAAAGTACTATATGTAACGTATATATTATACAAAGCAGTACTAGCTTATAATTGAAACATGTTATTAGAGATTTTTTTTCAGTTGTGATTGAAGTTCATCGCTAAGTTATTTTGGCTGACAAACAAAAAGCTTCCTGAAAATCGCATAACATTATATTTTATCTGCTGATTTTGCAAATTTTTTTTTTCGGTATTTCTTATATTTAGCTCAATAATCAAAGTTATTACTGAAGTGACTGGATCAAATTAAAATAATTTTACTCGTTTTCCTTTCTGTAAGTATAGCAAAACATATGAATATAAACTTAAAAATTTAAATAAAATATTTTGCTAGGTTGGAAGTTGGAACAAAAAGCAAAAAATAAAATAACAAAAACATATCATAAATTTCAGATGCATGTTTAACAAAAAAACAAAATTCAGATGCATGTGCCTTCGAGTGGGATTCCAGCTCTGTCATTGATAGAACATGAGCCATGAAATATATTATATCTGTATTTTCCATGACCTTTTAATTTGTTTGAAGTAATGCGCGTGTGGTCGTGTACACGTGTTCTTCTTATATATCAGATATACTCCGTAAAATAGTTACCGTGTTATCTATCAAACCAGTACACATATTTATGCATGCATAAACATACCAGATCAAACTTTTAATCTTCGTTCATCATATCATAGCTTTAATCTTTATGCGTCGCGTAGTCACTCATTTAGATAGACCTAATATTTTTTTTTTTTGATAGACCTAATATTCAAACCATCCAAAGTACAATTTACCTTTATTCCATCACAATTGAGTACTTTTGTACCTTTCATAACTTGATTTAGTTTTGTTTTTAAAAACACAAGTCGAGCGGAAACTGAAAGTTATTGCCATTTAAATGTTTGTATCAAATATGAATGGCGAATTTGGAACTTTGCTTTGGACCCATGCAACCATGAATCAGGTACGTTCTTCGATAATTTTATTGTAAATAATCCTAATTAATTAACCGCTACAAATCAAACAAATTATTTTAATAAATTTTGGTAGGTTATCGCAGAATTATAGTCGTTAAAATTGAACATTTTTCACCAAAGTAACTTAAATAGATAATAAGCTGGTTAATTACTGGATGATTTTAATCAATAACCTAAATTAACTAGAAACAAAAAAATAGGAAAAAGAAACGAAATAGGGAAAATAATTGTAATTTTAGGAGGGATATTGATTAAGATGATTGAATTTAGAAATTATTGGTTACCGCATTGCAATTTTTCCTAATTGTTTCTGTAAAATTTTGAACCCAGAACATTTTAGTAAAATTTGAATCTCTACCGGTTATATTACTTTGATTTTAATACATATACCTTGACTCTTGCGCATAAGGGTATGATATATGTATTACAAGACCAAAAAGGAACCTGTAAAATGGAAGTTATTTATTAGCAATTGTAGATAATAATGATAGTGGTAACTGGTAGATGAGGAAGATTATTGGAAGCACACATTCCAAAGACGAAGAAGAAAAGTCCAAAAAGAGAACAGATTTTAAACAGTGTTTAGGAGAATCGTTCACTCATCTAGCTAGCTTTTCGGATCTTTGGATGCTTTTGGATTTTAAGTATTAATAAATTTAAATGATAAACTAAATGTACATATATTTTGTTATTTACACAAGAAAACAAATAGAGTACCAAATATTTATCTTCTTTGTGGGTTCTCCATGTGACCTCACTGCCACCACCACTTCACTTCCCACAGAAACTCAAACTTGCGATCGTGAAAGTTTAGTTTAGCCGAATCATCTAAAAACTACAAAATATACATATATGGTGCAGTAGTATCCAATTAATTAATATGATAAACACTGGAGCGAAACTTTTCCCTAAAAATCTGAAATGCACTGTTTGTGTGACACCAAAGTTATTGAAGTTTTTTAAATTTATGGTCAGATCCTAAAATCATTTGCTAACTACAATAATCTATTCAGATACCGTCCGATATGTGTACGTACTTACATATGTAATCTATGGAATATATATATAGCTAGATGATGGCAGCATGTGAGACCATGGGGTCGTCATATGTTTTATATGGTTGTATAAGAATTTTGGTGAAGTGCACATGTTTATGTTGATGGATTATGGATAGGTCAACTCCTAAATTCTCTGTTATTATTCGATTTAGTGAACACCGTCATTATTTATGAATAGATTGACCTGCCATAATCGCATTAAAAGTACTTCAAAACGATCTTAAAAGTTTGAAGTATAAGACCACATTCAAATATTGATATTTCTTTTTTACCATCAATTTATGACGAAATCTTATGCACAATTCTGGCATCCTCATGAAACATATAGTCTGAAATAATAAAATATTTTTCTAAATAATAATAATAATAGGAGTAAGTGCGAGTTTCTTAAGGATTTTTTCGGGGGGTGGTGTGTGTGGGGATATATATCTAACTGTTCTTGACTCCTTTCCGTTCCTATTTCTTACTACTATTTCTATAGTTAATACGTTAGCTTCTGAACGGTGCCTAACAATGTCGTGTATCAGTGTATGTACAAACTGATGGTCAATGAAATGTTCTCAAGAGATTATATGCATGATATCTCATTCAAGATCGTTAAAATTGGTGCATCACACAAACTCATTCTTCTTATTTGTGTCGATTAATTAGTTCGCTCATAAGGTCTAATTACCCCCAAAAACAATCATGAGTATTCTAAATGTTTTATTATTTTGTTTTAACCACAATTTGATTATTAAATAAAAAAAGGTAACGGGACGAGAAAGTCCATATCCACGAGCGAAATCTCAGCATATGCTTAAAAAGGTATCATATGTTACCTATAACATGAAAATTCATAATTTAAAATGGCATACTTATACACGGAAAAAAAGTAGTGTTTCAAATTTATGCATAAACTACGTACGGATGAATTAATCACGTACGTTATAGTTTCATGAGATTCAATCTGAAAGATCGAGAGCTGTTACAAACTTACGATTTATCTAGTTTCTTCTTCGTGAATATTAGTTACAGCAGTTCCAAAGGTAATCTATGAAACATTAGAAAACTTGAAGAGCATATTGTGTTTATATGTTTTCCCTGGTTCAACAATTTGTGAAGGAAACTTCGGATTATTTACTGCGTTTGGATAACTTTGTGTTTCTAGACATAATCCCGCGTAAGCTTGGTATACCGTCCCATTCTTCCCCTTGATGTTCTTTAACATCCCTCCGGTATAGAATTGCAAACCCGGTTGGTTTCCGGATAACTCCAATTTTCTCCCCGATTTCTTATCTACGAGTTCCACGATTTTCCTCATCTTATCCGCCTTACCGTCTAAGCAATAATTTATATCATATCTGCACGAGAAAAAAAAACAATCAATAATTACAAAGATGTATACCATTAGGTAACTTGGAGAAAACTTTATGTCCTCACCCTGTTTTAAGATCCTTCATATTATCTTTAATAGGACGCAGTTGGAGAAAATCATACGGTGTTCCTTTCACCGGGGATATTTGTCCGGTGGGAATGAGTTCGCCGTCGACGGGAGTATAACTTGAGCCTAGGATCTGTATTTCTTCAGACAAAATATCTCCGGCATTATGACCACCAAGATTCCAATAAGTATGATGAGCTAAGTTCACCGGAGTTGCTTTATCTTTGGGCTTTGCCTCCATCACCACACTCAATTCATTGTCTTTGACAAGTGTATAGGTCACCGTGACATTGAGTTCTCCGGGAAACCCTATTGATACATAAAGAGATAAGAAATCTAGTAAGCATTAAATGTTTTCCATGAAATGTACTAACTTTTAAAAGTTTTGGGGTGAATTAAAACAATTGAAAAGGAACAGGACCTTGATCGCCATCAGGACTTGTGTATGTGAATACAATGTGAGGTTTCTTTCCATCATACTTGTGTTTTGTAACTGCCCACACAACATCGCCAAACCCTTTCTTTCCACCTAAATTAAACATCATTATATTCACATAACCATAATTAATTGATCTCTAATTATGGTATAGCACTCATAATTAATTACCATGAAGTGTGTTTTTGCCATCGTTGGCAATAGTCTTGTACTCTTTTCCATTCAATTTGAATTGGGCCTTTCCTATTCTATTCGCTACCCGACCCACGGTTGCTCCGAAATAGACCTTATCGGTCTGATTTGCGAACAAAATTAGTATATTAATTTAGCATAACAAAAAAAAAATCAAATTGTTGTAAAAGAAGAAAAAAAAAATCAAACAGAAAAACACATAAAGGAAAATATTTTTTCTACGTACCTTATAGCTCTTGACGCTATCATAACCAAGAACAATATCACCACTTTTTCCTGAAAATTCGTTAAAATCATTATCATAAATTATAGTTAATTATGTATATAACAATGAGTTTTTTTTTTTTAGTTTAATTAATGCCAACATTCAAAATGTTTGGTCCTCTAACCATTTTTGTCCGGGAAATGGAGAGAAATGATTGAAGCACCCCAATTTGTGAATTTAACGGTTAGATTTCCTTTCTTGAGTTCATATAACCCAATATTCTCTTTTTCATTATCATCCCCATCAACCTCATCTTCATCATCATCGTCATCATCGTCATCATCGTCACTATCACTTTCTTCATCACCATCATCATGTTCACCCTTCTTTTTATCCTTATGCTTCTTTTCACCATCATCATCACTATCATTACCATGTTCATGATGATCAATGCTCTTCTTCTTATCACCATGTTTCTTCTCATCATCATCGTCTTTCTTTTCATGTTGACCACTCTTTTTATGCACATCATTTTCTTTTTTGTCGTCCTCCTTGTTACTGTCAGAACCGGCATTGTGATCGTCATTTACCTTTTCTCCTCCTTTCTCTTTGTGATTACTGTTATGATCAACTTTAGTATCTTTCTTACTGGTCTCCAAATGTTCCGATTGCACTTCAACGTTGTTGGCAAATGAAAAACTTACCACAACCCCTAATGTAACCAATATAACCAAACATAACAAAAGAGAAACTCTCGCCATGCTGAAGAAGGAAAAAATAGAAAAGTTGAAAGTAATTTGAGTAAGATGAATTTATTGGTATGTATTTATAGGTTGAATGTTATTAGATAAAATAAGACAAAATTAGGTAAGTGTGACGAATTTGCGATTCGTAGAGAAGTTAGGAGAAAAAACCGGATTGTGTTTTCCCAGATTTTAGTTTTTTAATCAAAAATAAGCTGACATATATCTTTACAGCTAAAGCTGCATGAGTCACCAAACTCTAGAAGATAAGCGCGAACACACCATTTGTAATTTTGTATGTTGCATCACATAATCATTTGTACGTTTTTGAAATATATCAAATATATTTGGCCCATTTTTAGGCCCATTAAGGTTGAGTCCCCCTAATCAGAAACGTCCAACAACTAACTTTTTGATTCAAACAAAAGTTGGAAGATAAAGCATTCAGGCGCCTCCAAATTCCAACTGGAAGCTATTTTTTGCTACAAGTAAACATCATTATTGTACATTTAGTTTAGTCTGATTGATTTCGGTGACATAGTATCCTAAGTCACAAAAAAGAAACGAAAAACACTTGTGTAGAAACGGACGAACAAGAACTACCATCTTCTGATACAATACGAAAACACTACCTATAATGAAAAAGAAAAAAATCATCCCAAAAATTAACAATGGAGTCCCTTCTGATACAGTTACTAGCTTTTCTCTTCCTTGTTCGCGAAACTAGCCGTAGAAGACGAAGAAGACGAGTTGTTGAACATAGATAACGGAGGAACTTGCGACGATGGTTGATCCAAAGACGCACCCGTTTGATTATTTGCTATGATGTTAGACATCAATAAGCTGCTAAAATAGCCTCCACATCCTTTGTTATTATTTGTCGCGGCGGTTTTTTGGACATTATTGCTAATAGGATGCCGTGGACTGACGTTCTGTTGTTCCCCGTTGGATCCGACCATGGATGAGATCGCAGCTGCGATCACCGAATGGAAACTTGGATCGGAAGTAAGCGCTTTCGTTAGGGTTTCGGTTAAGGACTGGCTATTTTGGACTGTTTTTCCTGTCCCAAACTGGACGTTGTTATAGGGGTATGGAGCATAAGAAGAATACCCATTGCCCCAAAGCGCCGGTAGATTGAGAATAGACGAATTTGATGATGGTGGTGAATTAGAAGAGAAGTTTAAGCTTGTGGATGGGAATCTTTGGAAAGAGTTAGAAAATTTGTTGAAATTTAAAGAAGGCAACGAAGAAGAAGAATGTTGTGGTGCAGTGAGGTCTAGAGTGACGGTGGGATGTAATGGAGAATGAAGGGTAGGTGAATAGAAGGATTTGTTGCTGTTGTTGTTGTTGCTGATGAATCTTGAATTCTCGTAGAGGTTGTTTCCGATCATTTCTGCGGCTGATGATGATGAGGAGCCGGAGAGGAGCATAGAGGCGGCAGCTGAAGTAGTAGAGGCCATGGTAGTGGCTGAGAGAGGAAGAGGATGGCTGTGCGTTCCTTCATAAGTTGTGATTAGTATGGACATGTCTTCTGCACATCTTTGGACCTAAAACATCAACAGTTTAAGATAAATAGTTAGAACTTATATTATGCGCAGGCCCCAATTGCTTTCGTTTGCTTTCCATATCATAATAACGCCGATAAAAATAATCATAGCCATATATAGGTTTTTTTTTTTGGGTACATAGATAGATTTGTAACATACGGAATATGAACTAAATTTATAGCCGCACCAAAGTACCAAACACATATTTATGCTAGATGCATGATTTTAATTTCATTATTATTCTTTCAAAATTGAAAAATCAAGATAAAACGATAGATAAGATTTGATTATTTTGTAGATATGTACGTACCTGTTTTCTAACGGGACATCCAGGTGCAACCGTGCAGCGATAGTATGCTCGTGGACATGGATTTCCTTTCGCAATCTTTTGACCATATTTTCTCCATTGACAACCATCATTCATCTATACAACATATAATAAAACTTGTCTTAATCAGTGGTGACAGACAAAAAATAATCAAATTGTATACAATGATAGATCAAATCAAATGTATATAAGTTAAAAGACGTACCGTTGGTGTGTCACATCTCGCTCTAACACAAACTCTAGCTCTCTTTACATGATTTTGTTGGCTGGACTCTCCATCAACATCGCCACCGGAGGCCGGTGCCGGAGAGCTTCTCTTCCCGTTAACTTTACTCGGCGGCCAAGATTCTCCGGGAGCTTCTTCGGAGCTATTTTCCACGCTAGTATTGGCCGGATGGGCGACAGATAAACTCCCATTCGGTTCACAGCCGTTGCCGTTATTGAATCCTAAGGTCAAGCCAGCTTTGTTCAACTCTTCGTCAGCGTTGACTTCTTTGCTGATCGCGTCTGTTTTCTCTTCCTTCTTCGAGGTGTTATCACTTGGGGAAGAACTTCTCCTCCCGAGTGAAAGCGACACAAGCTCACGTTCTTTATCAAAAGAACTCAAATCCGTCGTCGCCTTCGGAAGATCAACCATGTCTTGATCTTGAGTTGGGTTGTTTGAAGGTTCTTGTTGAATTATATCGAAGAATCTGAGCTTTAGAGATTTGTAATCACTTTCAATTCGTTCGAGCATCCCTTTAAGCTTCTCGTTCTCTTCTTTCACCTCGCTCATCTCGGCCTTGGCAGATTCAAGGTCTTGATGATCACCATCATCCTAAGATCATTGAATAAACAAAGGATTCGTTTCCCACTTAAATCTAAACTGTTCCAAGAATTTCTTTGTTACATGAATCATGGCTACCCATACTAATTATTTAGACTAATATTATTTACATTAAAAGTGAACGGTATATATTTGAGTTTCATTTGTATTAATTACGAATAAGAAAGCAGCAGTGGAGTAGAAGATCTATCTCAAGATCGGATACAAGAATTGCATAGAAGCGTACAGAAAAATACAAATCTGAATGCCTTCCGTATACATGTAGAACTTAAAGTATTTGCACATATGAATTGGTATTTACCTTATTAGCTTCATGGATTTGAGCAGATTCAAGAACTTTATCCTTAAGAAGAGAATCTGAAGTGGGTAATTTCAGAAGAACCTCCATTTTTAGAAATATAAGATGTTTTGTCTTCTTCTTCTTCAAATTTTGTTTTTCCTTTGCTGTCTCTTTTTTTTTCCTTCACAGCCTTAATCAAAACCATTTACTTATAGCCATTTGTGTAGTTTCTTCGAGGGGACCCAAAGCGTCAACACTTCAACATGTTCAGTTTTTTATTCTATTTTTATGGAACTCGAGGACTTTTTCCTCCAATCATATCTGTGTTATTTATTTTAAACCAACTAACGAAATATAACGAAATTATTTTCTGGCTTTGTTGTTGGTAATAATACTACTTCTCCGTTTTACTAAGGACAATAAAAAAAAACTACAACTAGAGTACAATGAGAAACATAATTTCAAATAATTTTCGTAGAATCCTGTAATAATATCTTTGTTTTATATGTTTTAACATTATGAAAATAAATAAGAGAATAAAAATAAGAGAATACCATAATGTTTACAATACAATATTCTTGTGCCAATTAATAGTTAAAATTACAAGTGTAAAATTAATAAATTTAATGAATAATTTTCAAAATGAAAACTGTGATGATTTCACATGAAGAGTATATTTCCTTTTGATTAGTTGAACCAAGTATTGATAAAAGTCTACATGGATCTTGGTTATTTAGTTGGAGTTTTATTAAAATGTCCGAATAATCTAAATGAAATTAATATATATATACAAAAGAGCCTAATTGTACGGCGTCAAATAGAGATTGTATAATGTGAATGCCTGAAGGGGAGATATCCTTGAAGCTTCATGGAAGAAGACTTCTTCTATCTCTTGGCCTCACATCACATGAGCATTCGTCAACTGTTTAAATAATTATATGATTTGTTTAATTAGTGTGTTTATTAGCCCACCTTCATCGAAAACATATTATATATAGTCCTAATATGTATAAGGTTATACACATCTGCATCAATGCATTAAATTTATCTAAGAGAACATAAATCATATTTCTGGTTGGTAATCGACATTGTGACATAGTAACGATCTAGTTCTTCAGCGTTTATATGTTCTACCATTCTAGTGACAAGAAAGTCATTTAATTGTTAGTTAAGTTAATTTCTTACTTGGTGTTTCAAACATGTCATATCCTGTATATTCTTTTCACAAATTTTCAAGTTCGTACAGAATTAACAATCTTAACTAGAAGGAGTAGGATGACGTCAACAAAAAACTATAGGAAACAAGATATATATATATATATATATATATATATATATATA
>KE156110.1:1309212-1336845 GCA_000411075.1 Sisymbrium irio
TCAAAGTCAAATCATGTAACATGATCAGAAGAGAAAAAATGTTAGCTATTTGATTAAAATGTTGTATATATATATTTATATGTAAACCTTGTTCATATGGTAGGCCAAAGGGTGCGTATACCGGTCAATACGCAGGTCACACACGGTAATTATATGATTTTGTCAACTACGGACTTTGTTAATAACAAAAAAAAATTAATCGGTTTTTCCTAATTTTATTATCCAATTTAATTTTATAACCAACATATATACGAATGTCAAATGCTTCACATAGTTGTCAAATTTCATCGGTGACGTAACGCTGCATGGCGTTGAAGAAAAGCACATGCATTATTTGCTTTATTTTCTTGTAATATTTGATAAAACTTTTAGTTTAAACTCTTTTTAAGATATAAAGAGATAAATGTTTTCAACTATTTATGGTTATTATATTTGAGCTTTACTCGTATATAATTATTGGTAAAATTACAAAGAGAAAAGAGAAGACATTAGATATATATACTTTACTTAGCTCGCCCACTTTTTAAATTTTAGATACATAAGCAATAGCAGCAAATTGTCGTCTTTCCTGTCTCCAATTCTTCAAACCAAACAATTTATTAGTTCTTTCAGTATAATTTCTGTGGTGCCGTACATAACAATAAGATAATTTATCTATTTATTTTGATCGAACAGTATTAAATAATTCTATTTCGTGAGGCCAAGTTGAATCTTGAATAATTAATTTGGTCTCGATCTAAGATTTCAACTTTTTTCTTTTGGGGATCTGAGCACCTACAGCTTTTTATATTACAGAAAAAAATCTTAGTAAACATTTTGATCAACTCAACTTACATCATTCATTTGTTTTTTGTTTTGTTTTAATCTAAACAAAAGACTTTCTTGTTAACTATTATAAATGTGTACAGTTCATTATATGGTTAAGTAAACAATCGTGGTCGCAATGTGGTTATTGTTAAATTCAATAAGCAATGATATATAAAATTAGCACGTCTCACATGATTAACTCCATCAACTAAGTAAAACTAATTAACAGAGTTACTAATTACATGGATTCTACAAAGGTAGTTTTTTTCCAATAAATTTGTTGTTTTCTTGATGCCATTTCGATTACCGTGGGACCACTCCGTAACTTTCATCTTTCTGTGTAAAAAAATTTCATTTGTGGTAACTAGTGGTACTAAACTTTCAATTTCAATTGAAAGACTGACGATGAAATTTAAATATTTTGATGTGGAAAATTATTGGTCGCTTAATCATCCATAATAAGACAAAGGAAGATTATCAACCTTTTGGTCTTATTTGGACAATAAAAGTCTTTGGTCAACTGTATTAATTATGTGTCTTCTAATTTGCGATAAGTTTGTTTATTTCAGTTCAGTGTAATTAGTTATGTTCATAAGGCCGCACTGTTAAATAATATTATAAATACAGCAGTTCCATAAATTTGCAAGGAAAGAAGAAAGTTTTTGATTTTTTTTGAGAAAATGAGTGAATGAAGGGGTCAACTAACATGTCTCTGCGACTCGCAAAGACAGATCAGAGATCTTGACCTGAGCTTTATTACTTCTTTTTTGGTTAGTATAAAGTGGGTTTTATATGCTAACGAAGAGTTCATATATTATTTGATGGTATTCAACAGAAAATACAACTATACAAAAATAATATCAACTAATAAAAAATAATATTTGGGCCATCAACTTGCGGATAGATTTTACGACTACTGACCTAAGGTCAATGGTTTGGATTTAGACATTGAAATTAAACAATTAAAGAAAGATTTATAAGTTTGGAGACAACTTGGAGATTCTCTATTGAAATTTAGGTCAATGGTTTAAGATTGGTCATTGAATGAATGATTAGTTTATTATTATTGCTGGGTTTATGTTCCCATCTCTATGCATTATCCAAGATATTTGAATTCAAAATTTGATATTTTCCATGTTGTTCTCGCAGAAAATATTGATTAAGTTGAAGGAGTACATGTCCCATGTACAGCTAGTAGTACTGGTACTACTAATTCTTCTCCGTGGAAATTGAGCATATCGGCCGGTTGAAATTCAATTTTAAATACCAATTATTCGGTTAACTGTTCTATTGTTGAATATATAACTAATTTATAAATTTGAAATTACTAGAACATCTTATGGAAATGGAATTTATCGAAGTCACAAGTACTTGTCCCTACCACAGCATACATTCCAAACCGAAAAAACCAATGCAACGTTTAGAATTATTTTCCAGGTCTTTCTCCGCAACTGTTTGGAAATTGATTGAGGCTGCAAATAGTTGACTGTTTACATGAATATATGACTGTGTTTTATACCATTTACAAATATACCGTATTTGTTGAAAAAAGTAATAAACTCATATACGGTATATGCAAAACAAATTGATATTTTTAGGTTTAAATGGTTTTATATCGGTTTTTGTAGCTTGAATATCGAGATAAAATCCAAATGAAACAAAAAGAAAAAACACGATCAAAACTAAAAGTTTAAACAAATTCTTAACACTAAATCGGAATATATCATTCATATCATTGATATCAAGTCTATTTTATTTTGGTTACTATGAAAAAAACTTGAACAGAGGCCGGAGATATAAACTAAAAACAGTAAAGATCTTTCTTTTCTGTTTTTCTTTCCCTTTTATGTACAAATTAAAGAAGAATTTAAACTAAGAACCCCAAAAAAGAAAAAGAAAACTGATTCGAAATTGGAAAAGTGAAATGGATCCAAAAAACTCCTCTCAGTCCTCAACCCTGGGGCCTCTGTATAACGCTCCAACTACGTTAAGATCCTCTGGATTATCATCTCTCTCTTGCAGCCATGCATGACCTTTTTTCTCCACTTCACCTCTCAAAACGTCGTCATCCTCTGAAAACCAACACATATAAAAACATTTTAGCTAAACTGCAACACGTACTTAGTGTTAAGGCTACTACGCTTAGTCAGTCTGCGTTTAGTAAAGTATAGAAAGCTGACCTGATGAGCACTTGTCCAAAGGGAAGTCTAGGAAATAAGTGCAATGTCTGCCTTCTGGATTGCAGTAAGGAGGGCCAAGCACATCTAGAACCGCGCACGCTGTTTTCGCTGTGAACCGATGCATGTTCCCGCCATCTTCCGGGTACAAAATGGAGGCGTTGCATGGCGCGGTTAACGTTGAGTCCATCTTCAATTTCGCCAGCCGGGTTTTCGGATCTCTCACTGCGATTGAGATAAGACAAAAGTGATTTTCAGTTTACATTATAATGAAGGTCTAGCTAGATCAGACAACTATCAATGCTTTGATGGGTAACACTGCAGAATGTGGAAGACGAAACAATAGAGGTAAAATCATAACGCAAAAAAAAAAAAAACACTTTTAGCGACATATGCCGTCATAGGAATAGTAGAATATCGGAATAATCTAATCATCAATACAGAGAACACTTAATAAATAGAGTTTCCCAAAACTCATATAAATAAACAGCGTTTTTTTGTTTTCTAGGTATATTTTTACAACGTTTAGATTATCTAACCGAACTACCTTAGAAGAAAAAAAAAGTGAAAAGCAATGATTATCGTGAATTTGAATGATTTAAAACGTGAAAATGGAAATAACAAAATGTATATCATTCAGCACGAATAGAGGGACATAGAATCTTATTTCCTTTAGGGACCGATCCAAATTGTTGACACAAGTAGGATGACCTACATAGAGTATGTGGTCGGTCCATATACGAAGTGATCACATCAGCACTGAGATGAGATCTATACTAACTTTTGAGGGACATGGAAAAACAATCCATGTATTGACAGTTGGTTTTTGACTTTTGACTTAAAAACGCATAAAGAAAGTTCAACGCCACCATTCTGATCAGTATTGCTCTAATCAAAGCCCCATAATCTTTTGCTAAATTGGGATTATATCTTTTGAGATAATTAAGAAGTTAAAAGTGAAGTCCGTTTGTCTCTTTTATCGCAACACACATTAAACATCTAATGAAAACCCTAACAAGCTAACTAAAGACTGATTTCAAGATAACAATAACAAAAAAAGTTTCATAGCTTAGAAGTTTTCTTGGGATGAAAGTTAGCTTACATGGAGCATCAACCACCCAATCATACGACTTGATGTGCATTGTACCAAAGAGAAGCTTGCTAAAAACTGTCATCCCTGGATGGTTATGAAGAGGAATGACACCAGAAGGCGGCAAACAGAAAATCCCAATCTGCGATAAAAAGCCCTAACCTTGATTACTTACACCACAAGAAAGAGACAACACAAAAGCGAGTGAGTGAATATCAGTGGGAATTACCGAGAATTGTTCACATTGGTGTAGATGGAGATACGTTATTGGTGGCGAAGACCCATTATCTGGTCCGGCGATTTGTCGGAAATACGGCATGGTCGGAGTTAATCCGACATCCTCTGGCTTCATGCTGTCTATATTTAATATAATCAAAAATCGAAACTTTATGGAAACCCAGAAAGGCCAAAATGAGATTTGAATCAGAATTCAATACCAAGAATATGTCGAAGCTGTTGGATTTTATCTTCAGAAGGAACAACTCCAGGACCACCATTGGAGAACACTTCCTTGCAGGTAATAAAGAGCCGTCGAACCGCAGTAAACTCGTCCGCCAGAGAATCAGTCTTCTTCCTTCGCCACGTCATCGCTGGCTTCTTACTCTTCTTCTTCTTCTTCTTACTATGAGGGGAATGAACAGAATTTGGACTAGGGTTCTTAGCCTTGCATTGGTTATGACTCGAAATCAATTCCAAAACCTCTTTCTCTCGTTTCATTTCAAACCCCATGAATCTCACAGAACCCACCAACCAACAAACAAAAAGTCAGAGACTTTGTCACCAAATCGAAATAAAAAAACTGAATCTGGGAATGGATTAAGAAGAAAAAATGAGATATAAAACAGGGAAGGAAAAAAAGAAGAAGATAGAGATACCATTACTGATACAAAACCAGGGGCCAATCTTTTTCTTCCTATGGGCTGTGTTTTTTCAAACAGCGGATTCTTTTCCTTTTTTTTATCTGTTTCGGTCTTCGCAACGGGGCAATTATGGAAATATACACACATGACAAAAGGAAATATATCTATATACTATACAATTGCTACTTGCTTACTTGCCAACTTTCTCGGTTTAAATCCGGTTAGTTTAAACCGGATTTCAGTTTTTCCTATAAAAAAAAGAGAAAATGAGTATTTTCACTTGCGAAATTGCTGATTTGTATTATGATATTTTTAGCAAAAGAGAAGGAGTGATTCATCTATATAAATTCTACAGATATGAAATTATGAATACCTTCCCAATCGTAGAATTGTTTTGTATGTGTGTTTTTTTTACTTAAATTGAAAGCATCCGTCTGTACTCTGTATATATACTTTAGGGAAAGGTCGAGTTTGGCCCTCAAAATCTGTTTTTTTCTTTCCCCGGGTTATATGGGTATGCAAGTAGTGAGTACTAGGAATCTTTGTTTTTGTTATTATTATTCTAATATTTTTGTTTTATACGATATGTTGGCTAGTTTTAGCATCAGCTCATATCTCTGTGACACTGTCAATATTATTATTATTATTATTTTGTTAGCCAATATTATCATACGAGGAAGTTTGAAGCCCATATAACAATCCCGGTATCGCTCGCCAAATCCGAATACAGTACGTTGATTATATAAATTTAATAGTATTCAAATTTATTTATTAATTGCGAAACAAATACTAGTAATATATTGCACCAAAAAAACAGAGCAAGCAAGTAGCAATTCAATATGCATATTGAAATCTCGACTGTAATCGCCATCCAGCCCTTTTAACACGTTTTAAAGACAAAATTTGAATTCGTAAGTTTTTGGTTGTTTGGAAGAACGAAAAAGGACTTTAGCTAATTGATATATGTACTTAGTACCGAATTATATAACAATTTCTGAAAACTTAATGTATGTTAGTAATTATATTCATTAATTTGGGATATTTTAAAATTCCGACCCACATTCGCGTTTGACCTTTTCAAATTAAATAAATTGACATAGTAAATTTTGCGTGTGTTAGCATAGATGAAAACCTATGTTACTTATAATCCAGTTATTAATCAATATGTCACACAAAAATGAATATACACTAAAATACAAGAAGAGAAGTCATCACAAAATGTACAAGAATGAGTTATTTTCGCTTACTCTTTTTATATCTTTTGTTGTTGTTGTGTGTTGGTTCATAACACAAAAATACCTTTACAAATTATAACGTTTTTTTTTTCATTTTCACCCCTTAATTCTTAATTTCCTGAACTAGATAGTAGCAAAAAATCAAAAAGTTGAAAACTTTTGTCTTTAATTAAGACAATAAGTAATTAAAAAGGAAATGTTCTAACAGCGTCTTCCGACTCTGCAATCAAGTGCTCCAGCGTACTTGGTCAGCTTAGAAACCGCCATTCCATGTTTCGGTTTAATCATTTGTTTCCTCGTGTGATCACATTTGAAATGAGGATCCCCGGATTGTCTGAAATAAGCTCCGTTCATGAATATATCTTTCTCAGATCTCCAGTTCCAGTGTTTCCACTCGTCTTCGGAAGCATAATCTCTCTTTGTCACCTACGTTCATTAACTTTTTTCATAAGTTTACAATCTAATACCCAAACTAGTGTCTAATGCAGTGTTTCCTTTTTAGTTACCTCTCTGTAATGAGGTTTGTGTGGAGGAGCTATGAATCGATTTCCATGGCTGAGAATCGTCGGACCTTGACTACCTCCGATAGCGTAAAGCTCCCAATGAGTGTAGTCATTGTTCACAACATGAACAAATCCCCACCGGATCCTTGGCATCCGCTGCACAAGTCCTTTACCAAAATGGTTATAAGCCACTGTGACTTGCATCTTCTTGTCCGCTTCATTCGTGTTTTGCGCACCAAGCAACATCACCTACACAAAATAACCTAGTTTATAAAACAACTGGCAGTATTCTAGTATATCGTTCTTAACGACGGAAAGACAGAATCAATAGGTTATATGGATATGAAATGAATGCTCACGTCGTTGTGGTGAGTGAAGTGAGAGTTTGAGATTGTAATGCCAGTGGATCCAACAATGGCATCAATGAGTCCATCTTGACATTTCGACATGGAAATATGGTCAAGCCAAATGTTAGACGAACCGTATATAGATATACCGTCTCCGTCGGCTCTAGTCCTCATTCCGAAATGGTCTATTGAGTCTCTGATCATTCCACCGTTACTCTCGGAAATGTGGTGAATGTGCAATCCATGGATAATGATATTTCTCACAAACTGCATCGTGATCCCTGCGCCATGCGCGATATGGACGTCAGCTCCTCGCGCATCGATCGTCTTGTGGCTGTTAATCAGAAGCTCTTGGTTTAATCGAATGTGCATATCGTTCTTGAAAATGATCCAGAGAGGTTCCTTCTGAATCACGGCGTGACGCAATGTCCCTGGTTTAGGGTTCACCATGTCCTCGTCGAGGTTGCTTGTAACCACGTAGATGCGTCCGCGTTTTCCACCAGTGGTCCTGTGGCCGAACCCGCGGACACATTTGACAAGCTTCTTACGACGCTTAGCCCAATCCGAACGGCAACGCCAGCATTTATCTATCGGATTACTTGCGGTACACGGTCCCTTAAGCTTACTCCATTTTCCTTTGCCTTTACCTCTTAAGCTCCGTCTCGTGCTGTTCGTCGAGCTTCCGACCATTTCAATGACCTCATTTTCCACCTCTTCAGGCTTCACGTCGCTATCTTCCTCTGCCGTAACATCAGTAGAGTTGCTATATACATACATATATACACGAAACCAAAACAAAATCAAACATTAGTATTTCTTGGTTCAAATAAATAGATATTTATAGACTTGACTTACTCGTAATGACGTTCGTGAAAGTGGTCGACGACTTCGTAAGGATCAGAATGATAAGCTTGAAGAGTGAATTCTCGGGCTTCGTCGGCTCGTTGTGACCAATATTCGTCCAGCTCAGAAATGTTGGCTCCTATGGTCGGAATCAGAGCGGCAATACTAAACATAAACATCAACTTTAACAGCCTAGCCATCTCCATCTTTTTATAGTTTTGTTTGATCTCTTTTCTCTCTAAAAAAACAAAAACAGTTTTTATATTAAAAAATATTTTTTTCCCTTGTTCTCGTAAGGGGTTAAGATTTAAATGGAGAATTACTAAGCTTTCAACATGGCTTTAGGTCGGGTTTTTTTTGTTTTTTTTTCTTTGAAAGCCTAAAGCCTTTAAGATGATGAATCGTACTGCGAATTTTTAGAAACGTGAACGATTGGTGTTTAAATAAACTTGATTAAGAAATAATCTCCAATTTTAGGAAGTTACCGCTAAGGAGGGAGAGCCGTCATTGTTTATCTGTGGACATTTCTATGTTTATATTTTTAAAAATATTATTTTTAGCTCCCACTGTATTTTCTTTGTTTAGGTTTCATTGGGGGTAAAAATAGGATCATTTACAAGAATTAAATGATAACATATCTTGATATAATTTACATTTATTTTGACCTATTATTTCAGCTAAAAATTGTAGACTATTGGACATGTTGTGTTTCTTTGTTCATAAAGGTCACTGATTTTGAATTTAATAAAATGTTCAAAAAGGTAGGTATAAGCAGAAATAAGAAGTGTGTTTTTTGTAGGTTGTGAAGCTTATATATATATGGTTAGTACGTAATATTTAATTAAGGTTCACCAAATTACGTTAACTGCTGTTAATCAAAACATATTCTCGAAATATTGTTACAAAAAGTAATTAAGCAAGCCTCAGTTAGACCATCAATTATTCTTATTTTTTACTTAAAATGAATACTTATATATAACTGTTAGACTTGTACAAAAACACAAGTGAAATTAGATTTGGAGTTACTTATGTTGCTAACATTTTTTCATAGTAAAACATTGTTGCTAACATATTTAAAAAAGAGCTTCATGAGGCTTTGATTCATTTTCACAGACAAATCCAGCTTTCAAATGTTCCAAAGTTTCTCGGTTCAATCTAAAATGGTAAGCATTTGCTTCCTTCTTGTAAGAAGCAAACTTAAAGGACAGAGAAAATTTCCTATTTTTAGCAAAAAAGAAGACACAATGTTTTATGTAGGGAAAATGCTTATTTCTCAATCTTCAAACCAATTTTAGAAATAAACAAATATTATGCTTGATGATTACTTCCCTTCCAATTCACTTCTTTATTCTTTTGGTTTTTATTCTCATGTCATATGCCTATGATCTTTGTTGAAAGAAGAATATTGGCTAACTATTATGTAGGTATTACCTTGTACTGTATATCTTTATTTGACTGTAGACTGCATATTATATATACCTAATAAAAAGAGGCAGTTCTTTGTTATTTTTAATTTAATTCAAGTATCTAAGGTAAGAAGAAATTCAAAGGCTATAGAACTAAAGGCCTGTTGAAGCATATTTAGCTCTTCTTTGTTCATGCAAAAGACAAACTAAACAGCCTTCTCTTTTTTATCTTTTTTTTTTCTCCTTTTTCTTATATAAATTTGGTGAGAAGAAAATGCAAAAGAACTTTAAAGAAAATGATGATTGCATTAATTGGTTATTGTATATATGATTTTCTTTTTGTGGCAAACCCAACACTACAAGAATTGGCAAAAACTGTGTGCAACAATAACAAGACAAATAAAATTTAAACGCAGAGTTCCAACAAACCCAGACTTTAACTCCCTCATCATTTTCCTTTGAAACAAAATAAATTAAAGACAAAAATTCCATTGTGGAATCAAACACCTTGAATTTCAAGAGTTCGACGTACATTTGAACAAAAGAAAGAAAAAGCCATCGACTTTACCCATATATATTCTACAAGATCGAACAGTTTATTTCCATTAATTTGAAAGAGAACTGTCTCTTCAATTTTCTTTCAGATCTTCATTGTTTGTTTTTTGTTTTTTTTTATTGTATGAAATTATACAGTTTCAGACAATAAAAAACCAATTGTTTAATTTACATATAAAATGATCTCTTGGCTTGATATCTACCATGTTTTTTCGGCAACTGTTCCTCTTTATGTTGCAATGATCTTAGGTTACCTATCTGCAAAACATTTAAATATCTTCTCTCTGGAACAATGCGCAGGCATCAACAAATTCGTCGCTAAATTCTCGATCCCTTTGCTTTCTTTCCAAGTAATCTCCCAAAACAACCCTTTTACTATGAGCCCTAGACTCATTCTCTCAGACATTCTCCAGAAAATCTTAGCCGTTGTTGTATTGGCCGCGGTTTTAAGATTCTGGCATCCAACAGGAGGACGAGGAGGAAAATTGGGTTGGGTCATAACCGGATTATCTGTGTCCGTGCTTCCAAACACTCTCATTCTTGGAATCCCAATCTTAAGTGCCATCGATGGAGATGCAGCTGTGAACATCTTGGTGCAGATTGTTGTGTTGCAGAGCTTGATTTGGTACAACATTTTGCTCTTCTTGCTCGAGATCAATGCCGCGAGGGAGATAACATCTTCAGGAGCTTCCATAGAACACAGAGGTAACTAATATATTTATCTACCTATTTATTTTTCGCTTTTTCAATAAAGAACCTCCTTTAACATTTACCCTAAGTAAAGATGTGTTTCTTGTATATAAGGCAATGACAACGAAGAGGCTGGTATAGAGCAAGAGCCAAAAGAAGAAGAAGAAGAAGAAGTAGCAATAGTGAGAACAAGATCTACTGGAACTGGGAAGCTTCTAATGAAAGCTTGGAGAAAGTTTATAAACAATCCTAATACATACGCAACATTAGTCGGGTTAATCTGGGCTACTTTACATTTCAGGTGAAAAAAAATCCATCTTATATATCTAAAAATTCGATGATCAATCAACTTACGCATGTAAAGGTTCAATCTTTAGTCTTTACCATCTTACATGTCTAAACATTTCTTTTTCTCTTTTCAAAAAGAAAGCGATAATTTAGTAATGCTTCTTCAATTTTAAGCTTTATGTTTGATAATTTTACGCATGTACAAATTCAACCTTTATAAAGAATATGGAAATGGGATTTGCTAATATAAATAATTTTTTTTAGTTGATATATAACATCAAAAGTGACACATGCTCTTTTTTCCTTTCCGTTTTGCAATAGATTGAAATGGAAATTGCCTGGGATGATCGATAAATCAGTACACTTGATATCTGATGGCGGCTTAGGAATGGCCATGTTCAGCTTAGGTAATCTCTCCATACGTGTTTAAAAATTATATTAGTTTCACAATGAACTAACACAAAATTGAATATGAAACATGCTGGAATTTTCAATAAAAGTACAGCTTCAAGCTCATAAGATATTTGATAGTTAAGATAGATTAAGCAAAGATATATATAGGATAGATAATGAAATAGCTCACTGGAGCTGTATTTAGTGCAGGGAAATTATCAATGGAAAGATTTATCACATTTAGGAACACCAAGATCAAAAGTGCTTTGATTGATATCATAAGTGGCAGCTCTCAAAGTTACTTTACATTGATGCTCTTAACACAAAAATTTAAATGAATTACTTGCTAAGAACCCTAATTACGTTGGTTTTTGGACTTAATATGTCTAATATTGGCTTCTTATGAATGCTACAGGTCTTTTCATGGCATCGCAACGTAGCATCATAGCATGTGGAACAAAAATGGCGATTATAACAATGGTCCTCAAGTTTGTATTAGGACCAGCTCTTATGATTGCCTCTGCATTTTGCATCAGATTACGAAGTACTCTTTTCAGAGTCTCGATATTACAGGTAAACAATTTGATATTAATTAGTAATCCATACTAAAAACATTCATTAATTTGTCGAAAACAATAGTCACTTTCTTCTGTTCTGGTTTATTGTGTTGCAGGCTGCATTGCCACAAGGGATCGTGCCATTTGTTTTTGCAAAAGAGTATAATGTTAATCCGGAGATCGCTAGTACGGGGTAAATAAAATTGTTTTATATTCTATATCTGAACATTCTTAATTTTGTGGTTTAATCGTCTTGCTCTTTTCTTTGTCAGGGTGATATTTGGAATGCTAATTTCCTTACCAATAACTTTGGCATATTATTTTGTATTGGACCTATAAATGTGACATGCATGTTGTTAATTAAGAGCTTATATTCACGTAGAGTTTAATTAATGTCACATTTTAGTCATGGAATTTTGAGATGTATATATTGGTTAATAGAGCTAATGTCCAACACTCCAACTCCAACCATTCGCTTTCACATTTTCTCATGAATATTAAATCAAAATTTGCAAAATATTTTTCGTAAGCTAACTAATAGAGAAGTATATATAGATGAAAAATAAATAAGTACATCATTTACAGAAACATAAAGCAGTATATAGGAGAGAATATGTAGAATAATATATATTAAAAAAAAAGTTAATAACAATTCAGATGGTGATGTAACTTTATAGGTGGAATATTAAACAGAGAGAATGAGTTAAAAAAGAAAGATATATAAGAAGAAGAAAAGAGAACTTTGGGGAAGAAGTAAAATATATACTAGTAGAGAAGGCCAGCTGCGTGCCAGGCAATGAAAAATTGGAAAAGGCCAAAGAAAAGTATTTATAGATGATGTAAATAAATCAGAAGATCATTTACAGAAACATTAGTATATATATGTAGGAGAGTGATATATATGTAGAATAATATATAAACAAAGAAAAACGAATAACAATTCAAATGGTGATGTAACTGTGAGGTGGAATATTATGAAAATGTAAATAAATAGAAGGAGGATTTTGACGATATAAATAAAAGAAAAGAGAGAACTTTGGGGAAGAAGTAAAAAAAAATACTAGTAGAGAGAAGGTAGCTGCGTGCCACGCAATGAAAATTGGAAAAAGCCAAATAGAAATAAAATAAAGAAGAAATGGGAGGAAAAAAAAAAAAAAAGAGTCCTTGGTGAGTGGGGAATAAATGAATCAACGGTTGTAAAAGAGGGGAAACCGACTCAGGAAATAGAGATCCAACGGATGAAATAATTTTGCTTGATAAGGAGGAGAAAAAAAGAAGAAGAAGGGATTTTAGGGTTTTCTTGCACCCCCTCCTTATATAGAGACCACATTTTACCCACAAAGAAATAAAAAAAGCCATTACTCTCTCTCTCTCTCTCTCTCCTTCGACCACTCTAATTCTTCTTTCGATTCTCCCAGAGAACACATCATGGTGAAAGGACCAGGACTCTACACCGAAATCGGCAAAAAGGCCAGAGGTACTCTCATCTCCTTTTTGTTTTTGTCTATGTAGATAAGGTGAAATGTGACTGTGGCTTGAGGTTTCGTAATCGGATTTGCTGCTGCACTTTGAATGGGTCGCCTTTATTAGGTTGTTGTAAATGTGTGTTTGAGTCGATTTGGTTCCATCTTGTTTGGTTTATTAGTAGCTCGATTGATAATGAATATGGCCTTGTCGTTGTTTGAAACATATTGGCGGATCTGAAAAATGTGAGCTTTAGTCTGTTGATGATGTTTGGATGAATGTTGGAAGTTGGTTTTGAATGGATGGGTCTTTTGGCAGATCTTCTCTACAAGGATTACCAAGCTGACCAGAAATTCACTATCACCACTTACTCTTCCACCGGTGTTGTAAGTCTACTCTGCCACGGTTTTTATCTCTTTTTTACATAAAGGTTTCATCTTTACAACTACTCTTGAGATTTTTTGTGATTTGTTTTAACTCTTTCTGTGTGTGGTATTTGATTTTTTTAGGCGATCACTACCAATGGAATAAACAAGGGAGATGTGTTTGTTGGTGATCTCGCTACCCAAGTGAAGAACAAGAACTTCACTGCTGATATCAAAGTTGCTACTGATTCTTCTGTAAGCATTCTTTACCCTATGATCATCATGTTAGCTTTTTTTTTGGTTTTAAACGTGTTCATTTCTGCTTATTCACTTGACATTCTTTCCTTTCAGCTCCTGACCACTTTCACTTATGATGAGCCTACCCAAGGATTGAAGGCAATCGTTAGCGCCAAGGTGCCTGATCAGAAATCTGGCAAGGTGTGTTCTATGAATCACTTCATTTCCGTGTATATTTTATAAATGGTTTGCTGTTGTTTGAATCTGTATAACAAACCATTGCTTGTTCATTAAAAAAAAAACAGGTTGAGCTCCAGTATCTGCACGACTATGCCGGTATCTGCACCAGTGTTGGATTGACTGCTAACCCGGTTGTCAATTTCTCCGGTGTGGTTGGAACCAATGTCTTGGCTCTTGGTACCGATGTGTCCTTCAACACCGAATCTGGCAACTTCAAACATTTCAATGCTGGTGTCAGCTTCGCTAAGGAGGATTTGATTGCTTCTCTTACTCTGTAAGTTCCTCCTCCACCTCTCAAACTATGCATATACGCAATTATGTATCTGATTCGAACTCGCTGTTTTGATCTTTGTGTTTTCTTCAAGGAATGACAAAGGTGAGAGACTGAATGCCTCGTACTACCACATTGTGAACCCGTTGAGGAACACAGTCGTTGGAGCTGAGGTTAACCACAACTTCACGAGCAAAGTGAACACGATAACCGTTGGTGCTCAGCAAGCTCTTGACCCATTGACAACAGTCAAGGCACGCGTGAACAATGCTGGTATAGCCAACGCGCTGATCCAACACGAGTGGCGTCCAAAGTCGTTCGTCACCATTTCTGGAGAGGTCGACTCTAGGGCGATCGAGAAGAGTGCCAAGGTTGGCTTTGCTCTCGCTCTCAAGCCTTGAAAAGAATCTCCTAATGGAGGGAGGGCCCTTGAGGAGGGGGTAGCATAGTTATTTCATCTTCTTCGTCTTCTAATCTTTTGGACTAATCAATCTGTCTGGTTTTGCTTCAAAAAAATCTTTCATTTGTTCTTTTTTGTTTTGATCGGTGTTGGGATTTGTAGAAAATAAGAAGAAAAAAAATACTATTGAAAGGATCGTCTTGAAGATGAACCATTAAGATCTCTTTTCTTATTATTGCCTCTCAAGTTTTTTCTTGAATTCTCTGATAAAATAACCCTGTTCCACTCGATTTGATTTTCGAGTTTTTGAGTGGATTTTCTGAGAGATTCTTTACTGGTCTGCTTTGTTTCGTCTCATAGTTTATTAGATTCGTCGCAGGAGATTTGATTTTGTCTCGATTTGTTTCAGTCCATTACTTTGTTTTCGTATGCTCTGGCCGCTCATATTTAGTCCAAGCTAAGTTTTAAATATTCGAACGTACTAAGAAATTATAACTTTTTTGGTTAGTGTATACATTGTGAGCTAGAGATTCTATTTTCTCTCACATTTACCATATGTCTAACGGTAGAATCGTAGAGAATTCTCTGTAAAACAAAATCAGATTTCCATAGACAACCCAATTGGATTCACCGTTCTCCGTCGTTTTTACATTAATCGATTAAAGAGAATATTACACCTTAACATCGGTTAAAAAATATCTCCTTGCCGCTTAGAAAACGATAAAAGCTTTTGAGCATTCAGGCTTCTGTTTGTTGCGCCCTGCATGAGAGCTATGTAGTTGCACCTTTAGGCTTTGGGGAAGGAATCTGATGACGATAAGGCGAAGAACCATGTTGACCGTGAGGACTAGACAGTGTCCGAAACACGGGTTGTGGTTGCCCGTTTCTTGATCCAAACCCGTTTCCTCCCTGAGATCGACCCGACCCATTTTTCAAACGTTCTGCTTGCATTGTCTGAAAGTAGTAAGAAGAGCTTGCCATGTCTTTGAGATGAGGAAGTGGTTTCAGTGCTTCGACAGCATCACTCATCTTTGGCCTAATCTTGGGGTCACGGCTTAGACACTGTGCGGCAAGCTGAGTCACCTTTTGGGCGCCTTTGATCGAGAAATGACCCTCGAGCCTCGGATCAAGTAACCGGTAAAACCTTCTTTTGTCAAGCAGATGCGGTCTTGCCCATTCCACTAAGTTGTGCTCACCGTTTGGGCGGTTCTTGTCCATAGACCGTCGTCCAGTCAGCATCTCGAGCAGAACCACCCCGAAACTATAAACATCGCTCTTTGATGTCAAGTGACCTTAACGAGTTTTGTGGAAACGCAAATCAACAAACATGTAAGTAAACATTTGATATATCACAACGAAGAACATGAATGAAACCTAAGAGGACTCACCGGTCATTACATACTCGGGAGCAGCGTAACCATATGTACCCATAACTCGAGTAGAAACATGGGTTTTGCCTTCATCAGGAGCATCTTTGGCAAGTCCAAAATCCGATAGTTTTGCATTATAGTCCTGAAAACGGGAAAGTATAGATTAAATGTGGTATATGTTGATGGATAGGAGCAAATATAAGATGTTAGATGGATACATACTGCATCAAGTAAAATGTTTGATGTTTTGAAATCTCGATATATGACAGGCTTCAAAGCTTCTTCATGGAGGAAACTGAGACCTTTCGCAGCACCTACTGCAATCTTCATCCGGATAGACCAAGGAAGAGGCAACGATCCTTCAAACATGAAAGCACAGGTCATGCAAGAAAAAGGTTAAACATTGAAAGCTTTTAGAAAAGGTGGTTTGATATACGGGGTTGTTGGGTTTACATACTTCTGAAGAGATGATTCTCCAAGCTTCCTCGAGGCATACACTCGTAAACAAGAAGCCTTTGATCATCTTCGATGCAATAACCGACCAGCTTAACTAGATTTGGATGAAGAAGGTTACCGAGGAAATTGATCTCAGCCTGCGATTGCAACAAGCAAGACAACATTCAAAGGGAAGCATATACAGTATGAAGGAATGTGGGTGACAACAAGGAAAGAAAGAGAAGAAAAGAGGTTGTTCTTACAAGCCATTCTTTGTGACCTTGAAGTCCATCAGGATTTAAGGTTTTGACAGCTACAGTAAGGCCAGTACCGGGTTTAACAGGAGCAGTTCCGTTTTCTTCGATCCATCCTTTAAAGACACAACCAAAACCTCCTTCCCCAAGAAGAGACTCGGGTCTGAAATTTCTAGTAGCTAGCTTAAGATCATTGAAAGAAAACTTCCTCAGGTTAGAATAACCTTTAAGTTCTTCGCTGATCATAGGAGTTGAGGAAGAGCTTCCTGCATTGCTAGTTGTTGTTGTGGAGGAAACTGGACCAACTGGTTGATCATTTGATTTCTCATTTGCCGATTTACTTTCCACTGTAGTAACTAAACAAAACAAAAGTTTCCTTCAGAACATCCCACAAAACTCGGATTCATTAAATTAGTAAAACCAAGACTAAAATTTGCTCCAAACTCCAAGTCCCTAAATTTGGTAACAAAGAAGAAGCTTCAGAAAAGGGTACAATCACGTATCAAAGTAGAAAACCCTATATGGAAACATTTACAGTTGGAAGACAATTAAGGAAACAAAACCCACAAACAAAGGTGTTTCATTTTCCATATTTCAATTCAAAGAGAAATGCTTTATAACGCAAGGGCACTCAAAACCCCTCTTTCTCTATATCATAAACCAAAAAAATAAGAGAAAAGAGATATACCGGTGCTGGTAGTGCCATAGAGAGAAGAGGAGGAAGCATCAACATCTGATTTAGAAGGTACGCAACCAATCATGAACCTAAACTTGACCCAACACCCACTTGCTTCCTCTCTTTCGTCTCCCTCTTCCTCTTCTTCTTCTTCTTCTTCTAATTTTTCGACTTTACTGTTGTCGCCATTGTTTCTCTTCTTCTTTTTCTGATACTCACTCTCGTTAGATTTCTTCTTCGATTTGCAATTTCCTTTAGCTTTCGCAGCATCAGTATCGCCCAACCCCATCTCTCACCAACACAAACAAAAATAATTTTTTTTTTACAAAAAGACAGAAACACAAGAGATGCTATGTTTTTGATCAGACCAACATATAGTCCCTTGCAGGCGAATTAGAGAGAGAGAGAGACACGAAAAAGGGAGAGATTTTCTGATAAAAGCAGTGAGATTCACTGGGGATGGATCAAAGCCCAAGTCGCGGAATTTTAGTCAAAAAGGAGAATTGATGTCTGCGAAGGGGAGAGAGAGAGAGAGAGAAGATGTGCAGAAGACAAGAGTAGACTAGCTTTAGAGAGAGACCGAGCAAAAAGAGGAATTATGAAGCCAAAAAAAAAAAGTGAGATTTTTTGACATGTGCTTCAACAGTAGTAATCACATATTTCGTACCTATGTATACACAAAAGGAGTAAGTATTAAATAACTTTAATCACCTGTTTATCATTAATTAATTCATAATTGGTATTAGTTACAAATAGTATTGGTTACAAACCTCCTTGATATGTGTTGTGTGTGTTTTATTTTTGTCTGGTTGGAACCAATTATCAACGCTTTAGTATTATTACTCCTATTATTCTTTGGGAAAATAAAAGGTACGAATCAAATTCCATTTCATTTTTATATCTTTCTTTCTTCTTTTTCGGTATACGTGATGGAATCCAATTTAATTCTATACTTACTGTAACATATACTTAAAAGCTTGGAAATTTCATATATTGCTAACCCGAGAAAATAATTGTTTGAAAGAAAAAAATTAAGATACATTTTAGTTTACCCAATTGAGAAAGGATGAAAAAATATCCAAAATTTTTGTCCAAAAAGGAATGGATTAAGAATGTCGGCAATGGTTCTACTTTGTTGGCTTTTTTTTTACTTTTTCTAGCTTTTCCCATTAGAAGTGGAGTTCTTGTGGAAGGGCCAGAGTTTTACAAGACGTTCAAGCACGGCGGCGCTTTTGGAGAAGTAACCGGAGAAGCCAGCCGGTATCGAAGGCGGAGGGAAATCCTCGGCCGGCATTGCAAATGGACGTATCATCTTCTCCATTGTCTCGAGGGTCAAACACGAACCAACCTCTTGAAGCCTCTCTGGTCCCATTATCGGAAGTGTGTGTTCCCTAAGCAACGATTCAGCTTCCTCGTCCTTTTTCTATTGTAACGTAAATATATCAAAACAAACGTTGTAGGTTGTTATTTACTCGAATGCACAAAATATCTAGCCATACTCAAATAAATTTAACTCATTTATAGAAACGAAACCAAAATAACCATGAACAACAGTCTAAGTCTTTGCTTTTATACCTCTAAGGGAGACAAATCTGCGCCACGGCTAAAAGTAAGTTCGATTCTGAATCGCTTAGGGTCTTCCAGAGGCACCTGCAGGTGAACATGTTTGGGGTTTCAATGTCATAAGTATAACAACTTGAAAGCCTGAGTGAGAGAGAGAGAAAAGGAGGGTGCATTGTAAACCTCAGTGTTCTCGAACAGTCTTAGGACAATGTAGCTCATGTAATCAAGTTCTTTGGTCTTACAAAGGCGTTCCAATGCACTTTGGCAGACGAGACTTTCTTCTCCTTGAAGAGATTCGTCGAGGTTACAATACCTTAGGACGTTCATCAGAGAATGAATATGTGATTCCTGTCAATCGTTACATGGCAGAAAATCGTTTATCTATAAATGTATCCACATACATGTTTTCACTGATTATCAAGCTACTTAGTTGCATGATTTATAGCCATAAATCATTAATTCCAAGGAATCCTAGAGTCGCATGAAAGTGTTAAAAGGGTTTTTCCATTTTTGCCAGCCGAATGCTTGCATGTAGCAGGAAATAAGAAATTGTAAGAAGAGAGAAATAAATGGAAGAAGGAACTCACAGATGTGAAGTAAAGGCGTGTCCTCACATGACGTTCAGGCGTCATGACATTTGCATACCTAAAGGGAATACGATGAAATTAAGAAATATAGAGAAGATACGACCAGTAAGGAAGAAGTGAGACTTTTCAGTTACTTTGGATCTAGTCGGTATTTGGTTTCTTTATCTTCATCGTCATCTTTGTTCTCTCCAGTGCTAGGCCGTCTCAACTCGTCGCTTTTAATGAAAAGTTTTGGTTGACTATATCTATCCTCCTTTCTCGACGAATATAAGGACACTGAGACTTGGTCTTGACTGTTCTTCAGTTCAGCAACACTCATGGCCTCTTCTCGAGTATTCCTCAAGTCAATCAATATTTTACCCAGCAAGCGACGAGCAATCTTAATTTACAAGACAGAAAAGAAAAGAGATAAAGCATATGGTAAGCTATTAGACCATCTGGAAAAATATTATACATAACATCCTAAGGGAAATTCCAAATGGGAGTGAGAATGCCACGTTGAGGAACCCACCTTTGAACCGATTTTGAGCTTTTGCTGTGGATTGATCCCATACTCATTTGGAATTACACCATCTGCAAGTAACTGCAACCACATGACACATAACTGGCCCTAATGAAAACAGAGATGTACCAATAGTAACACTTTGAATTTGAAATCTTGGACGCATGATTTGGTACTCGGTAGTAAAATAAAATTGTCTCACTAAGAAAACTGAAGGATGATACATTGAGAAAAACCGTTGAAGTTTTAGAAAGTGAAAAAGAAACTTCGGTTTTATATTAATTCATACCTGAGCAACTTTGAAGAGTTCGTCTAATCCTTTCAGGTCGAGATGAGAATTATGTAACAAGTCGTACCTGGTATTGAAAACACATTGCACGATATTCGGAATGGAGCAGTTAAAAGCTAGGAATAGGATCAATATATAATGTTTAGCCCCCCAAAAAAGGATCAATATATTATATACTGAAATACAAAGCTTACTTGCATGAGTCGTAAACATCAGGAATCTGCGTTATGTCAAACCGGCTGTATTTAAGTCCAACTATTAGTGCCATTCGTAAAACCTCATGCAGAAAATAAGGAGGAAAACTTGACAAACATTAGTAATCCATTATGGCTATACGCTTACTCTCTTCTTTCGTTGTAGAGATCCCTTTCCAGTTTTCTCCACCGAGCATACATCAAAAGGAATCCTTCACTACCACAAGGAAATCCAGCAGCAATCCGGCCAACATCAATGTTTGACTTTCCAAGGGCCTTTGCTTGATCATAAGGAGGGACTACATCATAAGCGCTAGGCTCAGTGAGATTATCGTCTTCGTCTTTTGCAAGTAGCCTCACTTGTTCGGTCACCTTTTTAGCTAGTTTTACCTATTTAATTAGAAAGTAGACAGACAAGTAACGTTGAGTAAATATTTTGTGCTCTCCAGCAATTTATTTTCTGCACTCGCTTGTAACAAAGAATACTATCCAAAATCGGAAGAAAGATGAAGCTAAATATGCAAATGATACTGATGGTGACCTTTGAAATATGTACTGCAGATTAATGAAAATTCTGAAAACAGATAGAAAGGCCTCCGGGTTTCAAGCTGCTAATAGACTAAAGTTTACAGAAAAAAATTCGAGTACCAGTTCAGGTAGGTGCTCATTAGCGTGAGGAGGAAGGCCAGCCCCATCGGTCATCCAAGGTAACTCAGAAGAGACGTAATCCTGTACCAACTTTGTGCCGGCGGTTATTATCTCATTCAATTGAGCCTGCAGGAAAGTCAGGAAAGGACTTCAGAACTGTTAATAAATATACATGATTGTGTAACGTATATTGGAGAATATAATTCATTCTGCTTTACGCAGATGAAATTCAATCATCTAAGCATGCATGATAAAACCGTAAGTTCAAACATCAGATGAGCAAATGCCCTTGTGATGCCTCTTTTTAGGCCCTTCAGAAAGAAAATACTGGTGTACTTAGAAAAAGTTATAATCTAGAAGGCTATGCATGTCAGTACTAATTATTGGTTGATATGCTTCAGACGTGTTCAAGAACAGGCTTTCATTCGTATCAGATCTGCTGAGTCCACAATCAAGTTGTCAATAAAGAGAGCGCCAAACCTTTGCCTCTTCCATTTCACTGCTCGCAGTATCAAGGCCATCCAACATGGAAGAGTCCTTGCTAACTAGAGAAACCTAAAGAAAGAAAATAAGAAATTTAATGATTATGACATTGCTAAGTACGATACTACCTCGGTAAAAGGAAACGGCATACCAGGATTGGGGTCAGTTGTCCTTCTAGATCAAGTAGGCCTTTAGCAAAAGCAGCTGCAGACATCTGCAAGCAGTGCAACCGATGAAGAATGTACAGAAGATTGAAGGTGATATCTGAATGCTCTATGGTCATCTTCACTACGAAATCAGTATAAATTTGTACCTGAACACGTCCCTCGTCAGAACTGTAAATTTTAAGGTCATGACGGTATGTACTATGGAGACGGAGCAAACCGGTACCTTCACCTGCAAGCATATCCCGTTTAGTTATATACCACTCCGAAATAAAACAGACATTGATCAACACAATGAATGAACTGTCTCAGAAACTTGTATGAGACATATGGAAAGTGGCACATAATGTAGTCAGACTAATCGAAGCAGATCAAGTGTCGTCACCTGGATACATATTGTTTCGAAAGTATCTACCAAGTTCTTCTGCCTGTGGAAGAAAATAATAAGCAAACATTAAAGAATACGTCAGCCCCCTGCAATGATGTTAAATATCCTAATCTAAAATACCATAACTGAAATTTGCAATGCATTTAGCATCATCTTCTGATACCAAATAACAGTGTCACCTGTTTTCGACCAGCATGAGTTAAAACACCCCCATACTTCAGAACCATAAGAGCCTCCACTGGGCGTTCTTCTTCACCTTCACCATCACTTTTTGTTACTTTATCCCATTTCAGCGGCTTTAGTTGAACCTTTCTGTATATGCCAGAGAAATGCCCACCCTGCACGTTTTACACATCTATGACATGAGACGGAGTTGGAAAAAGTTCTGTTCCAAACATCCATCCGTTAAAAAATAAAAAAGTAATGCTGCATTTGCTACGGTTTACAAGGACTATATTCATTAGAACGACATTGCGATGCATACAGATAAAGTTTATAGAAAAAGGAAGTAAAGCTGCAGCACACAACCTCTTCAAGAACAGCTTTAACTTGCCGAAGCTTGTCAGCATGTTCAAGATCTTCTGCATCACTGTCACTTTCACCTGGTCTAAACATCAAACAGAAATACGATAAGTTAGATAATGCTAATATGTAACTAGGGAAGCAGCTTGAGCATATTTCACAGAAATATCAGGACTGTTCTAAGAAGTGGGTAAGCTCCATCATTTCTTTCAACCCATTCATGAAATCCATGGACCCACTGGCTCGGTTCATTTGTAGGGAATAGTGTATCTGAGAGTACCACTCAGGCAAGGAGAATCCTCCGCACAGGAAGTGTAAATCAAGTCATAAAATCAGGCCTACCTTGTACGAGGAATTAACATTCTTGTGGCATCCAATAGATCTTGCAATTGGACGGCACTTTTAAGTTTTGTCTGCAAGTAAAGATAAAATTCCACAGCATAAGAATATCACTGTAAGAAGGACGAATATGAATATTGAAAATCCTGAGCCTCTCACCTCAGCTCTTGGCTTTCCTCCGTTGTACTTCAGCATCAGGTTTAACAGTTTTTCCTCTGTAACTTTTAGTTTCACTTTTTGCTTAGGGGTTCTATCACCGCTGTCAAGAGAAGTTAAACACAACTCAGAGCCTGGGTGAACATAGAGGAGCGTAGAGAGGACAAGTAATCATATGCTAAAACATACTGCCGAATAACAGCGATGACACAACGTAGCTCCTCCGACTGTCCAAATGTGCCAATGATGCCACTTCCTTGGCGAGTTAGACCTTCGTTAGATTGGACAGGTTCATTGATCTTCCACGGAAGAATAGGAGGAATTGTCGAAGAAAGATGAGGAGCCTTTGCATCCACAAACATTTTCCGTAGCACACAAGCAGCATCGTCGTAATACCTTACAGTGAAAGAGATCGGTTGACATTTCTGATTAATATTCCAAATGGATACAAACTGAAAGGGCAAAAAAAGCAGGACTGTGTATCTGAATCCACCTCAGCTTCCCAATTTAAACAAAGAAAATAAATTGAGGATCGAAAGCGATGAAATGTCACTTATGTGGACATATGAAGAGGACTCAGTGGTTATCATAGATCATTAGCAATGAGCTCTGCCTCCACTAGCTTATTGCCAAAATATGCTTTTCTGAAGACAAGATGCTGCTAAAAATCTCTAGAATCAAAATTTACTCAATGAACATAATTTATTGAAGCTAGCTCATCGCCAGCGTATATATCATGATTTGTGATTTCCCTGCGATATAACTGAAAGAACTGTCAGAAGGGAAATAAAAGTTCAGAATAGTATCTCACTTATAAGAGTTCTTCACAAAACTCCATCCATTAACGTCACAAACGTATGAACTTCCCTCAGATCGTAAGAGATCAAATCCGCAGACCTGCAAACATGAAAATGATTCCGTTAATGCACGATAACAGAAATTAATATTTTCAATTTCGCCTGCAAACACCAACAGCATGTGTGTATCCTTGTCTTTTGATAAGAGGATATTATAAGCATTTAGTTGGAAGCAGAAGATAATCGATAGAGAAATTAGTTAGATTATCTATCAATCATATTAAGTAATCATTCCTTCTAACTGATTACACTGGAATAAAGCAGTTACCACAGATTATATTGTGAAACCTAGTATGAAAGAGAGCATCTAAATCAGTTCAATGGTATTTACAATTCAGCTTATTGATCTTAAATCTAAGCATTATGATAGAGATTTATGAGGAAATCAAGACACAGGAATCACAACATACCGCTTGCCTAAATGCAATGCAAACTTCTCTCGCCATTTGCTTCTCAGCAGGTGTAAGCAAAACTGGATACCTCACCTGTTCAATTAAAGAACACAATCTGATCAAAGTATGAACATCAGCGTTCTATACCTTCATGAAACATAAGCTACGATTCCTGTATATAATCGACAGCCTGTGATACCCTTTTAACCATAGCTCCATTCTTCATGACAGAAGAGCCACGTAAGGTTTCATATGTGAAATGGTTTCGTAATGATAGGCAGACTTACTTCCTTCCCATCTGGATTTCTCATAACTACACCATCAACAACAGGTGATTTTCTTGCTTCAGCGTGCGCGTATTCAGGACCCACAGTGTAGACCTGCAGAGTAGAGTGTCAGTTGAAAATTTGTTAAAGCCAAGATTGAACCAAAATGTTACCCATAATAATAACAAGAAGTATATCAGCTGGCCACTAACACAGCAACTTTGGAAATTTACACGACCTGGATACCGACAGGCAAGAGCATAAAACACATTGCAATGTATTTAGGAAAGGTTAAGTTTCCTGGAACATGCACTAAAAACAGAATTATCTTATCTAGAAGCATCTAGATGGCATCAGAATCACAACCTTGACATCAGTTCCCCCAGTCGGCATGAACTCTTCATATATGTAAGAACCTTCTCTCCTTACTCTTCTGACCTCAGGATGGAATTCACTAGAACGGTTCCCAACCTAAAAAAAAAGAAACTTGCGTCAGAAAGTTATAGGTATTAGAATTGCTAACTACAAGAATGGGTCACAAGTTGTTACAATACATTCAATTAGACAATTCAATCCTACTAATCTCTGCAGAAAGACAGTTAGTGGATGAGCCAACTACGGTAATAAACCACAAACATTTACAACAGAGAGACCAATTCAATCCACGGGAAGCCAAGTTCTGCAGAAGGATGCAGTACCTTACGAAACAATTCTTTCATGCCTCCACCTGCTGAGCTAGGGTAGTATATCATTATGCTATGGTCATCTCCTTCACAAGCACAAAGGATGAAAATGATTAAAAAAGGATTCGGATCAAGGCTGACAGCCAAAAACGATTTACATTAACCTGATACCCGCAAAACAAAAACTCAACCACTTTAGAGAGATTAAAGATCTGAAAAGAGAAGCTCACCATTAACGGGCTTTTCCACAAATGGCTTCCAAAATCGTTCCCCTTTAACCTCAACAAAATCTTCTTCCTCGACGAAATAATCAAGGTCTTCGTCGGGTACTTTTCTATTGACACAAGCATATCTAGGAACTGGGATACCATACATCTCAAGATGCTACAGGTGCACATAAGTCGAAAAAAATTAGTTCAGAAGAAAACGTGTCGCTAATATTTTTCACGAACAATGGAAAATCTGAAGAAAATAAATGAGTGGGAGACATGAAAACTAAAAAATGAAATGGTGATTAGATATGCACTCTTATGCAAACTAAAATGCATACCTCATACACTTTCCGGCGGTCATGAAGAAGATATTGAGGATCCAGTTCATTCACTAAAAAGGGCCTGAATCATAAAAAGTTAGAAAAGGCTATACTCAATTTTATTTTCACCAGTGAACTGTGAATGTAAAGTGAGCAGTTAACTGAACTATCAACAAAAGTAAAAAAAAGGTAGAACTCACTTTCTTAAAGAAGAATATGCTTGAACTTTCTCAAGAGGATATCCAGAGGAATGAAAAGCAATTAAACAATCACAAATCGGCCAACTGAAACAAAAAAAAACAAATTCCGTGGTGATGAAGTACTGGTCCCAGGATATAATTGTACTTAATAATCTTTAAATTCCTCCTAATAAACTAATCAAGAAATGTATGACAAACCCCATGCATCACGTCGTCAATTAAAAGAAAAGATGATACAAGATAGTACAAAACCAAAAAAAAAAAAAACGCTATAAATACATTTGGTCAGCATACCACATACCTTTCTACTGGATCTTCGAGTATAACCTTGTCCCCAAAATGTATAATCTATTAATAATAACGTGTTAACAAAAGGTTCCACAAGACCACGTCTCACAAGTCACAAGTAAAATGGAGAATAAAAAGAATACAACAAAAAAACTTTAAAAATATGCAATCACAAAATTAGAGGTAAAGTCTAATGGAAAGGCATATCCACTCTAAGTGGAAGAACAACAAATCAAATCGGTGACTCGGTTTCATCAATGGAGAAAGTGGAGTACCTCAAATTCGCCAAACGACTGCAGTCTGTCCATAATCTGTCCCATGGGAGCTGAGAAAACCTGAAAAAAAATCCACAAGAAGAAAATTCTGTGAGGCGAAACCACTGAATTCAAAACACACGCAGAAAAAAACTCACCGGAGCATCAGAATTAAACGCAATCATGCGCGATTCTTCAGAGGCAAACAAAAACGCGAGTTACGAGCACGAAAGGAAACAAAACCTCGGGGCCGCATTTCACCTTCTTTTCCATGACGCAAACTCCAATCTTTATCTTCTTATCAACGCCTCCTCCTTTCTCCATCCCCATTCTTATCCTTTTTTCCGAATTCAGGACTTCCACAAAGCACGATGGTGATTTCGTTCAATTATATCGAAGACAAGGTACAAACAGAGACTAAATCGCTTCGGTTTTCGTACAATTTGCTCTGAATCATGGCCGCGACTAAGAGAGGATCAATCGAGAGAGAGAGAGGAACATGTAGACCATAAGGTGATGAGAGAGCAAAATGCGGAGATCTCGCGAGAGAAAACGTTACTGGTGAAAACGATGATCGCAAGCTGAGTAATAGCGATAGTGCGGTAAAGGCACGAGGAGAGAGAGAGAGGGAGAGAGGAGATTCAGGCGTCAGGGTCGTTGCTTTGAATTGAATTGAACAAAATAAAATTAATTTAAGTTTGCGTATAAAAGTATATATAGATTTGGTTTCTAATTTAATATTAGGACTAGACTCGGTCCCGTGTGTCGGTACACATGTTATTTTTCGATTTTATTTTTCAATATTTGATTTTATAAATATGATAATAAAAAATTATCAATATTATTTTTATATTCATTAATAA
>KE156110.1:1343449-1362817 GCA_000411075.1 Sisymbrium irio
TCGGACAATCTCTCTTATTTGTTTCAGCTTTGCTTTTCTCTTACTTGTGTGTGTTCTGATCTAACGCTATAGTCATCGCAATTCATCTTCGGTTATTGCATACAATCGGGGAAAATTTGAAGTAATTTGAAAGTGTATGTGATGAAATAGTCGTCGGTGATCCAAGTGTTTCTGCTCGATTCCGTTGTTACTTGAGAGATCTGAGTGTTTCGTTTCATCTCTCTGGAAAATCTGGAGCCATAGGGAAGTAAGTCTCATTATTAAACTTTCATCTCAATTATGAGATTTTTGTAATTTTGGGGTTTTTGATCCATTTCTCAGTTTGCTATAAACTTCAGATTTTTATTTTTTCTCTCTAATTTGATGATTTTATATGTTTTTATTTTATTTTTAATAAGCAGCAATGAAGCGGATTAGAGATGATATTTACGCCTCTGGGTCTCAATTTAAACGTCCTTTAGGCTCTTCTCGAGGCGAATCGTGAGTTCCCTTTTCTGGTGACTCTATTTTTATGTTGCTTTACTGTGCAGAGCTTGTGTGTTTAAAAGTCTATAATTTTTTCTAGGTATCTGTAAACCATAATCCCACTTTCATTATTGTTTAGATTTCCAGATTTAGTTGGTGTTCAACTTAATTTTCATCCCATGCATTTTATCTGACATTTTAGATCAGGGAAGTCCAAATTTTGGTTGACTGTGTCGGAACAGCTTATTTGTTTAGATGAAACTTCCACCAAGTAATAAGAGCTTGTTTGTCCGCAGATATGTGCAATCTCCAATCCCTGGAAATGGTGGCACCGGAGGAGGGAGCATTGCCGATGGGGGAATCAACTCTCAGAAGTTGACTACCGATGATGCTTTGTCCTACTTGAAGCAAGTTAAGGAGATGTTTCAAGATCAAAGGGACAAATATGATACGTTCCTTGAGGTTATGAAAGACTTCAAGGCACAAAGGTAACATCTTGCTCACTTTGTTTTTTTTTCTTTCTCTTTCAGCTTCTCAAGCCATCTGGATACATTCTTTCATCTTGCATTTTACAGGACCGATACATCTGGTGTGATTGCGCGAGTGAAGGAGTTGTTCAAAGGGCATAACAATTTGATTTTCGGCTTCAACACCTTTTTGCCTAAAGGATTCGAAATAACGCTTGATGAAGAAGAAGAAGCTCCACCAAAGAAAACTGTTGAATTTGAAGAAGCCATCACTTTTGTAAATAAAATTAAGGTACACAAAAAGTTTCTCGTGTGTTGTTTTCTTTTGAATAATACTCTTACGTCCGAGTGTCTCATTGTGCCAGTGTCGTTTTTATCACTGCAGAAACGCTTCCAGCACGATGAAGATGTCTATAAGTCTTTCTTGGAGATCTTAAACATGTATCGTAAGGATGATAAGGACATCACTGAGGTTTACAATGAGGTAGTGTCTCGCTGGAGTGACTATATCTCTCTTACACTATTACAGTTGAAATTTCTCGATTTTTTGTTGCTCTAATATCTGTTTGTTAGGTGTCGAATCTTTTTGAGGACCACCCGGATTTGCTTGAAGAGTTTACTAGGTTTTTGCCAGAGTCTTTGGCGCCTCATTCAGCAGCCCAGTTAATCCGGAGTCAGGCCCAACGGTATGACGACCGAGGATCAGGCCCTCCTATTATGCGTCGAATGTTAATAGAGAAAGTATGGTATTGGTTACATTTTTTTCCTGATCTACTATTGTTATCACAGCTCTCGCTTTTGTGCTGATATGTTTTTCATCGTCAGGATCGCCGAAGAGAACGGGCTGTTCGGAGTGACCGTGATCATAGTGCTGACCGTTCTGACCTTAATGATGATAAAACAATGGTTAAGATGCACAGAGAGCCGAGGAAACGAGTCGAGAAAGAGAATAGAGAAAGGAGAAGCCGTGATTTGGATGATGGAGAAGCAGAGCAAGACAATTTGCACCATTTTCCAGAGAAAAGGAAGTCATCCAGAAGAATTGAGGGTTTTGAAGCTTATTCTGGTCCTGCCTCACATTCCGAGAAAAACAATCTAAAAAGTAAGCGGCTTTTAGTTATATGGAGATTTAACACATGTTTTATACAGAAGACTAATAACATCATACACATCTTCACGCTGTTCTCTTGTCCAATTAGAAGTTGATGAATTGCTGATTTTAAATTATGGAAATTTTTCAATGCAAGTTAACTTTCTAATATCTTGGTTAACAGGTAGGTTATGGTGCAACCAGTCTAGTCCTGTTTTCTGAGACTTACGATTAATTTTGTTTTTGTGTGTAAACTTTTATTGTGCTAGGCATGTACAACGAAGCATTTGTGTTTTGTGAGAAAGTCAAGGAGAGATTATGCAGCCAAGATGATTATCAGACATTCTTGAGGTGTCTCAATATTTTCAGCAATGGAATTATTCACAGGAAAGAACTGCAGAATTTGGTAGGTCTACAGATAGCTGTGCTAAAGGATAGGGGGTTAGATTTTGTCATAACTTCGTTCTCTTTCATTCAGGTGTCTGATCTGCTTGGAAAATTCCCTGATCTCATGGATGAATTCAATCAGTTCTTCGAGCGTTGTGAGAGTACTGGTAAGATTTCCTACTGTCGTTTCTCTAGTGAAAGTGTCTAGCTGTTTCTGATCGTCATCCCGTTCTGCAGATGGTTTCCAGCACCTCGCTGGCGTTATGAGCAAAAGTATGCAGCATTTTCTCACCTTCTTGTCTATGAATATGCCTTCGTCTTGGCTTTCTGCGTCATTGGAATATTACTAAAGCTGTTGGGTACACTAACTGCAGAATCACTTAGCAGTGAAGAACATGTATCTAGGCCAGTGAAGGGGGAGGAAAAAGAAAGAGATCACAAACGCGACCTTGAGACTGCTAAAGAAAAGGATCGATCCAAGGACAAGTATATGGGGAAATCTATTCAAGAGCTTGATCTATCTGATTGCGAGCGTTGCACTCCAAGCTACCGGCTGCTCCCTTCGGATGTAATAAGTTTTTCAGTGTTCTATATCGCATCCGAGGCATTTGAATTGTACTGACTATTAAATCTTATTTGCAGTATCCAATACCTTCTGTGCGCCACAGACAGAAATCAGGAGCTGCTGTTTTAAATGATCACTGGGTTTCTGTCACTTCAGGAAGTGAAGACTACTCTTTTAAGCACATGCGCAGAAACCAATATGAAGAAAGCTTGTTTAGATGTGAAGATGATAGGTACATTTTACAATAATTTTTATTTAGATGATAGCTTTTGTAGTCTTAATTGATTAGTACGTTGTGGTTGTTGTTTACTTGCTTCTTGTTACAGATTTGAGTTGGATATGCTGTTGGAATCTGTGGGATCTGCTGCGAAAAGCGCAGAAGAGTTGTTGAATATTATCATTGAGAAGAAAATAAGTTTTGAGGGCTCCTTCCGGGTTGAAGACCACTTCACAGGTCTGTAGGCGTTTAATGATTGTAGCTCTCTCTGTTTCATCTCTCTTCCCCTATCTTTGAGCCCTCATCTCTTGTCTTGTTTTTGGTGTTTTGTTATTGACTGATTACAGCCCTAAATTTACGGTGCATAGAGAGACTTTATGGCGACCATGGTCTTGACGTGACAGATTTAATACGTAAGAATCCAGCCGCTGCACTTCCTGTAATTCTAACTCGTCTGAAGCAGAAACAAGATGAATGGACAAAATGCCGTGAAGATTTTAATGTGGTCTGGGCGGATGTGTATGCGAAAAACCATTACAAATCACTTGATCACCGCAGCTTCTATTTCAAGCAGCAAGATTCTAAGAACTTGAGTGCCAAAGGTAAGCAACTATTAGAATATAACTTGTTAAAAGTAGCTATGACAATTCTGCCTCACCTTTGTTTTTGCATACATTTACTTATTTTTCTCATGACTTTATATTTATATTAATTGAATACCAGCGCTGGTGTCTGAAATTAAGGACCTGAAAGAGAAGTCTCAAAAAGAAGTTGATGTTCTGCTGTCTATTTCTGCTGGTTACAGACAACCCATTATTCCTCACTTCGAGTATGAATATTCCGACAGAACTATCCACGAAGATATATTCAAACTAGTCCATTTTTCGTGTGAGGAGATATGTTCTAACAAAGAGCAGATAGGTAAAGTTCTGAGGCTCTGGAACAATTTTCTGGAGCTGATGCTTGCTGTTCCACCCAGGGCCAAGGGGTCAGATTCTGTTGAAGATGTTGTAGAAACCAAGCATCACGGTGCCTGTACGAGTGGGGAGGCTAATGTGAGTTCTGACACGATAAGTATGGTTTCTAGGCAACTAAAATTTGCTGCCAATGGAGATGAGTATGCTTCATCTGGGATCTCCAAACATGGCGGGACTGGTTTGCTGAATACGGATTCTTCAGCAAAAGCAAATTGTAAGGATGGTGATCCTGCTAATAAAGATGTTGCCACCTGTTCTGCTGCAAAACCCCATAAAGATCAAGAAATCGGAAATGGAGCCGATAAAAGATCCGGAGATGTTGATGAAAGATTAGCCACTTCAAGTGCATCATTCCCAAGTGGGGTAGAAAACAATAATGGTAAAGGAGGAGGCGGAGATTTGTCAGGTATTTTCAGGATTGAACTTATTTTCTTGTTTGCATTACCGACCTTAACATGTCAGTGAATCCTTACTTTTATTTTGAAGGTTCACGTGGCATTTTATCCAAACCAGGTGACGCGATAGATAACATTGATACCATTCAGCGTACCCAGGCACAGTACTCAGTTTCACGTTTTAATTTTATGTTCTTACTTGTCTATTCTGCTTTTTATGGACTCTTCTGACTATTCTCATTATCCATGTTCATATCTCTAGGTAGGTGATATTGGCAGAACTTCAGTTATAGCAAATGGAGTGCAGCCAGATGCTTCCAAAGCCAACAGTAATTATGATGAACCTTGTCGTCCATCCAAAATTGAGAAGGAGGAAGGTGAATTGTCACCTATTGGTGATTCTGAAGACAACTTCGTTGTTTATGAAGATCGTGCTTTGAAATCTACAGCCAAACCAGAACATTCCGTTGAAGCTGAAGGAGAAAATGACGATGATGCTGATGATGAGGATGGTGATGATGCTTCAGAAGGTGGTGAAGACGCGTCAGGAACTGAATCTATTGGTGACGAATGTTCACAGGACGATAATGGTGTGGAGGAAGAGGGTGAGCATGATGAGATTGATGGTAAAGCTGAGAGTGAAGGAGAGGCAGAGGGAATGGAGTCGCATCTTATAGAAGAAGACAATGGGTTGCTTCCATTGTCCGAACGTGTTCTGTTATCCGTTAAGCCTCTTTCAAAGCATGTAGCTGCAGCGGCTTTGCTTGATGAGAGAAAAAAAGATTCCAGAGTATTTTACGGGAATGACGACTTTTATGTTCTTTTCAGGCTCCATCGAGTGAGTTCAACCGTTTCTTATGATTTCCTTTCTCAGATTAACGTCTGAAAACGTAGTTTTCACTTTGAAAAGATTTAGTATGTCTTTTTTTTAATTGGGCTTGAATTTCCAGATCCTATACGAGAGAATTTCGTCTGCAAAAACATATTGCGCAGGCGGTGAAATGAATCGGAGAAACACGAAAGATACTGGTTCACCTGATCCTTATGCAAGGTACAATCTTAATCTAATCGGTGTAGAAATGCATTTGGTCTATGGTTTTATGCAGATCGTGCAGGTTGTTTATTCCTGTTCAATGGAAAGAACATATAAACTCGTTTTGCGTATGTTGTACAGGTTTATGAGTGCTCTGTTTAATCTGCTTAATGGCTCATCCGAAAATTCCAAGTTTGAGGATGAATGCCGAGCTATTATTGGGAACCAATCATATGTTCTATTCACCTTGGAAAAACTGATATACAAATTGGTTAAACAGGTAATTTTCGTCACCGGCTGTCTTGGTTTTAGATTGACCGTTTATACGTTTCAGACATTATATTCCTGAAATTTCTGACTTCATTTCATCTAATGCAGCTTCAAGCTGTTGTAGCGGACGATATGGACAATAAGCTTCTTCAATTGTATGAGTATGAGAAATCTCGGAAAACTGGGAGGGTCATCGATTCGGTGTATTATGAAAACGCCAGGATACTCCTTCACGAGGAAAACATTTATCGGTTGGAATGTGTAAGAACCCAGCCCCAAACAATTCTCATCTTTCTCTTCATTGTAGATTTATGATTGTTTATGACCTTGAAACTTATTTCCTGTTTTTTTTTTTAATTTCATACGTAGTCGTCCTCTCCACCTCGTTTGTCAATCCAGCTTATGGATAACATAAACGAAAAGCCCGAGGCTTATGCAGTTTCCATGGATCCCACATTTGCAAGTTATCTGCAAAAGGAATTTCTTTCCAACTCATCAGGGAAAAAAGTAGTGCCACAGGCCATTGTGTTACAAAGGTATATTGAGTTTAAATACCGTTTACCTGACTCTAATCTCTAAATAATCATATATTGTTGTATAATATGTTACAATTCCGTTACTTTTGAAATGATTCAGGACAGTTTATACATAAAACCAAGTCCCTATGCTGTTTTCTTTTTGCACAGGAACATGCGTGGATACTCTGGTCTGGATGATCTTGCAGTAGCCTGCAAGGCAATGGAAGGTGTAGAAGTAATTAATGGCCTTGAGTGCAAGATGTCTTGCTCTTCCTACAAGGTAACAGCGATTCTGGTCTTAAACCAAACCGGTATCGGGCTTCTTGTTTTCGAAATCTAGAACTAGAACCAATCAACGCATAAATAAGAGCTGATTGCTTCATCTCGCTCATACGTATTCACAAACATCTCTTGTTGTAGATTTCGTATGTTTTGGACACGGAGGATTTCTTCCACAGGAAGAAGAAGCAGAAGAAGAGCGAGAATTTGTCACAGGACAAATCATCGCAGCAACGTAAGTTGGCTAGAATAGAAAGATTCCACAAGTTTCTCTCAGCTTCAAGATGACAACAAGAAGAATAGCAAAAATCTCTCTTATCATTACTTCAACACACAAGGAAGGATAGAGGCAGACCAAGTTCTCTCTCCAACTTTCCCAGGTAAAAAAGAAGTTCAGTACTCTGTCGTTAGTTCTCTGTGAAGAAGTTCCTTGCACAGTAGTGTGTATTATCTAATTTGTATCTTGATTTAGATTATAAAAATGGTGTATGGTTGTAAATATTGGAACACATACATGTTTAGCCTCTTGGCTTGTGTATCTACAAACATAGAAATGTTCAAAAGAGAGATTCGTTCTCTTTTTATATAATAATAATGACTTTTCAAATTCTATTTAGTTTCTTCTCGTACAAACTCATTCCAAGAACACTTACAACTATAACACTTGTGAAAGCAAAAATCAAGATGTTATTATCAAACCTAACCAGAACTAGCCAAATCGCTCTCACTCTCTAGCATCCTATTCGTCCCAAAACGAATATCCATGTTCTCTCACAACCCGTCTCACCTCAGGCTGCTGAAGAAAGTTCCCTTCTCTTTCAGATTTCTTCACAATACTTTCTTTATCGACACCCGACACATTACTTTTCGAATCTACCATCCGCTGCTCTGCATACTGTTTTCCTTCAAACCAGCTTTGAATCATACCTTCAACATTCTCATTTGGTCTCATACCCTTTTCATTCATCTCTTTATAGTAACCATGCGCTTCTTCTATCTTACCATTCAAGAACAGTCCATGTATCATCACAATGTATGAGCTAAGGTCCGGACCAACACCTTTTTCCTTCATCTCATCCCACAACAACAACACATTATCGAAATCCCGCCACCTACAAAACTTACGGATCAACATTATATATGTATCCACAGTTGGTTCACAACCCATCTTTCTCATTTTAGCTAATAGCTCAAAAACCTCTTCCCCTGTTCTTAAAATCCGCATAAACGCATGGTATGTGCGGATCGTTGGCAAGATCTCTTTCTCCAGCATCTCATCAAAAACCCGCTTAGCCACTTCGGTTTTCTTAGCTTTACAAAGAGGTTTGATAAGAGAGTTGTAAGTTACAACATTTGGCTTCATCCCTTTCTTCTCTTCCATTGTCTTCATCAAATTCATCGCCTCAGTGACAAACCTAGCTTTGGCAAGAGCGTGAACCACCGCATTGTACACTTTTCTATCTGGCTCTATGCCTTCCTTCTTCATCCGGTCGAAAAGTCTAAGAACCTTATTCAAGTTACCTCCTTTCGAATAACAAGATATCATGCTCGAATAAGACACGACATCGTGCTTGACTCCGACATTTCCCATCTCCATCCAGACTCTTTCACCCTCCCGTGGGCTACCAATCACATTACACCATCCATTGAGAACTATGTTGAAACTTTTGGCGTCAAACGGATACGTATCCTTGTTACAAAAGATCAAATGCTCAGCGTCTTGAACGTTCTTATATCTACAAAGAGCAGAGAGCAAACTCTGGAAATCATCAATCCCCATTTCAAGTTTGAATCTTTTGTAGGCGTGGAACGTGTTTATCGCTTTGCCAACATCACGTACCGCACAGTACTTCCTGATCATGATCAACAGTGTCTGCGAGTTGACAAGAGAAGGGCTAAACTTTCTCATCTCATCAATCAATGTCCAAGCCGTATCAAACTTCCTCATTTTACCAAGAATCGAGATCATGGAGTGATACTCACGAACCGAACGAACATAGCCTTGCTGCTTCCCTGCCCAAAGGAAGAAAGTGAATGCAGTTTCCCAATCATTTCGAGATAGAGAAAGAATCTCCACCACCAATTCATTCGATGGCTTCACATCACACTTCTCCAGCTTGTCTCTTAACTCCTTCCTGTTACTCCCACAGTCTTTCAACAGCTTCGAAATCTTCTGAACATCCTCTGAAACAACCTCATTGTCTATAGTACAACCAAGATCAAGGTCAACCTCTTCCTCATCTTCATCATCATCATCCTTATCATTGCTACTTTGATGCAATCCCACTAGCTCCGAGCCAACTTTGGAAGTAGAGAACAAAGAACAGAGACCCAAAGGAAGCACAGAAGCTATGGGAGGATCCAAATGCGGTCGAACAGTATATTTATTGCTCGACTTAGGGAAAATAATGATAGATCGAGAACAGGAAACTGCAGGAGCTATAAAAAGTGACAACCTTGACCTAATAAGAAAGAGTCCTCTCATTCCCAGAAACTAACTCAAAAGGAATCACAGGTCAGTTCTGCGATTCTACAGACCAAAGTTTTTCACTTTAGCCACGATTTTTGAAATCGACAATATAAAGACTGTCGAATCCGACAAGTTCTTAACTTAACTTAAGAAGAACATCACCGCCTAAATCAGAAGAGACGACTGTAGAAGAAGAATCACAGTGAAGTGAAAACATGAAGCTGACGTTTATTGGGCTTCTTCTTCCTTCCAAATTGTATTGGCCCATTAACTTTCTTCATATTTGACCCATTTATTCTCTTTCAAAGCCCATTTATGTTTCTTTTTATTTTGGGTCAAATTACTCGAATCGAAAGTAATTATAGTAATATCATTAAAATAATATTTACACTTTTGCATACAGTTATAAAATTAATTGATTATTAGAAAGTTAAACCTCAAATAAAAAAATGAACAACTAAGTTATGTAAGGTAAAGTTTATAAAGTTTCTGAAAATTTTGACTACACATTTAAATCAAGAATTCAGTAAAATAAACTATTGCAATTAACAGAATCAATATTTTGCAAGTTTTGCATCAAGTTGTGAAGGTAACACTTAACACATTTTACTTTGGTGTATGTGCAGTCTGATTTTGTGAAGTTTGTTTGTGTGCTTTTTCATTGTCCAAGATGATATGAAGTTCGTCATAAGAATGAAACGCAAAAGAATCTAATTATGCATATAAATTAGTCTGTTGTTCAATCCTCAGATAACACTTTCTTAATCATCTTCGTAATTTCTGATATCTGAAGAAAAAAAAACCAAAAGAAAATACAGAGATTACTTGTGAAACAATCTACCTTTTTTAAAAAGAGAGGTAAACTTACGTCTGAGTGATTGCTGAGTAGCAATGGATGTTGATGAAATGTCGAAAGTGTTTTCTGAAGAAGCTTCACAAGCGTATCGACTTGATCTCCCAGAAGATCAACCTGCCATTGTTTTTTTCTATTTTGGGCAGTTTCTTAACATAAAAACAAAACCGTTCAAAAAAACTCTCATAATAGGGAATAAAATCACAAACTGTTTTACCTCAGTTTCTGCCTTTACGAGGTTCTCAGACCTAAGAAGAAAAGCTGTTCTATAAACTGTTTCTTTTCGTCTTAACTCCGCGATGCAATCCATCGTTGAATCAATACTTTTCTCCAAGTTTTGTAACCTCCAAAAACAAAAACAAAAATCATCAAAGATTCAACAAAGAGTGTTTTTTAACTTATTTTCAAGAAACCCTTTTCTTCTACTCACTCGAAAGTTGCCATCTTCAACTTCTCTTGAATCTTGAAATCAAAATCATCAATGACTAAAGATATTTCCAAGCATCCTCTCTTTACTTCTTCCTCAATCAACCTTCTAATATTTGTTTCAACCCTTTCGTGACTCTTTACAGTCTCTGAAACTTCACGTAGCAACTCTGTTACAATAATCCAATCCACTTCTTGTCTGAATTCTTCATCTTCACGGAGGGTCTCAGAATCTTTTTCCCTGTTATGATCTTTTAAACAATCCTCACATTTATGCCCGTATCCCATCTGTTCCCGCTCGATCTCTTCTTCTTCAGTTATCAAGCTTTTTGTGATTTCATCTGTTAATAAACCTTTGAGTAGAGTCAAGTAAGTATCTTCCAAGATCATTAACTTAATCTCTGCATCTTCTTTCTCCTCTATCTCATTTTCGGAAAACACCGATCTATGTTTCTGCATATTCATCCAAACATCATCCAAACTGTCGTCCATTACCACTTCATGATCACATCTATCATTATCGTCATCATCAAAAAAATGTTCGAATAGTTTAGTGTTAAGACACATCAAGCTATCAAGACCTGCAACGATATCATCAATAACTCGCTTCGAGCTAGAACTGTTGCAGCTCCTCTGTCGTTTGACAGAGTCTATTTTGGGAGGAACAAGCTCTTCACTTTTCCTTCTAATGATTGATTCGTGACTCTTTATCAACTTCGAAACAGGATAATTGCTTGAATCTTGTTCGTCTTCTTCATTTACTTCTTCTTCTTTATCATCATGAACGACTTCACAATCTACTGAAGATGATGATGTTGTTGCTGTTGTTGCTACAGATGCTCTAGGAGATGATCTATGGGTGATGGTCTGGTCAATCTGAGATTCTAAACACTCTACCTCTCTACGAATCGAACCAACCCGATCTTTGAACACTGATTCATAATCTCTCACAACCATCATTACCTTCTTCTTCTCCTCTTCTAAACCGTTCATGAAACCTTTTATCAGTAACGCCATTGTATCTCTCTCTATCGACCATCTCCAGTTCTGCTCAATCGGACCCAATTCTGACAAGAATATCGCGTGATGCATCTTGTTGAAAGCAAGATCCATTGTCCCTTTCAGAACATCGATATCAACGCCTGAAGGATCCGCTGTTTCTTTTCCCAACTCATCATACTCTGTCTCAAGCTTTTGTCTGAGATTCATCACTTGGTGATCAACAGAGCTCTTGAGCTCAGATAACTCGTCTTCTTTGATAAAACCCCCAATCTTGTTATCACTTCTATTTCTCTCAAGATCTTGCAAATGAACCAACTCAGTTTCTTTACTCTCCAAAACGTTTCTCAGACTCTCCTCGTTCTCAGACCTCTCTAACAACTCTCTGTCTTTCTCAAGTATGGCTAGTTCGGTCTCTAAGAGACGGTGGTGAAGCCTGTCTTTGATCTCTCTCAGATCGTGAACCACTTCCTCGTGGTTACTCTCGAGTTTATCGGTCTCTTGTTGGACGAAATTAAGACAGCTCTGGAGCTGTAACACAGCGAGCTCGTAGAAAAGGGATATGGCGTTGAGACGGAGGAGAAGACCGTGTTTGGTTTTGATCTTTTCATGAGCTTTGTCCATTGCTTGTTGTACAAGTAACATCATGGTCGAATCCACCATTGAAAACTTCACTTTCCCTTCCACTTCCTTCATTATATCTTTCATTTCTCCACTCCTCCCAAACTTTGCAACTTTCTATAAATTCTCAACTTTATCATCTTATGTTAAACAGTATCTCTTGAGAATTGGGAGGTTTAGTTTGACCTATTCTCGAGGATCTTGAATACAAAACTCTCGGAGTGTTTTGTTCTTTACTAACGTAATATTCGAAATTTGATTAATTTTATTTATATATGAAAGCTAAAACGTTGCGCATTTTAAGCTTGGCTAGCACGGTTAATAGCGTAGCTTTCAGAACGTTTCTTAATCCAATCCAAAACATCTCCGAAAACCAAATCGACGTTCTCCTCCGACTCTCCAATAAGCTGATGCCACATTCCTGGATAGATCTTAATCGTCTTGTCTCTGCTATTGCATCTCCGGTAAAGCTCCTCCACGGAGGCTGGATCGCATACGACGTCGTCTCCGCCGTGCACGATCATCAAGGGAACTTCGACTTCTTCGAACCTGCTTTGAAGATCCCTGCAGATTCGTACGAGCTCATATGCAGTTGCCGCACGTGGTCTACCGACGGTTCTGTTAGGGTTAGCGTAGGCGAGCTTCCGTTTCCAGGGTTCCTTGAAAGATACTCCAGCGATGGTGCCACGAGTGGGTACAACGCGCCAGGTGGGGATGAGAGTAGCAGCTAGGGTTAAGAGATGTTGTAACGGCCACGGAGGTTTGAATTTGTGGCTGATGGAGCACATGGCGCCGCTGAGGATGAGACCGTTCCATTGTGTTTTCTGGCGGAGGGTAATGTAGAGAGCTATGGCACCGCCGAGGGATTCCGAATACAGGAAGGAAGGTAGGGAGGAGGAGGAAGAGTGACGGCTACGGAAGTCGTCAAAGAATGAGATGCAGTCTTCGACGATGAGGTTGATGTTTGGGATGTGAGCTGTTAAGCCGTCGGAGAAGCCGTGGCCTTGGTGGTCGATGGCGCAAGTGAGGAATCCGGATTTTGCGAAGAGAACAGAGGTCAGTTGGAGGAACCAGGAAGATTCGCCGGTAAAGCCGTGGACGACGGCGATGAGGCCGAGTGGTGGGCGGTGGAGGGGGGTCCACCATTGTGTGAAGAGTTTGAGTCCGGTTGGGTTGGTGACGTAGGCGGAGGAGTGGGCGACGGAATGGTGAGAGTAGAATTCGGCGGCCGAGAGAGAGCCGAAGGGGCTTGAGGTGTTAGCCTCTGAGACTGGGTGGAGTCCCATCTTTTAGTACCGGTAAGTGAGGTTAAAAAATTCGTTTATTTGAAGTGTTGAAAAGGAAAAAATACAAGACTCCAAATGCTTCTTGTGTGACATACTAAGTTACTAACTACTGCTGCTTTTTCGGTTGGTTTCGTCATTCGTGTATGTAAGAAGAACTTCCCTCTTTTCTCTTCTAGAGTTCTTCTACCTAATTCTTTTAATGAAAAGAGAAAAAAAAAATCAAACAAAACTCACCTATATTATTCAGCTCAGAATCATATGTTCAATCGAAATGAAACTAATCAAAACTCATTTCACATTTAAAAACTAGACACGTATCAGGTCCGATCTGTATTAGATTAAATTATTATTGGTTAATCACTATTCTTCTCTGAAGTGCTTAAAAGAAAAAGACATTTGAACACCCTTATGTAATTAACAAGTTGGAGTTGGTGAAGTGAGTACACGTGAGACATTCGGCTAATTAACTCCACCTACTTTTCAACAGGTTTATTTGATAAAAACAAATTAACGAATAAAATTATAACAATGATACACAAATAGCATTGAGATCCATATGAAGACATTTATTGTGATCTATTCTACGCTGTCAATAGCATTAGGAAAAAAAATAGTATTGCATAGTCAAAAACAAAAAAAAACAAGTTATTCCAGACTAGGCTAAATCCTGCTTGAAAAATAACCCTGTACTATATAAATTCCCTCCAACAGTCAGTTCTAAGTTCCCAATGAAAGCAACAAAAAAAACTCTTTTTACGACTTTCTACTTGTAGTGATCCTTAGTTATTTCCTATGTTGATAAGCTTTGTTTAGTTTAACACTATCTGGACATTTAACCTAATTGGAAGAATTCGAAGAGACAGAGAAAATTGCAGGAGCATTGATTGATTAATAACTTAACGCTTAGGTTAAAGAAATCAAAAAGGGGGAGAAGAATATACATTGGTGTTTTCTTTTTTTTGTCTCCTTTTTTCTGATTCTTTGATTTTACAGCAACCCAACAACACAGCTGAGATGTAATCTATTCTCCAAACCTCTTAAATGATGTCCCATTAGCATGCACCTGAAAAGAAACAGACCATCCGATGAGATTAAGAAACTCTGTTTTTGATTATTCTTGCGTAAAAATCGGTAAGAGAAGTTAAGAAATACCAGAAAAGGAGCTTTGCAAGGTAATCCCTGGAAGTGTCTACTTTTCTACCAGTTCCATCACCACCTTCTGCATTCCTTATGACTGGATCTTGCATGAAAGCTGAAGTGGTCTGGTCTTCGAAAATCCTCTGTATTACGTTTTGGACGAGCTGGCTCACGATTTCTTCCACTTCTGGTGAAGATAGTTGAGATAACTCAGTCACCTGTCGATATGATTGCAAGTCATTAAAAACATAGGAGTATCTTGAGGGCTGAAACTGAAAACAAAAGAAACCTAAACGTTTAGTACCATCTCAGGATCTAAGGAACGCAAATACTCCAACAAATCATTCTTGTTTCCTTTCTCACATTCTATCCGTAAAGCTTTCTTCTTTTGCGAATCCAACTCCTGATACATACAAGTATTAGGGTTTAAAAAGTGTCACAAACCATACAAACCATCCATTCATTAGAATGCATAGACGACGTTTGACTGAATTACCTCTTTCATGGTAGTTAACTCAGACTGCAACTGCTGAATATAACTCAAGGCTTCAGGTGACAAGTCTCCGAACACCTGAGGACTCATTCTCTCTAATACCTCGTCGCAGTTCCCTGAGTCCACGCTCACTCCCTTCCCCGATCCAAATCTGACATTGTCTTGCGAAGATTGATCCTCCTCCTTTCTAGGATCAGTCGTTATATCGTAATTCCTCATCAGTGACACACGATACTCCGCATTCCACAACGTATACCTAAAACCACCACAATGAAAACGCTAAACAGATTACTCAAAACGCCACAGAGTTATGAACAGAGAATTCGGAGACGGTTGGTTTACCCGGTGATGATGGAAGAAATAAGGAGGCGAAAGAGAGGCTGCTCGGAGATGGTAACGGAGACGGAGAATTGATCGGAAGGAAGGAGTCCGAGCATAGACGATATCGTCTGCTTCATCGAATCCTTAGCCGAATCGGATAAGCTTTTAGAGATAACGGAGGTGTCAAGCGGCTGGATCCGGTTCACCAAATTCGCGATCACCGCGAAACCTCGGTCCAGCTTAGACCGACGAGTAGACACGTACGAATCGTCTGAGGATACTCCGCCTCCGCTGAGACAGCTAATGACAGCGGAAGACACAGCACGGTTCGGAGTACAAGCTAACCGGCGAGGTGACGAAGGTGGCGGTTGGTGAAGGATCAGCTTCGTCCGTGAAAGGTCCGTTACACGAGAGAGCATCAAGGCTCGAGCTGATGTGGCCGCCATTTAATTAGCGTCTCCCAGCTCTGTCTCTCTCTCTATCTCTCTCTTGGGCTCTTCTTCTCTCTCCGCTGTGTGGATGCGTGATATGCGTTGGCTATGGAAGAATCTTTTCGTTTTTAATTGTTTCCTTAATAATACTATTCACATTTTTCGTTTGATAATTATGTTTTATTTTATTTTTGGTTCTAAGAAAAAATTTCCTTCGTTCGTTTATTTATCTGAGCCCACTTATTATGTTTTATGACTAAACCTACATTTTGTTTTTGTCTTTTCTCATTTTCATCGAATAATGGATACTCATCTTTTCACGGGTTTCGCTAAGACAAAATTGACCATTTTAGGAAGCACTATATAGAAGATTCTAGAATCCCATGAAACCAAGTTAATTATAAATCAATTTGATACTTGATTATTTACAGCAAAACAAAACTTTAATAACTGATTAGAGTTTGAATTGTTTGAGATTTTTTTCCAGCTTAGAAATATTTGTTCTTGGAAACCGTGGTTGCAAAAGTTTATAGCGTTTCGAAAACTGGAATAAGCTCCTATATTAAATGGCTACACTATTAATTCGACAGGAAACGCTGACAAACGCTACAAAATTAAACGACTCAGCTAATTCAAATTGTTTTATCTTCTTCTACAAATATCACAGGATAGAGCTAGCGAGTAATGTTCTCTGTTGTAAAAACAGCAGCAAATTTGGCATCCATCGGATAATTGTAGTATACCGCAAGAAAATCTACCTGGTGAAGTCATTTCCGACCAAACTCTGCATGCCATGCCGTCCATGTCTCTGTGTAGTGCCCAAGAAGACCAATCAACTCTGTTCATTAAAGAAACTTTGACTTGTAAGAAACACTCTCAGATCATAAATGGTAGGAATACATAGAGGCACAAACCCAAAAATCTCATAGGAAACAGAATTGTCGCGTATAAGTGGAGAATTGTTACCCTGATTGCAATATTGTAGTTTGTGGGTAGAAGAAAGGTTCTCAAGAACTTCAATACTCTGGTTATTGTTCTTTCCTACATCGGTCTTCTTAGAAGTATCTGCGGGAGATAATGGTCCAACAAAGCTCTTCACAGCTGGTTTCAAATCACATTGTTCTTGCTTGATACCACTGCCTGCGTTTTGATTCTCGTAATGCTTGAGGTCTTTAGAACAATCTGTTTTGGCTCTCTTTGTGTTAAAGTTTGTGATCTCCGTCCCGAATACCCGCTTTTTAGACTCATTGCGATCACATGGGCTTGTAGGAGCAGCAAGGAATTTGCCTTCTGATATGGCTTTGGCTCCCAACCACCTGTATGCCGGTTTCTTAGTCTCTGGGATATGAGTCTGCATACATTGTATGAAAATGAAAACAAAAGCAAGACGATGAGAGATTGGAACATCCGAGATTTAGTTATACTGTATTGGCTTTAGATCAGATTCTACCTTCTCGATTAAATTCATTGAGGAGAACACATTTGCAATGTCGTAAAGGCGTCTAACTTTAGCTGCATGGAGTTTACAGAAATGGTGTTTGGTTATTGCTTCTGTATGTAAGAATCCGAGAGCAGACAAGCTTTTAACGGAATGAATTAGGATTACTTCTCATATTCAGGGGATCCTGAGATACATTCAACAATGCTTTTGTAGCGCCATCAAGCGTGATCAAATCATCCTGACGTGATGGAAGCAACAAGAGAGGTGTCAATTAATCGGAAATTGGTCAAAGCTGGTTAGAGAGATGTAATATTAATTATTAACTTACATCAGAGCACAGAAAAAGCTTCACAAAGTTCTGTGCAAGAACCCAGAGAGATTTCTCCTTCTTGCTGTCTGAACAAGAAAAAACAAAGCAGCAAAAGTTAGGCCGGTTAGTTTCCAGCTGGTAGCACCAAAACAAATCCTATCCTGGAAACTTTTACTGAAAAGAGCATTAACAAGGACTTGTTGCCCTATCAGAATTCAAGATTGAAAATAAGTAGACAAAATGTGATTTCAGATTGAGTAGATAGAAAAATGCATACGGTAATACTCAGTCCACCACCAATCAATCAATGATGTTTAAACATATGACATTACCAAGTTTGGGGGATGGCGAGTTTTCGTGATCATCAGGGCTTAACTTTAAAGGTTCTTCTCTTACTTTGTCATATAAGTCCTATTCAAAATAGAATTTTTAAGGGCCAAGGATGAGCTTGAAGGTAATAAACCAAAAGATTCAACAGTAAAAAGAATCTGAATATGAAGTTACCATCTCTAAGTTGGTCACACATGGGATGATGCCAAACTTCTCTCGCATTCCTTCTTCCTGTAAACGAAAAAAAAGAGACTCAAAAACCCTTTTCAAATAAAAAAAATCCTGAAGCTGGAAAGCATACTAGATGATTCGGTAAGTACTTTAAGGTCAGTTAAAACACGAGGAACTTGTCCAAAACCTTTCCACGAATACTGATTCTTCCCTCTTCTTGCTACAAGCTACGGCGTTAAACAAAACAAACACCAAAACCTAATCAGCTCAAATCGATCAAACAGCGTAAACGAATAAAAAAGACAGTTAAACAAACATCAAATCTTGTACCCCAATGCTCTCCAATATATTAACCACATCATATATACGCCGACGTTCAACTCCTACATTTCAAAAAAAAGATTAGGCGGATAAATGAGCAGCATCAAGCTTTGATTGTCATAGCTTCTGGTTGAATCTATCGAATACGCATAGTGTTTGTTATTCAAGTGACTGAGAACCTGAATCGAGCTTAGCGAACACGAAACTAAGGGGGAAAAGAGTCACCTAATTTCCCGGCGGCATCATCGAGCCCAATCAGATCAACATCGTCTCGGTTATACAGTCTCAGGAAACTGGATTAAACAGAACAGACAAATCAAGTCAGACGATTCAATCAAATGAAAAAAACGTGAAATAAAATCTGATTAAAAATCGTAAATGCTTGAGAGAGAGAGAGTGTACTTGGAGACTAAAACCCCGAGGGATTTCTCCTTCCGGCTGTAAGACTGCCGACCGAGAGAGTCCATTTCCTGGGAAACAACAAAAAGATATTTTCCGGAGAAAAGTAATTACTAAATACCCCGGCGAGAAAGAGTGAGAGAGAGAGAGGAGAGGTATGTTTGTTTGGGTATAGGCTTTGTTGTGACCTGGAATACCAAATTGTTAGGCGGGGTCTTTTCAAATTATACGATGGCGGTATGGTTTGATGGCTTCATGCTCTTTCATTTTAACCCTTCCTCCTTTTTATTTTTTTTACTATGTATCTTTCAGCAAATAATTGACTTAACTTCATTTTAACATTTTCATATCTTTTATTTCTTCATTTAACTTCATAATCATTAAATACTTTTTACAGAATTTTTAAAATCAAATCAAACTCATAGACTTAACATATTCCATATCCATGTATGGTGCCTTTCAGCATCTTATAAATGGTGTTTTATCATGAAAGCAGAAAAACAACGGATTATAAATAGGTTATGAGTTTTTTTTGGGACAAAAAGGTTATGGATTAAAAATCTAAATTCTCATATATCCAAATCCATAAATCTCTCGAAACTAAAACCACAATATGTAATTTTATTTTTCTTGATCTTGTAAGCTCTAATCTCTGTTTCTGTTACTTTTCCAATCACACTTTTTTTTTTTTTTTTT
>KE156110.1:1364171-1380207 GCA_000411075.1 Sisymbrium irio
CAAGTCGAAACTAGCGATCAATCGGAAACAACGAAAACGGACGGTTCTTAAAAATTTCTTGTTTGCAAACTTCTTCGTCATCGCGCTCGTCGTCTCACTCCTCTTCTTCTTCCTTACGCTCTTCCATTTCGGCGTGCCAGGACCGTTCTCCTCCCGGTTCCTTGCGTCCAGATCCAATCGGATCGTGAAGCCAAGGAAGAGTATCAATCGGCGACATGTGAACGATTCGGCCTCCGGCGCCGTCGTGGACATCACAACGAAGGATCTGTACGACAGGATCGAGTTCCTGGATGTAGACGGAGGTCCGTGGAAGCAGGGTTGGCAAGTGACGTACGAAGGCGATGAGTGGGAGAAAGAGAAGCTGAAAATCATCGTGGTGCCTCACTCGCACAACGATCCTGGATGGAAGCTGACGGTCGAAGAGTACTACCAGCTACAGTCGAGGCATATCCTCGACACCATCATTGAGACTTTATCCAAGGTGACGATCATTTTTTATTTTGCTTCTGAGTTCATGATTTCTTCGTGAACAAATCTCTCGTGACGTCACTAAATTTTGAAAGCGTGATTCGCATTGAAACTTAACCAGCTGCATGTTTTGGATTCTGTTTTTTTTTCTCGTGTTGAAATTTTGTTTCTCATTAATCAAGCGAAAACCTGAGCTGTGTGGGGTTTGTGTTTTGAACTGTTGAATAGGATTCTAGAAGAAAGTTTATATGGGAGGAGATGTCGTACCTGGAGAGATGGTGGAGAGACGCAACACCAAATAAACAGGAAGCTCTGAGTAACTTGATCAAGAACGGGCAGCTAGAAATCGTTGGAGGTGGCTGGGTAATGAATGATGAGGTACGTTTTCTCTGGCATCATCCTTTTGATTCCAAAATATATATATATATGAAAAAGAAATATGTTTGAGATGTGTGCTTAAGTATCTTCTTGAATGTTCTGTGCAGGCTAATTCACATTATTTTGCTATTATTGAACAGGTATATCCTGCAACTCTTGACTTTCCATTTTTATCCACTTTAATTTTTCTACTCCTGTTTGTTGTTTTTATAAATCTGGCTTTTAGTGAAACAAAGAAGATGGCAGTGGTTACTGCATTTCTCGTTTTATGTTTCTGCTACCCATTTAGTTTGCATTTATTATGTCACATCTGGTTGATTATAGTTCGACATTACCTAATACCTCGTTTCAGCTGAAAACCTCTCTTTTCTTTTTTGTGTGTAAGTAAGAGCATGTGATGTTAGAATATCAACTGGTTTAAAGATATAATGCTAGTTCAACCAGCCGCTTGTTGCATTGTGTTCGTATCATGTGTTTTTTCCTTTTTGGGTAAAGTTTCTTCTAAGAGTGTAAACCGTATTTTCTTATTATACTGGCTGTGCTCTTGCATCTTATTTTGTGCTTGACCGCTTCTTCTGCAGATCGCAGAAGGTAATATGTGGCTGAATGATACAATTGGGGTTATTCCTAAGAATTCATGGGCCATAGATCCCTTTGGCTATTCATCAACCATGGCTTATCTCCTCCGGCGTATGGGTTTTGAAAACATGCTTATTCAGAGAACTCATTACGAGCTTAAGAAAGAACTTGCCCTGCATAAGAATCTGGAATATATTTGGCGTCAGAGTTGGGATACCATGGAAACGACAGATATTTTTGTTCATATGATGCCTTTCTATTCATACGATATCCCCCACACTTGTGGGCCAGAGCCCGCAGTTTGCTGTCAGTTTGATTTTGCTAGGATGCGAGGATTTAAGTATGAACTTTGTCCATGGGGAAAGCACCCAGTGGAGACCACACAAGACAATGTGCAGGAGAGGGCATCAAAGCTTCTGGATCAGTACAGGAAGAAGTCCACCCTTTATCGAACAAATACCCTTCTTATACCTCTTGGAGATGATTTTCGGTACATCAGTATTGACGAAGCCGAGGCTCAGTTCCGTAACTACCAGCTGTTGTTTGATCACATCAACTCTAATCCTAGTCTGAACGCAGAGGCAAAGTTTGGTACTCTCGAGGATTATTTCACAACTCTTCGAGAAGAAGCCGATAGAGTAAATTATTCTCTTCCTGGTGAGGTTGGCTCTGGTCAGGTTGTTGGTTTCCCTTCTCTGTCAGGTGACTTCTTTACATATGCAGATAGGCAACAAGACTATTGGAGTGGTTATTATGTTTCAAGGCCGTTCTTCAAAGCTGTTGATCGTGTGCTCGAGCATACCCTTCGTGGAGCTGAGATCATGATGTCGTTTCTGCTAGGTTATTGCCATCGAGTTCAGTGTGAGAAATTTCCGACAAGCTTTGCATATAAGTTAACTGCTGCAAGAAGGAATCTAGCTCTTTTTCAGCACCATGATGGGGTAACCGGAACTGCCAAGGATCATGTGGTACAAGATTACGGTACCCGGATGCATACTTCATTGCAAGACCTTCAGATTTTTATGTCTAAAGCAATCGAAGTTCTACTTGGGATCCGCCACGAGAAAGAAAAATCTGATCAATCCCCATCATTCTTCGAGGCAGAGCAAGTGAGATCCAAGTATGATGCTCGGCCAGTTCACAAGCCAATTGCTGCGCGTGAAGGAAACTCACACACAGTTATACTCTTCAATCCATCGGAACAGACGAGAGAGGAGGTAGTGACGGTCGTTGTCAACCGTGCTGAAATCTCGGTTCTGGATTCAAACTGGACTTGTGTCCCTAGCCAGATTTCTCCTGAAGTGCAGCATGACAAAACTAAACTATTCACCGGCAGACATCGCCTTTACTGGAAAGCTTCCATTCCAGCTCTTGGTCTGAGAACGTATTACATTGTTAACGGGAATGTCGAATGCGAGAAAGCTACACAGTCTAAACTCAAATACGCTTCTGAGTTCGACCCATTTCCTTGTCCCCCGCCATATTCCTGCTCAAAACTGGACAGCGATGTGACTGAGATCCGAAACGAACATCAGACTCTTGTATTTGATGTTAAGAACGGCTTACTCCAGAAGATGGTCAATAGAAATGGATCAGAGACTGTTGTGAGAGAAGAGATTGGTATGTACTCCAGTCCAGATAGTGGAGCTTACCTGTTCAAACCAAAAGGTCAAGCTCAACCAATTGTTCAATCCGGTGGACATCTAGTCATTTCCGAGGGACTGCTAGTCCAAGAAGCCTTCTCTTACCCTAAGACCAGGTGGGAGAAATCACCCATCTCGCACAGCACTCGAGTTTACACTGGAGGTAATACGCTTCAGGATCTAGTGGTTGAGATGGAGTATCATGTCGAGCTTCTCGGCGAGGATTTCGATGACCGGGAATTAATTGTCCGGTACAAGACTGATATTGACAACAAAAAGGCTTTCTATTCTGATCTCAACGGTTTCCAAATGAGCAGGAGAGAAACTTATGATAAGATACCCCTTCAAGGAAACTACTACCCGATGCCATCTCTCGCATTCATCCAAGGGTCCGAAGGTCAGAGATTCTCCGTGCACTCTCGCCAATCTCTTGGTGTTGCAAACCTTAAAGATGGTTGGTTGGAGATTATGCTGGACAGACGGTTGGTCCGTGATGACGGACGTGGTCTCGGGCAAGGCGTAATGGATAACCGCGCAATGACCGTTGTTTTTCACCTTCTTGCGGAATTCAACATTTCTCAATCGGACTATGTGTCCAACCCTAACCCGAGGAACCCATCGCTTCTCTCTCACCTCGTAGGTGCGCACTTGAACTATCCCATAACCACATTCATTGCCAAGAAACCGCAAGACATATCCGTACGTGTTCCGCAATACGGTACGTTTGCTCCTTTAGCCAAACCATTACCGTGTGACCTCCACATCGTGAATTTCAAGGTTCCGCGTCCATCAAAATACTCTCAGCAATTGGAAGAAGACAAGCCAAGGTTCGCCATTATCCTCAACCGGCGAGCTTGGGACTCAGCTTATTGCCATAAAGGGAGAAGAGCAAACTGCACAAGCGTGGCTGATGAATCAGTGAACTTTTCCGACATGTTCAAAGATCTTGCAGCTACAAAGGTAAAACCAACTTCATTGAATCTTTTGCAAGAAGACATGGAGATTCTTGGGTACGACGATCAAGAGCCGCCGCGAGATGCTTCACCGCCGCAGGAAGGACGTGTCTTGATCTCTCCCATGGAATTACGAGCTTACAAGCTTGAGCTACGACCTCACAAGTGAAAACATAGTCAAGACTGCTCGTTGACTTGTTGGCTGGTACGGCCTCACAAGATCGTTGACTAAGAGGTTCTGCTCAGAATCGGCTTCTTGCTCAAAAAGCTGTTCCGGAAACGTTAACTGTCAAAAGAGAGGATAGAAGCTGGAGCCTTTGTGTGTCCATGTAAAACTACTGTAAGACCTTAGTTACAGTTTTTTTTTTCCGAGACAAGTTATATTAATTAGTTTTACCATTTTGCCTGAATTTATGTGTATATAGCCCTATGTTATACACGTTGGGAATCACAGTCCAAAAGACATTGGTAAAAAAGGCAAATATTGTTTTGTTTTTCCTTGCGAATTAAATAATATCTTGATCTTAGTATTGACATATTTTAGAAAGACGAGTATTGCTCGTTCATATAGAACTTTTTGTGCAAATTTCATATGCATGATACAGTCTAAAGATGTCTAGGCAGGTTAAAGACTAGAGATGTAAGCATGATAGAGTCTAGAGAACTCTAAGCCGGTTAAAGACCAGAGATGTAAGCCGATTTAACCGATTTGAGTATAAAAAAATCGATCTAAAACTCAACGTCGAGAAATACCCGAATAAACCGAATCCAAAAGAATCAAACAGACTTGACTGCTTTTTTATAAACTTCAAATTAATAATATAGTTTTTTACAAAGAAAATAAAATACAAGAAAAAACAAATCAACACCGTGTTAAACAGAAGCAAAAAACATAAAATGAAACTAAACCAAATCGAAACCCGATTAGGTTGTTCGATTCCTTTGTTTATTGGAAATTGTCAGCTCTCTTGTATTTCTTATTCTCTCGCTTCAAAATTCTTTATGAGCTCCTACCTCTTATGTACTCGGAATTTTTATATTTAAATAATTTTTAAAATTCGAAGAGAAAAGCCTATGAACTTGTTTGTGTACAAGCCAGTACATGGTTTGTTATAAAGCTGGATCCGCATTAAACGTATGGGGATACCACTTCGAATATTAATTTCCGCCCAAATCAAGCCAACTTGATTAATTAATGTACGTAAGTTAAGAGGATTAAATTATTGTTACTTGTGATCTCATGTACTATTTTAATTTCAAAACACACATAAATACGGGCCGAAGTTTGTAATCTACTCATTTGTATTGGTGTCGTCATGTGATTTACTTCGATTCAGTTTAATTAGAGTACATGAGTAAATTTACCAGAAAAATATATTAAAGTACATATAATTATACTACTAATCTAGGTTAACCAATAAAATTACTGATAATATTATTTATATGCAAAAAATTAAATTATGCGTCGAAGGTTCATGGCCACACATCTTTTTTTTAAAGGCAGATAGTAGCAACCACAATGATGGATCAAATGGAACCGTTACGAGGCCTATAAATTGACAAATTCCTAACCTTTTCTTGCCATACGATCAATAACAGTTTCATCTTTCAAAAGAATAACGATTTAAAATTAAAATTTATTTTAAGTAAGATATCAATACATAAGTTTCTAATTATACTTAGCGTTTTAAGTTTAAACCAGAAACAACCATCATTTCTATTCATTAACTTTTGTTATTTTGTTTTAAAGATGAATAATCTTGTCTTTGGTAAAGTTGAATACTTTTGTGAAGCAAAAAGATGTCTAATAATTATCATAATATTCATAATAACTATAATGATAGTTGACCGTCCGAGACCACGTAATGTTTTTTTTATAAGAATTTTGTTAGGAAAAGAAGATTAATTCATAACCACAAAAACGATAGTCTAGAACTCGATACAACTTTTTGTTTAGCTTTTAATTATCTATTATACTTTGATGCTCCAGAATTCTATATTTACATCAAAGTAACAATACACAGCACCATACACTATCTTCCGTGGCCTTAAGGACACCCAGTCACCAAACTTCGTTGGCCTAAATTTTGCAAAATATAAATTATCATGAAAACATAAAAATGATGCCTCAAATCAAAGAACATAATCTCAAGGAAAATTCTGCTAACCATCAATATCTCATTAAAAAAAATATATTTATAGATATATATATATATATATGTCAAAATGAATACATATTTAATCTATATCTTTCTTGGTTCTTCATAAATACTTTTTAAATTCATGAATTTTGGTCCTTTTAGATCAATGGTAACTCGGTCGTAACATTGTTTGAATCTAGGCTCGAGTAAATAGTGTTTTCATGAAATCATCATAAAGGTCCTCAGAACAAGTATGGACCAAATTAATTATGAGTTTTTTTGGTCTAGTAAACACGGTAACAATATATTTTCACCATTTTAATTACGGACCGCTAATAAAACACGCGCATTTATATATATATATATATATATCAAAGACCACACATATCACTATATAAGTCAGCATTACAGAATACAGATATACAGTTTAGTGTCTACGATATATGATGCGTGGTACCGATCATGATATAACCAAAAGAAAGGAAGTGTTACGCACGTAAGCTACTCAATGTTTACAGTGGTGCAAGTCGACATTTTGCCACTCACTACACCTTTTCTCCAAAGCCAAACCCTAAAGTGGACTTTATTTTATCTTCCTTTTTGTTTTAGTTTTTTCCCCCTTTTTATATATATTTACTTGTTTTTGTTTTAGTTTATTATATATATGTTATATATATTATATAACTCTTGAATTAATTATATAAATGATGCGAACTAGTTAGTGTCCCCAAACATGGACATTGGATTCTAACACATAATAAATAATTTTGACTCATCTCTGTTTTATAAGAAGAGCGATAGAAGGAAACTGAAAATGGTTATAAATAGGCCAAAATTAGATATTGTCAATAGTATTCTATTATACGTACGTACCTATACAAACTCCTCTTTTTGCAATATGCTTGTCTCAATCTCTTTTCAAGTAAAGGAGTAAGAAACAAATTCCTAAAAAGAGAGAAAAAAAAGAAGTCTGCTATTAGTTTCTACATGCAGGGTATTACTAAATTGTCATTTTTCATAATATTGAATATATCCCCAAAAGAAATAAAGTCTAGATAAAAAGTAGTTGAGAAATTACAGGATATTTTCCTATTGAGTTGGAAGAAACGTATATAGAATGAATTCTATGAAAATTGAGAAAATATATGTATATTGTTTTTGAAAAAGGTAGTTTGTTTTCGAGGAACTTAAGAATAAGTTTAGTTTCTAGTGTTTTAGAAATATAATTCCTTTTTAGATTAAGCACAAAAAAACAAAATAAGTTGTCTTGTACTCAGATGTATATGTATATTGGCGTGTGCACTGCACCCGCCCAAACATGTGTACATTAATAGCACTTCTCAAATGAAAACCAGATTTGTGGCCTAAAGCTTTATAAATATAGTTCCACACACAAAGCATAACCTTACTTCTTCTTCTCTCTCTCTCTCTGTCTCTCTCTCTCACACACACACAAAACATAACCTTCTTCTTTTTCTCTCCCTCAAAACACATAAACACAAAAGCACAAGCTTACATATTCTCGCTCGATGGCTGGAGGAGAGAAAATAAGAGGACTTAGCAAATCTTGTTCCCTTCTCATTATGATTGCTGGGATAGAGAGGTTTGCATTTAAAGGAATTGCATCAAACTTAGTGACTTATTTAACTGATGTGGCAAAGATGAGCAATTCAAGAGCAGCCACGACTGTTAACACTTGGAGTGGCTTCACTTTCATGTTGCCTCTCTTCTCTGCTCCTTTTGCCGATTCTTACTGGGACAGATTTTTCACCATCCTCGCTTCTTCCTCTCTCTACTTTGTGGTAAGTATCACTATACAGGCTTTTTATTAGAATCAACAGTCAGAGTCAATTCAAGAATTGTTGCTTAATTATTTAATTAACATATTGATATTCATATGATCTCTTAATCAAGTGGTCCCTTTCCTCTTTTTTTTCATAACATCTTCTCCTTTTTTTACGTTTTTTTTCTTGATAAAGTTTTGTGTTATATAATTTAGAGTGAGCGATGAAACCATCAACCAAAACTTTTACGATTTTTTCTATCTCAGAATCTAGTGTTAGAGCTGAAATTTAGTTCTCGATTAATCTGTTAGTTATATGATGTGTTAATTAATGATCATGCGACCATCTTCTTTGCGTACTTTTATGAGGTCTATTTGCTTGAAAACTGGAACTTTTAGGAATCAGTACGAAACGTTTCCTAAGATTTTTATATTTTTTTTTGTTTATGTGGTCTGGTACTAAGCATGTGATCATTTCGATGGATTTTACTGAGAAAATACTTTTCTCGCTAAGTTTTTTCTAACTAATATCTTCCGTTTTTGAGTATGGGACGTTAATGGAATTAAGCACATATAGTTGGTAAAGTTTGGTTCCATAATGTGATTCTGGGTATCTTATCAAAAATAGTTAAGCTTAGTGTATAATCAACTATGATAATGGAACTCGAATCATTCCTCGCTAATCTTGCATCATATTCTATGACTAGATTTTACACTTTCGAATAGTCAGGACTTAGGATTAATAAATAAAAAAACCATTATTGTACAACTAGTGTTTCTTCATAAAAAAGAAATTAGTGTTTTAAAGGCTGGAGCTTAGATTTAGGAACTCGAACAACAATTTATCCAGAACTTAATTAAAGTGGATATTATTTGAAGTTCTTATTTAAAAGATATTTTAAATATTTCTGACTATTATTATTTTAAATTCATTTTAGAGATTCTATATAATTTTTGTGAATTATATAAGTTACTAATGTTTGGCATTTTTGTTGGGTATATTTAAAAAGGGACTAGTGGGATTGACATTTACGGCATTTGCTGGGTCACGTTCAACTACTCAAACCATTTCTCTTTACTTCCTCTACACTTCACTCAGCCTCGTCGCTCTCGGCTTAGGCGTCTTAAACCCATCCCTTCAAGCTTTTGGTGCTGACCAGCTTGATCACGACCTTGACCACGACCGTGAGTCATCCTCAGAGAACAAAGAACTTAAATCTAGCCGCAAGACTCAGTTTTTCCAATGGTGGTACTTTGGTGTCTGCGCCGGTAGTCTTCTAGGAGTCACCGTCATGGCTTATATCCAAGACACATTTGGTTGGGTTCTCGGTTTTGCAATCCCAACCGCTTCCATGTTATTATTGATCCTCTTGTTCCTATGTGGCTGCGGAGTTTATGTCTATGCTGATCCGGGTTCAGACCAAAAATCTAAACCATTTCAAAGGATCTTAGATACTATCAAAGGAGCAGTGACGAGAAGAAGTAAGATCAGTCTTGCCAACGGCCAAGATTTAAATGCCATGGAGCTAGAGTAAGTCATCATTATTCGGTTTATTTTCTTTTCGGTTTGGTTTTTAGATTGGTTAAATCGCATTGAATACCCCTAATCTTGATCTTGTTTTGTTGTATATATAGGTTGCAAGAGAAGCCTCTATGTAATTGTAGCAACACTGACGCTACTACTACTACAAAGAGCTTAGCAGATGATGAAAGTAAAAAAACCGGTTTCTCTGGCCTGGAAACCGTGAAGCTACTGCTTCGGCTATTACCCATATGGACAATGCTTCTAATGTTTGCAGTCATATTCCAACAACCGGCGACATTTTTCACAAAGCAAGGTATGGCTATGAAGAGAAACATCGGTCCAAACTTCAAAATCCCACCCGCAACACTACAAAGCACAATCACTTTGTCTATAATCCTTCTTATGCCGTTGTACGACAAAATCTTGATCCCGATGGCCAAGAAAATAACGAAAAACGAAAAGGGTATTCCTGTCATGGAAAGAATGGGAATTGGGATGTTCCTATCCATCATTGCCATTGTTATTGCCGCGTTAGTCGAAAGAAAAAGACTAAAGATAAGCAAAAACATGAAGACTTTACCAAATTCAGCAGATCCGTTGAGCATATTTTGGCTCTTACCTCAATACATTCTATTGGGAATCTCGGACATTTTCACGGTTGTTGGAATGCAAGAGTTCTTCTATAGCGAGGTTCCGGTGAGAATGAGAACAATGGGGTTTGCTTTGTACACGAGCGTTTTCGGTGTGGGGAGTTTTGTGAGCGCTACTTTGATCTCGGTTATCGAGAGTTACACGAAGTCAAGAGGTGGAAAACATAACTGGTTTGCTGATGATATGTCTGAAGCCCGACTTGATAACTATTATTGGCTTTTGGCTGTCACTAGTGCTATTAGCTTTTTGATGTATATTGTTATTTGCAAGCAGTTCAAGAGTAGTAGTGATGATGATATATGTGATGATAAATGTGATGATAAATGTTAAATATACTAAAAATACCTCTTGTTGACAGTTAGTTCTTGATCAAGCTCATCTAAAACTATATTCGAAATATTTTTGATCCTTTAACATTACTATTTTTCTTTTCTTTTTTTGTAAGTAGTCAACATTATAAATTCAGTGTGAGCACCATTGGATATGCTCTGTTTCAACACTGTTATACATTTCAAAAAACTTTTCTGCCGCTACTAAACCGAAACGCGGGTCAGCAAGTAAAGCCCATTATTTAATTTATGGGCCAAAGTCCATTTTAACCGATGCATCCATATATCTATATTTGCACCCACTTGAGAAACAAGAATGGTCAAAAAAAAAAAATTTATCTATACGTCCATGGAGAAGTTTGTTTGAGAATGATAGTTCAGAAATCAGAAGCATTCTTAATACGGCGATCATCATTGCATGTATACGGTTTTTTATCTTATCTATTAGGACTGTAAGAGGACTAGTTTTTGAATGACTAAACATCAAAACAAGCTTCAACTTTGGTTGAACATTATTTTAGCAAAGTTAGACCATGATTATCCATTAGTTTTTAAAATTGAATCTCTTATATTGTTAGTTTAATATTTTTTATTAAATTTAATAAAATAAAAAAATATTGAATCAATTATAAACAGACATGTTTTTAGAGTTTCAAAAATGAGATTTCAAAATCTCTCTTTCTAAAACTTCACCTTTTTTTCTTTTTTTACTTTTTCTTTTTTTATTATTAAATTTTAGATCAGAAATTTTTTTTAAAACCTCTAATAATCATGTTTGAATGTGCGTTTACGGAATGTAGAATCTATAATATAAGAAACCTTTTTGGTTGAATTCACGTTTTTCTGGATTTTGTTTTGTTTTAGTTTATAGTGAAACAAAGCGACAACAAAACACGCGTCGAGCCAAAAACTGCAACGTATGACATGTTCCTTCACTCGGTTTGACCATTTTAAGCTCTAGAGCTCGACTCAGGTTTACCTAAATATTTGTTTAAAATGGTTAGTAAGACCCACGTCACAAAACAAAATAATATAGAAAACAAAGTCAAGTCAAAATTTACTGACCATAGCTCTCATACTTCCGAGTGTCCATAAATTCGGTGAATTCTGAAGTTGAAGATAGAAACCCATCTCTTCCTTTGATCTCTTTGTACTCTTTCCACCACTTCATGAAACTGCTATTCTCCAAGAAAATCTCCGGCGAAACCTCACGTTTTCTGATCATCTCCCACACGTATTTCTCAAACCTCGCGAGTTTCCCTATCGATACCTCGTCTCTCATCCCCTCGTGTGTCTTCTTCAGCGACTTGATTACGATCATAGCTTCCTCAACTTCAGACCAAAAACAAGAGTCAAACATTAAGAGATCACTCAAATCACTCTCTTTGCATCTAATATCCGGTTCTTTCTCTATCGCCTTAAACCACTCCTCGATCATAACATAGTGGCGAGACCTTCCAGAGGTTCGATACTCTCTCCGACCACTGAGGTAATATTCAGCAATGTCAAGCGGTTCGACCAACCGTCTGTAATTGTTACCGGAGAGGAGTGACCGGGTCTTGAGAGCCATTTTTTTGCTCTGAGGCTTCTTCTGAACTTCTTCAACCAATGATTTCCAGTAATCACTTACCTCTCTTTTGCGCCTCTCAACTTCCATGTCGAATGGTGTAACAGGAAACGCGATATGCGTCTTAAAGCGATCGTAGTAACCGGTTCTCTCCAGCTTGCATTTCTTTTTGTACCACTCTAAATATATCATTGATATTTTTATTTGGTCTAGTTTCTTAAACTGATCATAACGCAGCTTCTTCTTCGCAGCGCGTTCCGCCATTCTATTAATAATGTCATCAATCATCAATCTTGAATCCGCCGTCACCGCTTGATCCAAACGATCAAGAACTTGGCCGTAGTCAAACCAACCAACTACATCCGTGTTATTATCACCGCCTAGCAACTCCGTGACGGCCTCAGGGTCATCGATGCAAATCCATTTGGAACCAAAACGAATCAAGAACGTTCCAAAAGGCTTGAAGTTTACCTTGATGAGAGCTTGTGAAGAATCAGCCACGTGAAGGAAACACGAGTTCCTCAAGGAGTTCTCAAGAATTTCTTGCAGAGAAGCGTCTCCGATCAAAGGCGAGCCAAATGTGATGCACAATGGACGTTTTCGTTTTGGCTCGACATTTTTTAGAAGCCATAGCGTAAAGAGAGATGCCACCGATCCTCCTAACGCAGCTCCCGTGATGATCACAGGTATCTTGGACTTAAGCAAAGAGTCCAACTGCAAAACTACACAAAATACTATTAAGATACACTTAAAATTTTAAAGATGTGTGAACTATATAGAGAAAACACACACACTAGGCATATGTTTGTTTAAGCATGGACTTTAAGTTTCAACAAGATTCTGAATTTGTCATCATAAAACTGTTGACTTGAAAAAGAAGCAAGACAATTCTTAACGCATTTTTGAAGAGAGTGTCGAGAAGCTATTGAGTGAATTTAAAATTTGCAACACGGAAATGTTTAAGTAGACGCAATGAACTTTCAAGATTTTGAGTTTGTCTTGACCTTAGATACTGTTTCATGAAGTCGTTGACTTGAAAACCAGACAATTCTAAACAAAACAATCTAAAGAGAGTATCAAATGTTTTTGAGTGGAACTAAATGACCTTTGATTTGAGTTCTGAAAGTTTTTCGTTAGCAGAGACAAAAAGCTCAAAGGTAGGCGTATGAAGAGAGAAGGAAGGAGTCTTCTTGGAGCAGAGAAACTGAAACGGATTAGGATCTTGTGACTCAGGACCAGGAACAAGAGTAGAAGCAGAATCACAAGATCCATTTCTGCTAGTCACTGGTGAAGCGAAAACCACAAAGGTGAATTTGGCTTCTTCGTAAGTCTCGAATTCTAGACCTGAATCTTTATTCTGATTGCTTGATTTGTGTAGTTCAGGGATCTTACTCCATGAGCTGTCTAAGATACCGGAGTTCAACACAAGCTTCCCACGCTCAATGTACTCTCTATAACCATGACAAGATATTCAAGAAATTATTGAACGTGTGCAAGAAGTTGAGCAAAGACTAAACAAGTATTAGAAGAGAGACATCGTAAGACTTACAGTGAAGAGAAAGAATCCATGGCATTAGATAAGGCAATATGTGGAGGAAACAAGTTTTAAAGGGAGGAATTATTGAAAGCAGACCATGATCGATGAGTCTATTCGACAACATTTACAAAGCAAATTATAGGGGAATTGGGTTAAGTAACAAAAAAAAACATGTATTAGTGACTCTCTGTCCTTGGCTACATCTTTCGGAAATAGTGTCACAATTTCTCTTTTTTTTTTTTTTTTTCTATTGTTTGCTAAAGATTTTTTTATCTCCCCTTCTCAATTTAAATGATTTATATAGATCAATGATTTGGAATTTGGAATGTGATTAGAAACAAAACATTTGATTTTTTTTTTTTGCATATGGTATAATTTTTGTATTTTTTTTCAAAACAAACACATACTTTTCAAAATAGTAGAGGTGATTCCGACCAAAAAAGTGTGAACATTCGGTGATGCTTGGATGTTGGAATTACAGCGACTGCTGACTGCTGAGATGTGTAGTTTATATAAGTGGTGTCCTTTTTTTGTTCTCCTAATTTGTTTGCTGAATTGAATCAATAAAACATACGTTTTCGAACCATCGTTTTAATTTTGTTAAACATATGATGAATACTGAATATTCTCTCTTGAATGTTTTAATGTTTTCACCATTTTATGTTACCTTGAATATTTTAATATTTTCACCATTTTATGTTATGAGAAAGTAAGTGAAATCTTGTGGTCGGTGTGACTTATTTTAACTCGTCGTGTGTGCATAGTGCTGTTTCCATAGATTCGTAATTTTTAAAAAAATTAATTTTTAATCTTATTACAAAAAAATTGAAATTATTTCAAAAATAATAATCCAAAAAGTATAAATGTATGACGCTATAAATGAATGAAATGTATTATTAATTATGACAAAATATATAAAATAACAATTAGGAATGACAAAAGAGAAAAAGTCACACGATGACACATTAACAGTGTTGACTTTTACAGTATTAATTTTGGAAAGGATTAAAGCATCTCCATTAGTTAAATCTATCTAAGTATCTCAAAATAATGAAAATATTAATATTTTGTTATTTATATACAATTGATTCATTAAGAGAATGACAAATGGTAAGTGGAGATCTAAAAATTTCTCAAAATTTCTCAAATGAGAAACTTTTGTGTTCTCTCTCTTAATTTTTTTTTTTTTGATTTATTTTTATTTTGAAATCCCTTATGAGAAATTTACTGATGGACATGCTCTTACAAAAATTGGTAACTAATTTAATAAGAAACCAAGCAACAACAAAACTAAGTCAATGTTCTTTCACTCGGTTTGTCTAGCTGCCCATGTCAAGCTCTTGAGTTCGACTCAGGCTTACCTAAATATGAGTTTAAAAGGGTTAATTAAGACTCACGACTCAAAACAAGTTAAGGATAATATAGAAAACAAAGTGAAGTCATATTTTACTGACCATAGCTCTTATACTTCCAATATTGAATCAAACACAAAGATTTAAACGAATAACTCTCGTTTTATTGCTTTAGAAACTTCTCAAAACTAAAGCCTCAATCTCTCTAATCTCACAAGTGTTGTTACATCTCAACAACTACTTATATATAGAAAGACTTTTAAACATAATTTCCTTTTTCCTTATTAATTAGATAACTCCTAATTAACTTCTAATCCTAATCTCTTTACAACCATATCTCGGTAGGATTAGGATAGCTTATAACTCAAGCTATTTCAAGTTTATCCCAACAATCTCCCTCTTAAACTTGAAACTCTTCTTTGAAAGATCACTAACTCCAACCATGTCTCTCATTTCACTGAACTTTGTTCTTCCGAGAGGCTTGGTGAGGAAATCCGCCTTCTGCTCTGCACCTGGTACATGTTCAACCTCTACTTGCTCGTTCTGTACACATTCTCGGATGAAATGGTACTTCCTATGGATGTGTTTACTGCGTCCATGGAATAAGGGGTTCCTGGTGAGGGCAATAGCATATTTGTTGTCCACGCGAACCATTACTTTCTTGCAATCTTCTCCTGAGACTTCTGATAACAACTCTTGTAACCATATAGCTTGTTTCGCTGCTTCAGTGGCAGCCATGAACTCCGCTTCGCAGCTGGACAAAGCTACAGTCTCTTGCTTCTGAGAACACCACGTAATGAGACACCCATTCAAGTAGAAGATGTGACCACTCGTACTTTTGCCATCATCTTCATCAACATTGTGACTACTGTCACTGTACCCTATCAAACCAGAGCTATCTCCTCTTCTGAATGCAAGGCCATAACCGGAAGTTCCTTTCAAGTACCTCAGTACTTGCTTGAGAGCCGCACCATGACACTCTTTTGGATCATGCATATACCGACTAAGTATCCCAACTGCGTAAGACAAATCAGGCCGTGTATGAATTAAGTACCTTAAGCAACCAATGCTCCTTCTGTAGTTACTTTCATCAATAGAACGCTCTCCTAATGCCTTAGAAAGTTTTAGCC
>KE156110.1:1383632-1396421 GCA_000411075.1 Sisymbrium irio
TTACTCTTTCAGCTCCAACATAGCGCGAGTTTATCGCATCCCATACTTCTTTAGCCGTGCCAAGGCCTCCAATTTGCAGAACCAAAGTTTCAGGAATGGATTGGAACAAAGGGCTTTTGCTAGATCATTCTTTTCTCCTTCAGCTGTTCCAGTTTCGATTGCATCCCACGCTTTGTGCACCTTAAGAGTTANTGGAGCTTGAGCAATCTGTCTGGACAATTAGACGCATAGTGTCCATTCTGATCACACCTGTAGCACACAATCTGAGACAAATCTTTGTTCTGATTAGTACCACGTCCTCTTCCTCGTCCTCTTCCACGACCGAAGGACCGACCACCTGTTCCACCTCTACCTCTGCCTTGGTTGAAGTTGTCTTGGTAGTCATTAGAGGTTGCATACATGAGCTTTCCTTGATCATCCTCTTGATCTTCCNAGGTTTTGACGTTGTTGGAACAATATCTCCCATGTTAGCAATTGTGTTAGAGATTCAATAATGCTCTGATACCAAATATTGAATCAAACACAAAGATTTAAACGAATAATTCTCATTTTATTGCTTTAGAAACTTCTCAAAACTAAAGCCTCAATCTCTCTAATCTCACAAGTGTTGTTACATCTCAACAACTACTTATATATAGAAAGACTTTTAAACATAATTTCCTTTTTCCTTATTAATTAGATAACTCCTAATTAACTTCTAATCCTAATCTCTTTACAACCATATCTCGGTAGGATTAGAATAGCTTATAACTCAAGCTATTTCAAGTTTATCCCAACATCCAAGTGTCCATAAACTCAGTGAATTCTGAAGTTGAAGAAAGAAAATCATCTCTTTCTTTCATCACTTTGTACTCTTTCCACCACGTCATGAAACTGCTTTTCTCCAAGAAAATCTCCGGCGAAACCTCACGTTTTTGGATCATCTCCCACACGTATTCCTCAAACCTAATGAGTTTTCCTATAGATACCTCGTCTCTCATCCCTTCGTGTGTCTTCAGCGACTTGATTACGATCATAGCGTCCTCAACTTTAGACCAAAAACAAGAGTCAAACGTTAAAAGATCACTCAAATCTCTGTCTTTGCTTCTAACCGCTTCCAAGGATTGCTGTCCGAACCATTTCTCGAGCATATCATAGTGCCGAGACCTCCCTTCAACCGAGGTTTGATACTCTTTCCCACCTTTGCGGTAATATTCAGCAATATCAAGCGGTTCAATCAATCGTCTGTAATTGTTCCCGGCGAATAGAAACCGTCTCTTGAGTATTTTATCGCTCTGAATCTGAGGCTTCTTGTCTGCATCTTCAACCACCGATGTCCAGAAAGCGTTTAGCTCTTTCTTCCACGTCTCAACTCTTATATCGTCTGTGGTTGGAGTCTCGGACCGATACTGATCGTAGTAACCGATCTTGGCCATCTTGCTTTTCTTTTTGTACCACTCTATGTACATCATTGATATCTTCATGGGTTAGTTTCTTGAACGGATCAAAATACTGCTTCTTCTTCTCAGCACGTTCCTTCATTCTATTGATAATACCATCAACCTTCAGGTTTAAATCCAGACCTCCTTCGCCGTTGTCTCTCCAGCATACTAGCATCTCCATGACTGCCTCAGCGTCCTCGATGCAAACACCTTCGGAATCAAATTTGATATAGAACGTTCCAAAGGGCTTGAAGAAATCCGCCGTCATGCTAGCTTTTGCTGCATCAACCACGTGAAGGAAACACGAACTACTCACGGAGTTCTCTAGAACCTGCTGCAGCTTAGCGTCTCCAATAAAAGGTGAGTCAAACGTGATGCACAAGAGACGTCTTCTTGGGTCGATAGTTTCTAGAAGCCATAGCGTAAAGAGAGATGCGACAGCTCCTCCTAACGCAGCACCGGTGATGATCACCGGTTCCTTAGACTTGAGCAGCTGCAATACAACATATAGCTTATAAGATTCATAAAATTTTTGTCTAGGAAAATTCAGACTAGGTTAAATAATTTCTGAACAGAGTATCATAAAAGCTATTGTACTGAGATTGCAACACGAATATGTTTAAGCAGACGCAATGAACTTTCAAGATTTTGAGTTTGTCTTGACCTTAGCTACTGTTTCATATAGTTGTTTACCTGAAAACCAGACAATTCTAAACAAAACAATCTAAAGAGAGTATCAAACGTAGCTATGTTGGGTGGAGCTATGTTACCTTTGATTTGAGTTCTGAAAGTTTTTCTTTAGCAGAGGCAAAAAGCTCAAAGGTAGGCGTATGAAGAGAGAACGAAGGAGTGTTCTTGGAGCAGAGAAACTGAAATGGATTAGGATCTTGTGACTCAGGAACAGGAACAAGAGTAGAAGCAGAATCACAAGATCCATTTCTGCTAGTCGGTGGTGTAGCGAAAACCACAAAGGTGAACTTGGCTTCTTCGTAAGTCTCGAATTCTAGACCTGAGTCTTTGTTCTGATAGCTTGATTTTTGTAGTTCAGAGATCTTACTCAGTGAGCTGTCTAAGATACCGGAGCTCAACAAAAACTTCCCAAGCTCAATACACTTTCTATAACCATGACAAGGAATATAGTCAAAGTCGACATACAAATATATTAAAGTAATTACAAAGCGTGCAAGAAGTTGAGTAAAGACTAACAATAAAAAATAGAAGAGAGATATCGTAAGACTTACAGTGTAGAAAAAGAGTCCATGGCATAAGATAAGACAATATGTGGAAGAAAAAAAAAAGGTCTAAGTGGAGGAATTATTGAAAGCAGACCACTATGATCGACGAGTCTATTATTTGTCAGTATTTATAGAAAAAGTATTGGAAAATTGGACTAAGTAATACCCTAATAATTAAGCGAATAGCAAAAAAAAAAGGACAAATATTGTCGATATCAATGTATTTGTGACTCTTGTGTCCTCAGCTACATGCCTACATCTTTTCGAAGAAGCAAAACATTTTTTTTCCTACTGCCACATTTTCTCTTTCTTTTCTTCTCTTTTTTTCTATTGTTGCTAAAGAATTTTCTCTCCCCTTCTCAATTTAAATGGTTGGTGAATGTTGCTTTTCCCCTTTAGTTTCCGCTTTGGCGGAGTGCCCGTAAAAGAATGTGGTCACGGGCCTTATTTCTGTTTTGGCATTTTAGATTATAAACAGCAAAAAATATATTTTTATTTATAGAAATATATATGAAATCAATTCAATCAATACATGTAGAACAATAATTAAGCCTCTGAGGAAATATTGGTATTCTCCTTTCAACAATGACACATTCACATGTCTTGATTACTGCAAAATAATTATTCGTTTTTAGCTTTTTGCCATTCTATACAAGAGTCAAGAGAGCGGATTCTTTTCACACATTCCTTTTTTTTTTTACGAAAAGCAAAGGGTTGAGAAACTTCCTAAGAGTTACGTTTTTTCTTGTAGAGGCAAAACGCTCTAGTGTATGCGTATGAAATGAGAAGGAAGGGGTCGTCTCGGAGCAGAGGAACGGAAATGTATTAGGATATTGTGACTCAGCACCAGGAGAAGGAGTAGAAGCAGAATCACGAGATTGAAGACCCATTACTGCTAGTTGGTGGTGCAGCGAAAACCACAAAGATAAATTTGGCTTCTTGGTAAATCTTGAATTCTAGAGCTGAATCTTTATTTTGATAGCTTATATTTGTTTATTTCAGAGATCTTACTCCTTGAGCTTTCTAAGAGACCGGAGCTCAACACAAGCTTCCCAAGCTCCTTACACTCTCTATAATCATAACAAGGAAAATCTAGTCAATGTCCACATACAAGATATTCAAGAAATTATCGAGCGTGTAAGAAGTTGAGCAAAGGCTAAACAAAGATTAGAAGACATAAATAGTAATACTTACAGTGAAGAAAAAGTATACATGGCATGAGATAAGACAAGTTGTGGTGAAAACAAAAAAAGTTTTAAGGGAGAAATTATGGAAAGCAAACAATGTTCGATATCTCAAAACGGGAGTCTAATTGACAATACTCCGATGATGTTGTTTGCTATTCTGAAATTAAATGAATGTATTGTTTACTAAATGCTACAAACACCACTAGTGAAAGGTTTTGGTGAATGTCCCTATCCGTTTAAGTTTTTGCGTTTCTATACAAGAAACCCGATTCTTTCTCTAATCTTTTTTTTTTTGTAACGAAAAGCAATCAATCATATCGACACGACATACAAAAAAGAATTCCTTTCTTGGTTCGAAACCAGCAGCTGATAGATAATACTGGTTAAATACAGTGAATGCCATATCTCTCGTACGTCCTCGTGTTCATGAACTCGGTGAAACCGGAAGCTGAAGAATAAAAGCCTTTGATCTCTTTGTATTCTTTCCACCACTTCATGAAACTGCTATTCTCCAAGAAAATCTCCGGCGAAACCTCACGTTTTCTGATCATCTCCCACACGTGTTCCTCAAACCTCACGAGTTTCCCAAACAACACATCTCTCTCGCCATCTTGTGTTTTCAGCGACTCGGTCACGATCATAGCTTCCTCAACTTCAGACCAGAAACAAGAATCGAACGTTAAAAGATCACTCAAGTCTCTCTTCTCGCATCTAACAGGGTCTATCGCTTCCGCCTTAAACCATTTCTCGAGCATAACATAGTGGCGAGACCTTCCAGAGGTTCGATACTCTCTCCCACCACTGAAGTAATACTCAGCAATGTCGAGCGGTTCGACCAACCGTCTGTAATTGTTACCTGAGAAGAGTGACCTGGTCTTGAGAAGTGATTTTTCGCTCTGAGGCTTCTTCTCAACTTCTTCAACCAATGACTTCCAGTAGTCGTTTACCTCTCTTTTGCGCTTCTCAACTTCCACGTCGAATGCTGAAAGAGGAGACGTGATATGCTTCTTGAACCGATCGTAGTAACCGGTTCTGTCCAGCTTGCATTTCTTTTTGTACCACTCTATATATATCATTGATATTTTTATTTGGTTTAGTTTCTTGAGCTGATCATAACGCAGCTTCTTCTTCGCAGCACGTTCCTCCATTCCACTGATAACGTCAACATCATCAACCATCAATCTTGAATCTGCCGTCACCGCTTGATTCCAACGATCAAGAACTTGGCCGTAGTCAAACCAACCAACTGCATCCGTGTTATTAGCACCGCTTAGCAACTCCGTGATGGCCTCAGGGTCATCGATGCAAATCCATTTGGAACCAAAACGAATCAAGAACGTTCCAAAAGGCTTGAAGTTTACCTTGATGAGAGGTTGTGAAGAATCAGCCACGTGAAGGAAACACGAGTTCCTCAAGGAGTTCTCAAGAATTTCTTGCAGAGAAGCGTCTCCGATCAAAGGCGAGCCAAATGTGATGCACAATGGACGTTTTAGTTTTGGCTCGACTGTTTCTAGAAGCCATAGCGTAAAGAGAGATGCCACCGATCCTCCTAACGCAGCTCCGGTGATGATCACATGTTTGCTGGACTCGAGCAAAGAGAGCAACTGCAAAACCACACAACTACTAACTCTTAAGATTCACTTGGAAACCAGAGAAATTGAAATTCTAAAGTCTGTCTGAACCATATAGAGAAAACACACACTAAGCATATGTTTGTTTAAGCATAGACATTAACTTTCAAGATTCTGAATGTGTCATCATAAGAAACTGTTGACTTGAAAAAAAAGCAAGCTACAATTCTCTATACGCAATTCTGAGTATCAAGAAGCTATTGAGTGGAATTAAAATTACCGTTGATTTGAGGTGAAGGAGATTTTGATTATAGGCAGTGAGAAAATGCTGAAAAGCAGGTGTGTGAAGAGAGAATGAGGAGATCTTCTCGGAGCAGAGGAAATGAAAAGGATTTTGATCTTGTGGCCCAGAAAGAAGAGTCAGAGCAGGGTTTAACGAGCAATCTCTGGAAAGCGGTGGTGCGACAAAAACCACAACTGTGTAATTCGTTTCTTGGAAAATCTTGATTCCTAGACCTGAAGTTTGATCCAGATGGGTTAATGCACGTAGCTCTGAGATCTTCTTCCATGACCTGTGTAATAGACCAGAGCTCAACACAAGCTTCCCAAGCTCAAAACCTTTTCTGAATAAAAAACCAGGAAAGACCGTGAGTTTAGTCGAAATGTCCAAAGAACAAGATTTTCAAGAAAAGCATTATCCAAAACAAAACAAAAATCCACTGTGAAATGAAATGAAATGAAATGAAAGAAACAGGTAGTAATCATTATACTTACAGCGAAGAAAAATCCATAACGTGAGCTGGAATAAGATTAGTGGAGGAGCATGTTCAGAGCAGAACCAAAGCAGACGAAAGGTGTCTCAAAAACCAAAAGAGTTCATTGTTTAGAATAACTAACCAATTAGAATATGGGATGAAGAGAGATAGAAGAAAGGGAAAAGGGTTAGTTTTAAAAAATTGTGTTCTTTTTCTTATTAAGTGCAATTTCTGATGAAACAAAAGTGGTCCAAAAAAACAATATTCGATAGTCAAATAAATAACCAAGAAAAAGAAAGTATTCTATAGTAGTTAATTATTCTTACCCTCTCTCATTTCTGGGAAGAATCACAGAAAGCCAAGATTCGTTCAGCATACGCTTCGGAGACGATATTTTAGTCGACGATGACACAACTACACAAGTGTGAATATAATAACCCATATTCGCATTTTAATACAATAGCATGACAATGTGAACACTGAATAATCAATACAACAAAGAAGAAAAAGCCTCAACTGCGATTTGTTTAGTATAGGCTCATCATCGGTCACGCAGACAATAAATACCCATAATAAGTACCACCAACTCTGTGTCACAGTCGCGAGTTAATTTCCAATAGTTAGCCATAGTCATTAATCATATGTGACGAAGAAAATGTTGGATAAGCTGAGATGTATTTGATGAGCCGTATTAATCTTCCCGATTGATCCTTTAAACATATAGGCCCAAATAAAGCCCAACAGTGATATATTTAAACCGTGTCAATAAAAGTCTGCAAGCATGTCATATGCTTCTCTTCTATCAAATTAAATTATAGAGTTTCATATTACCACCCATAAAAGAGTTTTATGGCTGAAGATATGTCTATGAATTGGTAAGCTTTCGGCACGTTATTGTTATATGGTTTTTAAAATCCGGCTCGATTTTTTCTGAACTTTATTTATCACTATTTAATTCAACAGAACCAAAATCCAGAAAACCCTCAATTCAACCAAAAAGGTTTCTTACACTACATTCCGTAAACGCACATCCAACTCAAAATTAACTAAACCAGATAAAACGCATCGTAAACTTATATGAAAAGAACATATTTTCCCTCTAAATCATCATCGATGTAATGATAACCTTTCCCATTAACCATCGGTAAAAGGCTTAAGGACACTTGGGTTTGCCCCCACGTGTCTTCATGTTGGCGTAACAAGATCCACACTTTTCCTTGTTACCGTACGTGCCAGGGGGCACGCACTTGCAGCGGTAGCAGCACGTGACGCACGCTCTCATACAAACGTTCTGCCTTGAGTGTTGGCCACATCGAGTCCCACATAAAGCCACGCAATCTATACCGTCCAAAAAAGTAGTCACAGTGATACATTTTTAAATCAACCATTAATCAAAAATCATTACAACCTTAAAATAAAAATATAATTAACTTAAATTACCTATACGAGTTCTAACGGGAGGTGGTGTCGGAGGTTTGGCAGGCGGTGTTGGAGGTTTAACAGGTGGTGCATTGACCGGAGGTGATGGGATTGGGTTGACAGGTGGTTTAACCGGAGGTGGTGTCGTAACGGGCGTTGTCGGGGTTGGTTTGACCGGTGGTGCAGTAAATGGCGGTATTGGGGTTGGTTTAACTGGCGACGTGGGTGGTTTGACTGGTGAGATCGTCGGTGGTTTAACGGCTGGCGTTGGTGGTTGAAACGGCGGTGATTTGACCGGTGGTGTTGTGGGTGGTTTAACGGTTGGTGTTGGTGGTTTGACCGGTGGTGCTGAGGGTGGGTATGTTTTGACCGGTGGTTTCGTTGGTGTAACCGGAGTGGTTGGAGGTTTGACCGGGGGTGTTATGGTGGGTGGTTTAATCGGAGTTGTAGGTAGTGTGGGTGGCTTGTATAACGGAGACGGCGGTTTGATTGCCGGGGACGTCGGTGACGGTGGCGTTGTTAAGGAAACCTATATATATTGCAAACATTTGAATACCAAGTTTTCACTTTATTTTCTATCAAAAAAGGTTTTAAAATACACATTTAAAAATAATTAAAGCGGAAATTATAAATTAGAAACATACTAATACCTTAGATTCCGCATTTGAAGCAGCACAAACAACCTGCTCGGTGATTAACCAATATATATGTTAGTTAAAATGTGCTAACACACACGTAGTGCGCGCGTAAATCGGTTATTTAGAAGCAGAGGGATAATTTTGTTTAAAAAACTAACTAATAACTTACATTGGTAAAGACTTGAAGAAAGATGAAGACAGAAAGAAGTGAAAGAGCCATTTTTGTGGGAGATGAGTAAAGTGGTGAAGTCACACGAAGAAGACCAATGGCCTTTTGTGCTATAAATAGAACTATAGAGTTCTTCTTATCAACTTTATTAATTCATCTTATTATCCATACAATACAAATAATTAATTTTAATGCCTAGTAAGTTGTTAGGTCCAGAGTAGTTATTATATGCATGCCAGCTTTGAACTTTCACTGCATCATCATTTCTCATAGCTCGAGGAACAAAATATCAGATTCCCAAAATGGATTACATTGATAAATACATGAAATTGCAACTTTATTTGTTCACCAACTTGGAATACGTTTTATCAATAAAGATTACTCTATGGACTGTGGTAAAATTATGGGAGATGTTTGCGCCCCGAGAAACCAGTGGATGGCAAATTAACATAAACTAGCTTATTTTTGGGATAAATTATAAATAGCATTCGAAATGCCCATAAAGTTGTGTCGCTTATATTATTGCACCAGTGAAAAAGAGTTTGTCGTTTATCGTTTATCGTTTGTTAACATGTCCGACGAAAATTACAAGAAAGCGTTTTCGTGAAATATCTAAGTTAATAGTAGTATATCCATCCTTTATAAAAATCTAAAGTGTTATCAAATCAGAGATGGACAATAGCACATGAGTCCTTTAAATTGTTTCGGTGATTTTTATTATATTTCGTCTGGTACATAGGGAAGGGGGTCAACAATTAATTAAAGTGAGGTCACCAATAAGTATAGATTTTATCATTACAGATGTCGCGCGTACTCTTTCCTCCATTTTGTTAACGTGATAATTTTTTTCACGAATGAATGTTTGCTGCTTCTTATTTTACCATTTTTAATCTATTATTACGAACATCGATAACAGACTGCAGATGTATAAATAAGACTGATTTTTAATCTATTATTACGAATATTTATAACAGACTGCAGATGTTATAAATAAGACTGCAGATGTTTGTTATGTCATTCGTTTCGGGTAAACAAATACACAAAGTCATTGGTAAGAAGTAAACTAAACATGTATAAAATAAGAGTAAAACAAAAATTGTTATGAACTATGATTTAACGGTAAATTATGCTAAAACTTATAAAGTGACAGCGAATCTAATATCTCGAAACAATCTTCCCTTAGAATTCGTAATGAAATTCTATTTGTTATGTTCTTTTAACATGAAATAAAGCCATACTTAGTGTTTGTTAGATGCTGGTCAAATAAAAAAAGTCATTGTTAACTAAGTTGGGCGTCGCCCATTTTGTCAGATATTTTTTGGCCAATAAATATGCAATTAGAAAAAAAGTAAAGAATTGTGTCATAAGTGAGATGCAAGTACAACAATGCTTGAGCTGTAATTCACTATATACTTTGCATCACCGATAAATAATATATTTTGCACACAAAAAGGATAAATAATATACATAGTGACAATCATATTCATATACACACAACCACATGCATCGTACCAAGCATGTAACCCAAAAGTCTACAAAAATCCTAACCTCCATTCTTTGTGGGAACCCATATGATCTATTAAATTAGTCGAGTATTTTTTTTTTTATTGGTTTTCTATTTCTCATTTCAGCAAAGAAACTTTAATTTGAAATTTCCACTTTCTGTAATTTACCACATTGTCTTCTTGCGAGGAACAAATGAAAGAAAGGAATCCTAAATAAGATTGAACATTAATGTGTTTCTTTAATCACAAAATGGAGGAGAGATGACATAATTAGACAAGAACCTCATCTGCGTCTTCAAAGCTCAGATTCAAAGTCTGTAACTTAAATCCAGCTCCTTGTATAGTCTCCACCAAGCTCGACGCCACTCCTGTTGCTTGAACCGTTGTTTGCTTTGAAAGCTACACACACATTGAACATAACATAAGTCGGATTCAAACGTCTGATATAAACATGAAACATAGAGATGTTATTAACGTTCCAATAAAGGCCTTGGGTTTTCAAGGTTCAGGCCCGTTCCAGCTATGTTACGCGGCCCTGAAGGCCAATCACCGCTAATATGTAAACCAAAATGACACATTTGACAAATCTCTAATCATACACATTCAAATTCTGCCCTTGTATATATATATCCTTACAGAGTAGTACAGACATATGTATATGTGTGCTCAGGCATGTAAAGGCAATGAATGTAGAGAATGTTGGATGTAAACATACCTCAACAACGGCAACACCTTCAGCAACTTGAACCTTTAAATTGGAAACTCCATCGATGTCCTGAAGAACAAACAAGATTTGCTATTGGCTTTCATTAAATAAAAGTTAAACTTCGAGCTAAGGAAGATCTAAAGGGTGTCAAAGAGTAAATTGAACACCGCAAGTTTAACAGAAGTACAGAGATTGGACTGAATCTAAACAAGAAACCAAAAGGGTTTTATATAATCCATTAAACTGAAAAGAAACAGATGCATTCAGGAAGATTCACGTTAAAGCTCCAAACAGATTTTTTTTGCTAGTTGAAGGAGAGATGTTAAAGCAAAGAATTACCTGTAAGGCCTTTGTCACATTAGGAATAGCTGCTTCGTTCAAAGTTCCATCAGCCTTTCAAAAAATCAAGCGAATAGGCAACAATGATCAGACTCAATTTAAGGCTTGACACTCAGATATTGCAATTGCAACAGAGTATTACTATTGTGCATTTATCCTAGTTTGTAAGACCTATCATAACAACGAATCAATCGAACTAGACTATCCTATCTGATACCAATCCATAAATGGAGACTCTTAAGGTGTGCTTAACAGAAAACTCATTCTCATTAACTTATAATTATAATGTGCTATTTACATAAATAGTAATTAAGCTCAGTCTTTACGGGTAGCAGAGAGAGTGAAGTGAAGTACCTGAAAAAACATGGTGAGCATGTCTGAAGGAGAGACAGGAACAGATACAGTCTCTTGCGGTTGTTGTTGCTCTTCCTCTGCAATTTCAACGCCTTCTCCTCCTTCACCAACGGACGAAAGCTTCCTCAGCCCAAAGCGATTCTGTTTGGTAAACCCAGCAAAACTGCAAATTCTGCTATTGGCGATGGGTCTGGTTCGAAAGGTGAGGTTTTTCGACAGAGGAAGAAGATGGGTCGAAGAAAGAGTAGGGCTTTTGGTTGTTGAGAACGAGTGAAATGTAGAAGAAGCTGCAATCGACGCCATTTTCGCTGCTATCTAATCTTCTTTCACTCCGATAAGGTTTGTGAGTAACAAAGGAAAAGGGTTTTTCTTTCTCTTCTCACATTATCCACTCGAAGAGAGATTGAACTATCATATCAAAAGACATAAACACCCTTCTGAAATTTGATGTTTACCTTTTCTCAAAAATTTGATGTATACCAAATTACCAATGAAAAAAAAAATTCTGAATTATTAATTTATTAGTCTAATCTTTGCAATTTCTGAATTTTGCAATGCTTGACAAATTTGAATATTTATTTTTAAAAAATACTCCCTCTATTTATAATTAGATGTCGTTTTAGAGAATTTTTTTGTTTAAAATTAGTTGTCGTTTTCAATTTTTAATACAAAATTTATTAATTTTTATTTTTTTTATGATTATTTTTATTATACGGTTTGTTTTTCTATTAGTTAAAATAATGTTTAAGTAGCTAATTAATGATGTTTTGTATTGAAAATCTAACAAAATTAATGATTTCTTAATCTATGTACATAACCTTAAAACCACAAGTAAATATAAATAGAGATAGTATTATTTAATTGTGTCAAAAGATATATAACCACAAAGTATTATATTCTCTTATCACATTATCCGCTGGACGAGACTAAACAATCAAAAGACATAAACACGAAAGTAATATAGAAAATCAAGCGTTTTTAAGAATCCAATCAAACTTAGATGAATGCAAATTGAGCTCATTTTGTCAGGTATTTGCATTGTGAAATTACCTCAACTTTTGGAGAAAATATTGATCGAATAAATAATTCCATTTGAAAATATTACAACAACAAAAAAATGTGTAAAATAATTCTTCTTTGCAAAAAAAAAAAAAAATCAAATATTCTAAAACGTCATGCCTTTGATCGGGTGCAACGCACGTTAGAAGCCAGCTCGAGAAAACAGAGAAGCGCGTGGCTTTTACTTGATCATCTGTGGGGCGAAGTTATCGTTGTCGAAATCAATGGAGCATTTGGTGGAGACCGGCAGAGACGGCGCGGCGAACCTCATTGAGTAATCACGGTAAGGAAACTCGTCCTCGAAATGTCCCGTCTGTTTACCGTCGTCGAAATTCAACGAGTAACTCCATGAATCGTACCGGAAATCAACCTGATCCCGCCTACTACAACCGCCGTCCCCGCAGCCGCACAAGTGACTGCGACCGACGCGG
>KE156110.1:1396651-1421007 GCA_000411075.1 Sisymbrium irio
CAGCCAAGATTTCAGACCACTCCCTCATCTTATTCCACCCGGACATCCACCAACGCTCATCAGGCTCCAATCTATCAACCGTTCTGATTCGTTGCCACCATACAGATCCGCCGTGACCTGACGGCTGAGATGATCCGAGACATGGGAGGAAGAAACAACAACCTCGCTTCGCGAACATCGCTTCGTGCATGTCGTCCGTCGCGTCCATTTCAGAGATCGGAAAAGATTGAAGCCCCATTGGTTTCTCTCCGGGAGATTGAAAGAGAGAGGGCACACAGACGAATACAAGAGTCGGATTCGAAGAAACGAATCCTTCTTCTCCTGCTTCTCTGCAACCCTAACCCTAATTTCTCTCTCTCTCTTTTCTCCCTTATGGATCCGTTTCTTAAGGGGAGAGGTACGGAAAATAATAAATGGCAGCTAAAACAAGAGCTGGAATTGCGTAACTGCCAAGCTGGTTTTGAAGGATCTTCACTTACCCGCTTTTAGATTTTTCTAATATAAACCGGTTTTGAACCGGTATATACATTTTTAAATGTTTAGATCGATCTCATACTACATAACGTTAACTTTCGTTTTTTACTAAAATAAAGCCAATTTGTAACGTCAGTGCTGTAAACCGTTGTAGCCGGTAGCTTTTTCAACGGTCGAATATGTTTACTGACATGGCGACGGACAAGATCTGGTATTCCTCCGTTGAATCAGCTCTCGTGTATCCTCGCTAAGAAGCAGACGTGGCTAAGAATCTTCGAAAAATCCAAGCCGGCCAAAATAGATACACTTTTTTTAACAAATTTAGTTCACCGACCATTGATATGGTCTCTATAATATTTTGTTCGAATTAAGAAAAACTATATCACTCCCTGCATGGTATAACAAAGCAACTACACAAAAAAAACATTTTAAGATATGGCCATGCTTATTTCTAGTTCTATGTTTTAGAAGTACCCTTCAGTGATATACTAATAATATTCTACAATAAACTATTAAGTATAAAATTTAATAAATAAAAGCAAAAAAGGTAACTTAAGACTAATAAAAACAAAACGATAGATATTACAGACGCTCTAAGTAAATTATGAAAATTTGACTTTGTATAATCAGTACACATGAGACGAGTATCCCATGTAATTAATTCTAGGCCGTAAATTTCGCTGATCCTTCATAGCTTCGTTGAAATCAACGGCCTTGATCACCATGGCTTCTCGGCGACCGTCCTGCTCCTGAACTGCCCCAAACACAATCTCGTTCTTCTCTCGGTTTTCTTCGAACGACGTTGTATCGTTCACATTTCGTTTCTGCTGGTTTTGGTATTGGTCATAATCTTGGTAATAAGACCGGTTTTGATTTGTTCCTTGTACTCTAAGGTATGGTTTATCCGGATTTGTACCTGATCTCGATTCTAAAGCCGGTGGTCCATCTTCTTCCGGTATAGCAAAGCTCTCTTGTACCGGCCACTGGTTCGGCTGTTGCGGATGGTGGTAGTGGAAGTCTTGGGGAGTTACATTCCTTGAGCCGGTCATCATCTCAGAAACCGAAGAACCGGTTTTCACGACAAGCTTTCCAAGGGAACCGAGAAATCCTTCTTCATTTTCCGGTTCATGTTGAGGTGGGATTAATGGCTGTCGAACCGGTCTTGGATAACGTTGATATGGAGCCATTGTCATATTCGGTTTTGCTACATGCCTCTTATTATCCTGAAATCATAAACAGACCAATGATGCTAATTGGTTCCGATTTAACTCTTACCTCGAACCAAATCAAACCAAACTGATCACTTACATGACGAAACGAAGAGAACAACGATCTTACTCTACGTACTAATAACGCAAACATATATCCAAAAAATGCAGCAGCAACGAGCAAAGCAGTTCCTGCATATACACAAACGGAAACGGCATCGTCTCAGGTAAAGCACAAAGGAATAACAAGCCAACAATGTTAGCTTGTTTGGAAAGGTTACCAAGATGGAGATCTGTTTCGGGTTCGTGATGAGAACAGTCATGATCGTGAAGCTGAATCTCCCTAATCATTTGATTTCCTCGATCAATGACTAAAAGAGAGCAGCTTGAAGAGACGTAGATCAAATCGAAGTCGTCAGAGAATCTCATCAACTCCTCTTTGGATCCGCCGCTCCATCTTCCTCCGGCAGCGATGGTTGAGACTCCTGACATAAATAAACCAGAAGAAAGCATTAACATTGCGATTGTCAAGTCGCAAACGCAAACCTTGAACTGTAGTTACCTTCGTCGCTGATCTTGCGTATGGCCATATTATTAGTATCGGCCACGTAGATGTTTCCACTGTCGTCGATGGCTAATCCTCGAGGACGATTCATTTTCGCTTCTTTCAGCTTTCCGTCGACGTGCCCTGTGTAGCCTTCTTGTGAACCAGAGACTAGCTTTGGTTTACCATCTTCGATAGTCGATACATTCAAAACCCAAATATCAGTTTAACGAACAATAAGAACGCGAGAAGCAAGACCCAGAATCTGAATCTATTTATTTTGCTTCTTAGAATCTATCTAAAAGCGAAAGTTCGGTGCTTTAATGCGAGGAAAGTTTGTTAACTTGACGAACAAGAAACAGCAGAAAGAATAAACCTGAAGAACAGAGAAACATGATAAAAGCTAAACGTGTCGTGTTGTGGACTAAAGTGAAATAGTTTAAATCCATAAAAGGATTTTGCTGTCTAAGAAAGAAACTTTGGAATCTAAATATACATACGAAGAAATTCACTTTTTAAACTGAACTGAGAAAAGCAAAAGAAAATGAATCCCCATCTTGAAGCAAAGCATATATAATTGTTGTACATATATTATATGATTCAACGTTTTGGTGGGTCATATTTTGGGGTTGGGAAAAGATCAAATATCCCAGAAAATAAGAAACTGATAATATATAATCTAATGTGTCCAGCGAAATCGATCTTTAGAGTACCTTTTTCATCAAATCTATTTCAAGAAGAAGATAAACTTACATCTAGAAAGAGGCATGGAGATTTTGTGGATGTTACTGTTCTCGGAATCCAATACAATAAGCTCTTCTCCACTAGGGGAAACTTCAATTGCATAGGGCTCAATCCCAAGCTTACTTCCATCAAACACCGTCTCTATGTTATATCCACTTTCATATTTCACCATCGAACGGCTAGAAACCCCTGTTACATTTTCCCAGCTTTTCTATCACAAGTTTTGACAACAAGATCATATAATAAAAGTAATACAAATATTTTGTTGTGGGTCGTCTTACCAGATTTCGTGGTGGGCGTTGTGGTTGTGGATGTCTGAAGAGACCACAACCATTTCCACAGCATTGATGCTACATTTGTCACAAGTCCACTTACAATCTCTGTTCCCAAAACAAAGAAAAACAAGGACATCTTCAGACATTCATCAAAATGATGTTCTGGTAAAAAAAAAATCATAGTAGGGTAATCAAGAACTCACTAACAGGAGGAGGCTTAGCTGAAACTGAAGACAACCCACAAAAGAGAAACAAGAAAATTAGAGACAGAACCACCCAATTTCCATTTGTCCTCATCTTTTTTGTTTTTAACGAAAACACAGCAAAGCTTTGCTTACAAGTTTACAGAGGAGATGTACATGAATATGCACTTGTATATGTATTTTTTTTTTGTTTCTATGCAGTTATATATATGATATGCCAAGCCGACAAAAGAGAAGATTTGGAGTTAAAGAAACATAAAGAGACAAGAATCATATGCTCTCGAGTTCTTCTTGTCTACGTATATTCAATCTTTTGTTTTTGTATCTTAACCAGTAGGGACAAATTATTACAAAAACCAAAAAGCATATCTTACTTATACCACAAGCAACTCTAACATCACTACACAAAAGTTGGAACAACAACAACAAAAAAAGAGGAATTTATCTTTATCTTAATTTACAAAACTGAAGTTAATTCAAACTTAACAAAAAAAATACAACCAAAAAGAAAAAGTATAGTCACACGATATAAACCATACCAACTTCTAAAGTAGAAGCGTGAGGAGTAGACAGACCATAACAAGGACCTCTCGAGTTTCTCCTTAGAAAATCATAGCCAAAGTTAATAGCAATCTTCTTCATGACACTCGAACCCGATTTTGCTCTCACATACGAATGTCCCATTATAAAGGCCATTCCTGCCTCACGTGCGTCCGTCAACTCCGTTAACTCCTCCTCCGCGGACCTATCTATCCTCGAACTTTCTGGTAACACAAACCGTACCCTTTTCTTGATTCTTGGCGAAGGAATCTGTGGCTCTACCGCCACCACAGTCACCTCCGAAGTAGAAGATTGTTCTGGTTTGTCAAAGCCATCATCTTCATAGATTTGAACACCTTCAAGATTGGAGGAGGAAGCCGCGACAACGGTAAGCCTCTCGCTAGTTCCGGAATCGTTTTCAGGGTCCGGGGAGTAATCAAAGGCTTTATCCGAACGTATAAACTCTGCGATACTGCAAATGAGGTCTTGCTCAAACTCAACGTCGTCTTTGTGTACGTCACGGTATCCATACCGAGCTATACACCGGTATAGACGGTACTCCTTCGGTCCAACCCTTCCAACGAGAAAACGTTCTTCAGGTTTCACATGCGGGACAGGGACGGATTTCACGCAGAGGAAGACAACAACTTGGTGAAACGCGGGAAGGTTAGTTATGAAATGAGAGAAGATGGCGGGAATGCCAGAGACGAGCTCGGTGTTGATCACACCAATTCCACGAACACGCACGATTCCGAGGTTTGAAGAGCCGAAAAGTGTGAGGAGCCAGTTGACCGAGACCTTGTTCTGGACGTCGAATTCGTAACGCATGACTGTCCCGTAGTGCCACACGTACATGATGAGGAGGAAGATAAAGGAGAGGGCGAGAGGAACCCACGCGCCTTCGAGGAATTTAATGAGTGAAGCCGAGAAGTAAAGGACTTCGATTGTTCCGAAGAAGAAGATGAAAGCTAGCGCGTAGATGGAGCTTTTGCGCCAGCATAAGACGATTACCAGTGACATCAGGCAAGTCGTTACCAGCATAACGGTAATAACCGCCAAACCTGCATTCATTCATGTTACAGAAAAATGACAATATTCAGAACCGGAGAGAGTTTCTTAATCTTCACGCATTCGAAGGTTTTAGTTGGTTATGGAATAATGTACCTGAGGCATTGCTTATGTGCTTGGTGTCTCGAAAACCAACGGTCACTGCCAAGCATAATAGCATGAGAGTCCAGTTGATCTCCGGGATGTAAATCTGGCCGTGCATCTTCGACGATGTGTGGACGATTTTGACTTTCGGGAAACAACCTAGAGAAGTGCATTGCTTGATGATCGAGAATGTTCCCGTGATTATCGCCTGGCTTCCGACAACAGCCGCCAAAATCGCAATTGCCAAAACCGGCCATCTTATTCTCTCTGTACACAACAAACAAACTAGTGAATACCTTGCCAAGGCAGAGAAACTGCATTTTAGGCTGTTAACAAGGTGAAGAGTACATATACCAGGTACTGAAACATAAAATCCAATCCGGTAATCGCTCTCGAGGACATGGTGTTTAGATAGATATGCAGCTTGACCCATGTATGCAAGGATTAAAGACGGGTAAACAGCGAATGTGAAGGCAATCTGCAGCCAGAGAGACAAAAAAATATGCAAGTTTCAGAGAAAGCTAATGAGAGAACACAAAAGATTTACAAGTTAGAAGCTTTACCTGTATTGACAACTGAGTGAAGTGTCCTAGATCAGCAAACATAGCTTCCGAGCCTGAGAAAACCGGAAAGGAAAAGAGTTTTGAGAAAAAAGGCTAAACACTCATGAATATAGTAAAAACAGTCCTCTGTTTTTCTCTCACCAGTTATGCATAGAAGGATGCCACCGAGAGACATCCAGCCGCGTTTACGAGTTTTCTTGAGGAACTTGTAGATGTAATAAGGAGACAATGCTTTGTAAACCTGAGGATTCCAGTGGAAGATGTTGTATACACCAATGGTGCTTATGCAGAGAAGCCATGCGAGCACAATTGGAGCAAACAAGAAGCCTAAACGATGTGTCCCAAAGTGTTGTAGCGAGAACAATAGTATCAGTATGGCGCAGACCACAGGCACCTCCACGTCTGCAGAGTTTGCATGGGTTCAGTTGATTCAAATAAAGGAGTGGCAGGTGAATCAACTATTTGTCGATTAAGAAAAACAAGGTCACTTCAGAATCTAAGAACTTATGACCAAAGAGTCTTATCCAAACTAGCTAACTTTTCTTATTTGACCACTAGATCACTTTTCAGAAAAGGTTTAAGCTTTATGACTTTTATATTCCTCTAGCTTTATACCTTTGATTTTATTAATTAAGTTAACTCCTAAACCACAATTCATTATTTTATAATTATAAGACGAATGCATCTGCATCACCCTCACCTTCCACACCAAGAAAAGTTTTTCAACTTAATTTATACATAATTTAGAAGCTTCATGTTGATCCTTTTCAACCTAACACGCAATAAGCTAATCGACTGAAGATGGACCAAAATAGCTTATCTAAGCCGATATATCAAATTATTTAACAGTAAGGATAATTTGACATATTGGGGATCTAGTAATACTGAAATTTCCCATCTTTAACACTCGATCAAAGAAGTAGAGAGCTTACATTGATGTTGCTCCTTGGACATGGATAGCTCTAATCCAGAGACTGCTGAGAAAACTGCAAAAACCCATACAAATCAGCCTCTACGATATTGAGAAGTCAACACAATCTTCTTTTGTTTTCTGCTTACCAGAGATTGCGGGTGTGAGAACGCCATCACCAATGACCATGCAAGTCCCAATGAGAGCAAGAACAAGCAACATGTTCTGAAGAACCTTATGCGTCTCCAGAGTGGTTTTCAAACTCCACCCTTTGGGTTTTAGATTCCTCGGATTGTCCCCGGATTTTCTCTTATACTCAGAAAGGTCCTCATCGGCGAGCTGGAAGTTGGGCAAGGAGCTGATTCTGGCATGGCGACAAAGCAGAGAGTAGAGAGCGAAAGTCCCACCTTCACCATTATCATCAGCACGAAGGACAATGAAAACGTATTTGACGAGCGGGATGAGAGTTAATGTCCAGAAGACAAGAGACAGAACACCAAAGATCTCTTCGTTTGTCTCAGAGTGTTGGATGTCTTCAGCGAAAGTGCTCTTGTAGACATACAATGGTGAAGTTGCTAAATCTCCGTAGACAACACCTAAGCTCTGGTAAGCTAAAGTCAGAACAGTCCACCAAGATTCTTTCTGTACACAAACAAAACAAAAAGTGACCCATTTGGCAAACAATCAATTATATAAGAAAAGGTTAGATTTTTTTCTTTAAGTTGGAATTGAGGTTGAGAAATTCACCTTGATTTGATTCCTTGGGCTCAGACGCTCGAGATCCATGGTTGAGTTGTTGCTATTAAATCACAGCAGGAATCCCATTTTGGGGGAGATAAGAAATTGGAGATGTGATTTGGTTCGTGCAAAACAAGAAAGATGGGTGGAGTTAATTCGATTGACGTTACACAATATTTTCTTTGGATTCTTTCTTTAGCGGATGTGACTTTGATTTATGTTGAAAGTACAGAGGTTTTTGGCCAAAATCAAGAACCATAAAAGAGGAGGAGGGAGAAGAAACATACAAAACATATGAAAGAATCATTAAGATAACTGCCACAAATATAACTGCAAATATCAATACTCCTCAAGAGAAAACTAAATGGTGGGGCCTTCTTTGTTATGGAAGAATGTGCAAATCTTAGTAAATAAAACTGTAGTATTATTTAACTATATATTGTATAGGTGTTATTACTGTATATCTATGTTTCCTAGTGTCAACTTTGACAGTCCTACGTAACTATGCTATAAGATCTGACTCGATAAAGATAAAGACTCGAGCTATACGAAATCTTTTACCTTTTTAAGAAGTTGAGTGGTTGGAAGAGGTATATGTTTAACCCATCCACTATTGGTATGTTTCAGACACTACGACAGATTTACTTCTCTCCTAAATACTCCCATATTTTTACAATAAAATTTTGTTTTACACAGATAGTTGTTTTCTATTTTTATATAAATTTTGTATATAATTTTTATTTTAAAAATATTGAATACATATATTATTTTTAAGTTACGTGGAAGATAAAAAGTATATGATTTTGTGAAATGGAAGAGTATCATTTAAGAGTTGAAGACGTCATCGTAATATCGTATACGGTATATCTAAAAGCTATTGTTTAAAGTACCACAAAATTTTAGTGACCCAGAAAAAAGGGTCAGAGATTGAATAAATAGTAAACTACTAGAGATAAAGAAGTATTAATGGGAGATGGGTGGGGAATGAATAGATTGGTGTCTTCATCACTTTTTTTCTTTTTTATTGTTTGTTTGATAGTACCGAGAGATTCTATTCTATTCTTCGATTGTTTATCTTAGGGTATATTTTTATGTGACCTGTTTGTTCATCCTCTCAAACCCTCAAATCCATATAAATTTATTCACACATCCAAAAAAATATTTTAAAATATTTAAGGAAATAAAGAATTTGATTTTATTTTGATTTGATAAGATTTAGATATCTTCGGACACGTGTGTATGTATATATGTAGGTACAAGGATTTTAGTGTGGCACCACCCTTCAAGTCTTTTTTATCAAGACCTAACTCTTACCACTTCGAAAGCAACTTATCTTCTTTCTTTAGATAATAATCGATAAACGAGTGCTCTAAACTTCACAAAAATACAATATGCTTTTATTCAATAAAACAAAATATATATAACTCTTTTTCAATCTGGGTCCCAAATGATTAATATGTTCACGATCACGATATTTCTTCTTGTGTCCGTAAGCATTTATATAAATCAAACAAAAAGGAAATTTGTTGCCTCCTAGAATGGGAAGTGGGAACCTTTGCCATCTTAATAAATGTTTTAAAATTAATTTGTTTTTTCAAATCTGTTTCATAAACACCAGCGACTTTATTAGAAAGAGGAACAAGAAAAGCTGTTTACGTATTTTGAAAGGCAAAAAAAATCTTAGATTTGTTTCCTTATATTTATAGTAATAAGTAAGAATGTCATAGACACTGTAATTGCACTGACTGGATAGAAAATGCTATTCTACATTTGCTAAATCAATCAACATCTTTAAAGTATTTTTTTGTATAATCTACTCAACATGAAGAAAGAAGGGAATTGAGATCAAATATAAATCTGTTAATTAATTATAGTTATTGTATAATAATCATAGTGGCAAATGTGGGATAAAAGAATTGGATCCCGTCGGATTCTATATTCTAACATTTCTAAACATTTCATATCTCCCACACGTGGTCATACTTAATAGCAGCCAATCGAATCATAAGGAATTAATTATTCGATAATAGTAATGTTTAACCAACATCGTATTTAAATATCCATGAATTTCTTGTTTGAAACTTTGGGATAGCATAACATCATTGTTTCATAATTACGTTTATGAAACATCCAAAGAGGTGTGTGGCTCAGAAGTCTCTCCTCGAATAGATTATGAACTCGTTATGTGGCTCAAAGTTACAACTTAGTTTTAGTTTTTAGTCACTTTTCACACAAGTACTACAGATCCATAAATTTTTCCTTCTAAGTGGAAAAGAAACATGGTATGATGGAAGTTGCTGTCCCTTTAATTTGTCTGGATAAACATAATATTTTTCGTGACGTATATATTTTTAAATTTGTTTTCAAAATTTCATTTATTTTTCTCTATTCCTTTTATTATTATTTGCATCATTGTTTCTAGAGATTTCCATTCCCTTTTTGTTATCTTACATGGTGTCAACAAGCATGCAATACACTATCTCCCCACTAGCACTATTTTGATCGTAGAATGTTTTGTACGCGTGCTTTTATATCCTTTTTACGTATTTATACAAATTAGATCAGTGGCTAAGACAATTTAATAATTTCTGACGAGAATGAAAAAGGAAAAGACAGTTTTAAAAATAAATAGTCTAAAAAGAAAAGTCAACTTAATATGATTAGCGATGACCTGATATTTGGGCCGATATGTTCAAAAACTAATGACGATTGGGCCAATAGGTTCACCAACGAACGACTATAAATGTTGTGCCGCCTATAGTTTTAGGGGGAAAAACATGTGCTGTTTTGAAAGTTTATGACCCATTTTCTCATATCAGATACTGTATATGAACTCACTATGCGATCATTCAGAATAACAATAAAGGTTATGAACCTCTTCGGATTGAATAGCGAAAAATACGCTCAATATGTCAAATTTGTGAGCCTGATCAAACTCAAGGGAAAAGAATAACAAATCTCGTAAATTACACAAAAAGACCTGTTTTATCTAAATGCAACAGGAAAAACCTTGAAATTAAACATTCCACAAAACCGACGAATCAGAAACTAGGAAATATTTCCACTTATCAAGACCTATTTTATTGCGGTGAAGGAGAGATTGAAATTAGAAAGTAGAAAACCTTTTGGTCAATTGCACACGAGTTCATAGCAATGACACTACAGTACTACACAACACGTAGTCTAACGTCTTCAGAACGCAAACCAAACCTAACGTAAATAAATAAGTTCCGAGTCTTATAACGACCATGGCACGAACCATACATTTTAATTGGATCAAAATCGGTACAAACTGGTTCGGTTTTCTAATCCGCAGTCTCTCTAATCATCGTTTGACAACTTATTAACATCATTTGTTCTACTCTTCCATAGCTCTTCGAGAAGCGAATTCAAATTCTTCCAAGACGAACCAGTCCCTTGAACCAAAGCTTTTTTAGCCATTTCTGCATACTCCTTCACATTCTTCATCGCAGTCTTCCCCACCTCTCCTTCTATCAATTCTTTAACCTATATTGTAATAATTGAAAAATCATCATAAATGAAGCCAATAATATTTAGTGATAACTAATACTATTAGATTCATTGAAAACCTTTTTATTTATACCTTTCGACTAAGTTCTTCTCTTCTCACGATCCCTTTCACAGTTCCATCTTCCGTTTCGATTCTTACGCCAATCTTTAGCTCTTCCACTACCAACTTTGCATTCATTGGCTGCTCGGCCATCATTGGCCAAGCGAGCATCGGAATCCCTGCGCAAATACTCTCTTGCGCCGAGTTCCATCCGCAATGGCTTAAAAACCCTTTAACGCTTTCATGTGACAATATCTCCCATTGGTCCACCCAATCTCTAACAATAATCCCATGGTCCCTAACCCTTTCTTCGAACCCTATTTCTCCAGTCACTTCTTCCACGTCCCTTTTTGTGATCCACAAGAAGTGAACCTTTATTAAACAATCAATACCAAAATTAATACCAACTGCTTGTATGTTTTTCGCATTCTAAACTAAATATAGTATGGGTTGATACAACAACATAATTATATGCATGGAATTATAGGTCGAACAGTTTGAAAAGTAAAATGTGTAGAGTTTCAGTGGAGTATATTACTAAAATATTTACTAAGTATATGAGATACGTTTTTGTTTGTAACCATTAGTTATTCATACTTGGCTTCAACTGTTTTACGTACCTTGGAATCTTCCAAGCCTAGTGCTATTTCCTTGAGCTGCTCGTTCGATATCACTGCCTGCGTTCCAAAGGCTAAGTACAAAACGGGACATCTTTCCTCTCGCTTCCGGTCCAACCAATGAATCCAACTCGGTTTTTCACTGTCTGGTTTACGAGGATTTACCAAGCACAAAGGCCCAACACACCAGGGCTTGGACTCACCACCGTTAGCACGGAGCAGGAAGTCAACGAACGTTGACTCGAGCTCGTAAAAGCTATTCACTATAACTCCATGGCTTTTCTCCGTGGAAACTAATTGGTCCATGAGTAGCTCGAACTCTGGACTAGATTGATCCGGCTCGATGACAACCGGGTCGAACTCGCACTTCTTAACCCGGATCCATGGAAAATCCGGTACAGTAACCGGTTCGGTATCGGATTTAACAATTTCCGGTTTGGTAAAGAGTTGATGTTTGGAAACGGAGGAGAAAATAGCCGAAGAGTAGGAGTTCATGCCGTAGAACGCAAGTCTCGGGATCTCGAATTTAGCGGCGGAATCCAATGTCCACCAGAGGAACCCATCGGAGACCATGAAAGTAACTTGTGGAAGACTCTTGAGTGTTTCTTCGAAGAAAGGCTGGAGAGTTTTGGTTGCGCGCGTGAAAGGCACGTAGAGAGACATGGAAGGGAGCTTCTCGGTGCTCTCGACGCCGGGGGGGATTCCGGCGATGTTTTCTGGGAAAGGGAGGGTGATTATTTTGATAGATGATGTGATGTCTGAGAGAAAGTTTGAGACGAAAGGTTGGTTTTTTGGGGTGGTGAAAACGGTGACGGCAATGGTTGGTTCTTTACCATCATCGGAACCGGATATGACATGGCGGTGATGGAGGAGGAGACGGGCGAATTGGAGTAGAGGTATGGTGTGGCCCTTTGACATGTAAGGGAAGAGAACCACATGATGAGGTGATGATGAGACTGCCATGTTTTTGTTTTCTTGACAATGTTTTCACACGATTTTATTTTTAGGCCGAGTGTTACTCTTTCTTTTTATTATGAACGGTTTCACTTTATTGTGTTTCCAAATGTAGTTATTATTTTGTTGACTTAGAAGATCCTCAATGGTTCCGAAGAAGTAAATTAGCTTATTACAGAACATTTGGCAAGTGTCCCACATAGAACATATATAGGAACCGGCCCTCGCTACAAACCATAAAAGGATATTGTATGGATAAACACAAACAAATATTTATGGTGTTTGTAAACTCAAGAAGATGATTATGAACATAAAAAGTTACTACATGTCTACCGTAAACTGATTAACACCTACCATTATATTTCTAGTGAAAATGCTTTGAATAACAAGAAACATTTGTTTTTTGACGTTACAAAACAAAGGCGTATGTGTTTGAAACTTGAAATGGTTAGGCGTATCCGCGTATGTTAGTATAGATGCGATATAATTAATGTAATGTCATGCATGGTCCATGGATTCACGAAAAGGTTAGGCGTTATAGACTCAGTTTTGTAATAAAAGCCATCCTCGTGAGTTGTGTTAGGACATATGTACTTCTCTTAAACAGAAAATCTGTTAAGAAAAAAAAAACAAACTAAAAAAGAGACTTCGACTTCTTTTTTTTTTTTTTGAAAAAAGGCTTGAGACTTCGACTTCTTGCATCAAAACGGCAATTTTCTTTTTGAAAGAATCTAGAAGCTAATTTTTGTCGCACCTCATGAATGAATATATCTGGTTATTCAATATAGGGATCCAAATAAAGTTTAACTCATGTGTTAGTATTTAACAATTAAAAAAAAATGGAAAAGAAATATTTGAAACGATTTAATAGATTCCTTTGATGTAGTGTTGTAGTACTAAATAAAATCCCCCATCGCGAGATGGGCCAAAACAATGCAGAGCTTATTTGAAATTGGGCCTGCCTTTTATCACAGCATACCATAAGCCCTTCAACTTGAATCCGGGCTGCGTAATTTCTGTCTCTCGACGATGGAAATAAGGAAACGGAAGAACGCCGACGGCGATGGCGACGGTGGCGCGTCGGTTGACGGCGGAGGTGATCGGGATACGTCAAGTGTCCCTTGCAGCTCAGGTCGAAGAATACGATCAGCGAGGCGGATATTCTTGTTCTGCCTGGCGTTCCGTGTGGTAAATGCGTTGTTGATTCAAACTTATTTCAACCCCGACGAACATTGGCAATCCCTCGAAGTAGCTCATCGTACCGTGTTCGGGTAATGTTTTTCTAAAATGAAGAAAACGATGCCGTTTTAGTCTCTTAGTTTTGAATAAGACTTTGGTTGACTGTGATGATTGATTCGTGGGAAGCATTTGAACCTATATGGATTCTAATCTGATGAGAATGACAGTTATGGTTATTTGACGTGGGAGTGGAAGAGAGGAATAAGAAGCTATTTGCATCCCATGTTATTCGCGTTCTTGTATAAGTTTCTTCATGTGACGGGTCTTGATACTCCCTACGTCATGGTCAGTATGATTCTTTTTCCTTCTTTTTTGTTTTTTTAGCTCTCGCTGTGTTCAAGTAAAGGCATATAGAATGGTTTGTGTGTTACGAACCCTTTCCTTTCTTTGCAGAGCAAAGCCCCACGTCTCATGCAATCCATATTTTCAGCTATTGGTGATCTCTATTTGTATAAACTCTCAGACGCTCTATATGGAGAAAGTGTTGCAACTTGGTCTGTATCCTTTCTATACACCATGCTAAGACATGTCCTTTAATTTTATTCAATCCGGTATGTCAACGAATTTGCGACCAATGAAAGCAAACATTCCCTACAAAAGTGAAGCCAACCCACCATTACATTATAGTTGATAGTTCTAACGCAATGCTAGTTCGATAAGTTTGTTAGTGGCTGCCATGAATATGTCTTGAATAACCGACTCCCTCTTCTCCTTAAATTTTTTTTGTGTTTCCTCGTAATTGTTTTTGAAACCTAATCTTTCTTAATTTGTATTTGCATTTTGTTTCCGGATTGCTTCCTTGACGTTTTGTTAGCTCTTTTGTCAAATGGCAAACTGGTTCATGTTCTTCTGTTTGAACCGTACTTTTTCAAACTGTTTGGAGACTGTTCTTACCATCATGGGGCTCTACTACTGGCCTTGTATTAGAGATCCTTCAAAGGAGTATCCCGTGAGTCGGAAGTGGGGTTTGGTCATAGCAGCCCTAGCATGTGCCATAAGACCAACAAGTGCAATCATATGGTTGTACGTTGGGACACTTGAGCTATTTTTGACGCCTAATAAGGTCAAATTCATCTTTCTAGAGGTGATCCCGATTGGGTGAGTTAAACTCTGCAGCTGTAATCTTTTAGTTTTAATGTTTGCTTTTCAAGATTTCATAGTGCTTAGTTGCTTCTGTTGTTAGGTCTTTGGTCCTCGGCTTCACCTCTTTGTTGGACCGTCTGATGTACGGCTCATGGGTCATTGTGCCTCTTAATTTTCTGAAGTTCAATTTCCTTTCAGCTGGTGGAGACTATTACGGAACTCACCCTTGGCACTGGTACTTTAGCCAGGGGTTTCTTGTCATGCTCTTCAATTTCACGCCGTTCTCCATTGCTGGAATTATCAAGTCTAAGGATCAGAAGCTTTCAGCTCTTATTCTATGGGTTTTAGCTATATACAGCGTACTCGGTCACAAAGAATTCAGGTAATATGGACGTAGTATGGACCACGTTTGCTTACAATTTCGTTAATCTAAACAAAAAACAAAAAATCTCAGGGAACATCCTTTCATTATGAATTATTTTTTCCGTGTCGTGTACTTAGATTATGAATGATAGGTTTGTGCTACCTGTGCTACCCATAGCTTTGATATTCTCTGGGTATGCACTTGCTCACATGGAGGAGGCATCTGATTCATCATCATCATCAATCACGAAAAAGGAGCAATCCCCTCGAAAGAAGCACATCATCAAGTGGTCTCCTAAACTAAGACTTTCAGTCGTCTTTTTGCTTGCTATCAATATCCCAATGGCACTATACATGAGTTTAGTCCATCAGGTAAAAAATCAATCACTTGCGTGATCGTTCTAGTTTTTGAGTTTACTCTCCTTCTCTCTCTGTGGTCATGCTAAAGGAATGTTGTTGTTTCAAACAGAGAGGAACCGAGGATGCGATGAACTACTTATCGGAAGAAGCATACAAAGGGAGAGTAAAGAGCATTCTCTTTCTCGTGCCATGCCATTCTACTCCCTACTATTCCACTCTCCATAGTAACATTCCGATGCAATTTCTCGACTGCACGCCAAGGTAACAAATTCACAGCTCTTGCTTCTTTTGCGCGTCTCTCTACTAATTGACTCTTAAAGAACGCTTTCTTCTCCTTGTGCTCAAACAGTGAAGAGAAGGGAAAACTTGACGAGTCAGACCGATTCTTGAGGGACCCTTTAGGTTTCGTATCAGAGTTAGCTGGAAGCTGGTCAGAGCCGCCTAGTCACATAGTATTGTTTGCATCAGAAGAAACAAAAGTCAGAGATTTCTTAATCCAACATTCCTTTAAAGAGGCGAGTTACATTTCTCTTTTTATTCCAATAAGGTCACTTAATTTTGTTTCTGCTAGTAAAAATATGTTTCATTTGTTGACGATGAAACAGGTCAAAAGATATTTCCACGCGCATTTCAAGGTCGATCGAGATCTTCAATTAGCAGTGGTCATCTATGCTAACAGCGAAGACTGATTTTAGGTCTACCGAACTTGGGAAATGCTTTGGTTGTTTTAACTTTGAATCGATTTGCCAGAAAAAACGCGGTGTTTGTATAATTTTGGTATTTAAATTATTGTAAGACGTTCAATTATTGATGTCATTTTTAAGCGGGCCCGTTTCGTATAAGTTTATTACAGTCGTTTGTTTTATTGGGCCTTGGTAAACTAATGAGGTATCTGCACGTGCAGAGTTCTGAAACACTGATCGCCTCAAACAACAACACTTGGTGTAAGAGATTATATATCATTGGAACGAAACAGAAACAGAAACAACAACCTAAAATCTCTAATCCTTAAATCGATAATTTGTCCGATGGAGATACTTCCAATTTCAGCGGAGAGCTTCAAGGTGGGGTTCATCGGAGCTGGAAAGATGGCGGAGAGTATAGCGAGAGGAGTGGTTGCCTCTGGGATGCTTCCCCCGAATCGTATCTCCACTGCCGTTCACTCGAATCTGAAACGTCGTGAAGTCTTCGAATCCTTTGGCGTCAATGTCTTCTCCAGTAGCGAAGAAGTAAGTGTGTCTTCTCTTTACCCTTTCGTTTTATTTTTATCGGTAGTGTTAGATAGGGAGAGAAGCGAGAGAGTGTTTTTTAAAATCGAAACTGATGGATCTTCCAAAAATAATAATAATGACAGGTCGTTAAAGAAAGCGATGTTGTGATTTTCTCCGTGAAACCTCAAGTTGGTATGTTTGTTATCTACTCGAGATCTAATGATCCATTTATCCATAGACTTTTTTGTTTACTTATTAAAGCTGTGTCTGTTGTATGCAGTTAAGAAGGCTATCACGGAATTAAGGTCGAAGCTCTCCAAGGATAAGCTTCTCGTTTCGGTTGCAGCTGGAATTAAGTTGAAAGATCTACAGGTTTGCATCTTTCTCCAGAAAAAATAAAACGGAGTATACTTAAAACATCAGTCCTGAATATTAAGCTCTTACTTTCAAAGTTTATAAAGTAAAGTCTGTTTTTTTATCTTATGCTAGGAATGGTCTGGTCACGATCGATTCATAAGGGTAATGCCTAATACACCAGCCGCAGTTGGTGAGGCAGCTTCAGGTACTTTCTCTCTGAGTCCCTATTTGTGCTTTTTTCTGAATTTATTTGTGATTGCTTTGCTCTTTCAAATAGTTTGTGATTGTTTTGCGCTTTCAAACCATTAGATACTTATGGATGCTTTGTGTAAAACAGTTATGAGCCTCGGAACATCGGCAACGGAAGAAGATGGAGCACTTGTTGCTAAGTTGTTTGGCTCGGTGGGGAAGATGTTAAGAGCTGATGAGAAAATGTTTGATGCTGTCACTGGTCTCAGGTACATAACGGTTTCTATTCGCTTAGGTTGTTCAACTCACTAATCAAGCATTCATGTGCTGACTTTCTCTGTAAATTTCAATCTTGTTGCAGTGGAAGTGGACCAGCATACATATTCTTAGCCATTGAAGCTTTAGCTGATGGAGGAGTAGCTGCTGGTTTACCCCGAGAACTCGCACTGGGCTTAGCTTCACAAACGGTCAGTGAACTGACCAATAAGTCCCATACAGCTTTTTTAATCTTTGTTCTGTTTGTGTCGTATTGTATTGAATAACCGAAACTAGAAAGAGAAGCCTGAGCTTTGTGTAGTTTTTTTTGTCTCTGGCAGGTTCTTGGAGCTGCAACAATGGTGAGCAAAACAGGGAAGCATCCAGGTGTGTTGAAAGATGATGTTACTTCACCAGGCGGGACCACAATAGCTGGAGTTCATGAACTGGAAAAAGGTTCTTTCCGTGCAACACTTATGAATGCGGTTGTCGCCGCAGCTAATCGAAGCCGTGAGCTATCACAGAGCTAAATTATATAAGAGAGTTACAACTATCATTTCACCTCACAGATTCATCAAAATAAGGGGTTATTTATTTCGACTCTATATTGGTTCAGATCTCAGATACTTTATATTATTCTTATATCTATTAGAAGTCATATTTCAGTGTTGGGAATTAATACGGGTGAAAACATTCCCAGGTTCGACATAAACCGGATGAAAAGCACAATACATGAGACCTCTAAGGCAAAGCTTGTAAATGACTAAGGTGGATTGACTTAAGTAAACCATCTAGTACTGTATATAGTTTAAGGAAAATCATTAGTATCACAATACCCATGTTACAATTCTTTATGGACCATGTCATCTTTCAATTGTGTCTGTCATGTCATCTTTTTAAAAGAGAATAAGTATGGTGAAAACATCTCAACAAGTTACTTGGTACATATAGACTAGGGGATGATGTGAAGAATGAGGCTTGAATCGTCAAAGAATCCGACCAATTTGCATTAAACCAAAAGACTATCTTACCAAATCTTGGTATAGATATATATACACATAGAAAAATAAAAAAGAAGAAAACCACTGATGAAGACTGAGAAGAAAAGAAGACTCACAAAAAGAAAAATAACCAAGATTTTAGATTTTTGACAACCGGCTTTCACTCTCTTTATCGGTCCATAATATGCCAATTTGGTAGATCACGGCCGGAGAATACCATGTAACCGTATGATAGCAAACTGTTTAAAAAAAGGAAAATCCAAAAAGTAGTGGAGAGGCTTATAACTGTGGTGAAGAAGCTGAACCTGGAGTAACCAAACCCTCCCGAGCAGTCACTGCCACAACATTGGTGACACGAAGCACGGCTTGTGCGCTTAGAGCCGACAGCTTTGACTGGCAGAAGATTTCCCAAGTAATTGGCTCTACTACCTCTGGGGTTTGCTCTTCCTCTGGCGGTGATGATGATGCTGTCTCGTGTTTGATGAGAGGATGAGCTTTTTCATACACGGTCTGAAGTTCTAGTAGGACGGTCCGTGCAGCCTCACGGGATTCAGGGAGCTGATCGCTAAGCTGAGACGCAGCTGCTTGAACTAATTTGTCGATTCCATATTCTATAATACCTTCAACGCCCTGTAATAGCGCAAAAAGTAATTGGCATCGTTACAGTGTGAGAGAGATATCTCGAAAGAACAACAGAAGTTGAACTTGTATTACCAGTCGGGGAACACTTCTGGAAAAGCATAGTGATGCTTTTGCACGGATCCTAGGATTCCTGTTCTTGAGACAAGGTTGCAGCTTTGGTAACAGCAAAGTTGGGGAAACATATTTGGTCATCGATGTTAAAGCTTTCTCTGCTGCCTCGCAGACGAACCTTTTGTCTTGGGAAGACTTGAGGAGGAGTTGAGTAAGCTGAGAGCATCATAGTGTATGAAACGTGGTAAGAACAAGTAAACCTCAATCAACGAACAAAATGAAAGAGTGAATAAAGACAAAAGAGCTACCAGAGAATCCAACAGATCTGTTATATGGTCGTTATATGCACTGAAGATGTCCGCAGATGTCATGCATGCGGTTTTACATACGGCACTTCTAGGATTCTTCAGTGATTTCACGACGAGTGGGATCACTTTTTCGCTGTAAAGGAGATATCACCGTGAGACTTCCATTTTCAATCTACTTTAAGTGATAATAATAATAAAGTCACAGACATGAGTATAGAGAGCATGGCTTACAGCATATGCAACATTGCTTCCTTGTGGAATATCGAAAGCCGGCGAACATTATTCAGAGCGTCACAGACTGATACCCAATCCTTGGAGTCAAGACCAGATAGAACCGACTGAAGAAAAATGAGACTAAACTGATTCGTCTTGATAAAAAAAATTCATATTTCCAATATCTAAATACATGGATATAACAGTTTCATCACGCTAATGGTCCCATGGTGGTTGTACTGATGCTAACGAGACTTAATGCAACCATAACAGAGAAGCACAAAACAGGAAAAAATCAAAAATACCTTGAGAACAGCATCAGCATCGTCTAGATTATCCAAGTTCTCGGATTCAATATACTCAACTTCCACGATAGGTTTCTCTGCCCCAGGTTTCTCTGATTCTCCAACAATAGGATCACTTGGATTCAAAACAAGAGAGCTCGGTAATGGTCTATCATCAGATTTTCCATTCACTTTGGCAACACAAGGCTTGGCTAAGCTTGCTTTACATTCAGTCATCTTGTCAGTGACGGGAAGAGTATTGAAATCTTTTAAAGTATTACTTGCCATACCTGCGTGAAGAACTCGAGATAAGTCACCGTCGAAACAAAATAGAGACAGTTACAAGAATATCTTGGAAGCAAATAATGTAATCAATCACCGCATGATTATTGTATCCCACTTACACTGCAAGAATAAAGTCTATGATCAAAGACCAAATTCTTAATCTACTTGGATGATACTGTCACACTGAGCCTAAAGTGAGACACTCAAATCCGTTAATAGGTCACAGATATCGAAGAATTCAAGTATAATGAAGCTCGAAGCAGCAGCAGAAACTATTATCAAATGGAGAAAAGTCGAAAATCAGAGTTGAACTCTACTTTGTCAACTTGACAGACTGTTCAAATCCGATTAAAGCGGACCAATTCAACAGAGAAATCGGAAAATGGCACAGATCTACATTCCAAACTCGAATTAACAATCACAGCAAAACACGATCTCACTCGACGAACTCTTAGAAGATCTCAATTCGTTTCCAAACAAAGTCATCGCGATTCCAAATCCGATTACTAAAAACAGTTTCACCGGCTGAGATATTCTAATTCCACAGATCAAAACCGCATGAAAATGGACCTATACTACTTCAAATTTGCATCAAAAATGGGGACAGAGAAATTTACCGGCGAATCAATCGGTGGCAAAACGCAGCAGCCGCTGAGTAGGAAAAGGAACTCAAGGAGGAATAGCGAAAATTGGTGGACTCGGAAATCGCCGCCGACCTTAAATATCTAAATAAGGAAATCAAATTTGAAATGCCAGAGAAATTAGAGAGAAACGAGAGAGAGAGAGAGAGAAGTCTTTTTATTTGTTGAAGACGAAAATTATTAACCGGCGATGGACTTTTACTTCACCCGTCGTATTCATATGGTGTAGCTCCAAACGAGGTCGTATTCGTATGTTGTGATTCCGGAAACGGTGTCGTATATACAGTTCAGTGGGACCCCTCTGCACAAGATTTTATTTGTCGGTTTCTAGTTACCATATGCGCGGTTGAAATTAATGTTTTTTTTCTTTCTTGTTCACATTATTCCCCAATATATCCTCTAACTAAATATATTATTTCCAAATAAAAGTTATTTTTTCCTTTTTTTGCTTCATTATATTTTATTTTCTAGCGATTATTATGTTTATTTTGAATAAACTTGTTTGATTTGATTTTTGATAATGACCCTCCAGCGCCAAAAACATCCTCATCAACTGTCGACTGTCGTTGTGAATCTAGCATAATAAGCTTTTAGAAATTTGTTTTTTTTTCAGCAATACCTCTGTAAAATGTTTCTTATTTATCATGCATGGTGATAACGATGACATTAAATGTCTACATTTTCTTTTATACTATGGTAGGTCTCAGAGCTTTAAATCAATATCGTACTTCTCTATATAAGAATTAAATTCAAATCTGGTCAGATCCGTATAATAACTAACTTGAATCATTTGAAAGATTTGAGTTTTGACTAGTGTAAGTGTGTGGTTTTTAACTTTTAAGTTTAAGTTGATAAATAAATGGTTTATAGCAAAGTGTTAAATTTTGGTAACTTCAGGATTATGCGTTTTTGTTGTATGTTAATACTTAATACTGTCATGAAATTTGGTATCTAACTTATCAATTATACTATGACGAGAAGAAAATCACAATCATTTCTCTACTCGACATTCTTCCGATTCAATCATAAGATACTTTGTTATTCTATGTTTTTAGTTTGAATTGAAGCTAATTTCGTTTAATGATTATACATATCCTGTGATGAAATGTCACCATTCCGGTTGAGTTATGAATCAAACCTAATAAAACATGTTTTGCAGAGAAATTTTGGAAAAGGGCAGATTTGGAAAAAGGGAAAAGGAAAGAAGTTGGCTGTCATCATATCTAACCACTGTTTGATCAAATTACAAATTGAATGATTAGCAATTTAGCATCCATCTCACCCTCTAGAGAAAATGAAAACAATGATATAATATATATCATATACCCATAATATTGATTGATATAGTTGTCGAGCAAAATAAATATTGATACAAATATGGGTGGTCCCACGTTCTACAACATTATACAAATGTTGTCGTAATGCCGTAATAAGACCAGCGTCGGTGTGAGTGTGCCTAGCCAGCCGTGGGTCGAGCCGGTTTATTTCGGTTTCAAATGATCAAACTTCTTTAACCAATGTTATAAATCTCACTGGCGAACAACATTGTTCTTTAAATTATCCTCTCCCACAAAAAAATTTAATGGCATTCGTTCCGTTTCATATTAATGCATTAGACCCAAAATTGAAAGTTTGTCGTAACAAAGAAACACGCATTCAATTCTAAGTAAGTATTTTGTTATTAACCTTGCTTTTTGGTAACGGATAGAATTATTATAGTTAGTTATCACCTTCCTCAGGTTACTTCCGCCGTGATCCTTATGATTTTTTTTACTTTATGCATTTTCCTAACGATTTTTTTAAATTTTTTGTATTCCTTGCAAAGCAGACTTTATACTAATTATGTTGTTTCACAACGTGATCTTATGACGAAAGATGCTGTAAAACTTATGATCAAACTTACCTATTCACGCGAAACTTTATCTAATTGTTCTCCTCAAGCCCTTTCACTCTCACGTATATATACGGTTGTGAAAAACGAAAGGACAGAATAATGAAAACAGAGAGTGACAAAATAAAATAAAAAATGAAAGCAGAGAAGATTCAAAGAGATAAGGAAGTGCACACACGAGTTCATACTTTGCAAATTGCAAATTGCAATCCACTATATCTCGCACACAGATGCCACTCTATACCTCTCCAGGGAAGACTAACAAAGATCAAGAGCTTCCGCCACCGTAAACAACCAAACACACATGTTTCACTAATGCTCGGACCTCGGTACAACTCAAAGTCAAAGATCATATATGAAATTATGAATCATCATTGATAGACTCAACATACATGTCATGAAATAGTAAACGTTACATGTCTTGTTGGTTTATTACAATGTTTTCAAAAGGACAAAGGACAAATCTGTGATAGTTTATTTAATTAATTGAAAGCTTTGCCCTTTGGGTACAAGACTTGATAGAGGCTTACCTGTATTGAGGAGCAAGTTCGCCATCCTTAACGATGTAATTCTGCGCAGGAAAGTCTTCTCCCTTAAAATACTTCTCCAACATGTCTTTCGTCCCCGCCGCATAACGTAGCTGATTAGTTTGTTTAAAACGAAGAACCAAATATATCTTAGTATAACACCATATTTGATTCGTTACCATATATCTCAAAGCGGTTCTTATGTATGGTATCTGTCAACTCTTACGGAAAACAATATTACCTGAGCATCAATGGTCGTCCCGGAGATGTGAGGCGTCATCGCTTGGTTAGGCATGTAACGCCATGGATGGTCCTTAGGAGCTGGCTGCGGGTCCCACACGTCTCCGCTGTACCCTCCAATGTGTCCACTCTCCACCGCCTCTACCACGGCTTGCCTCTCCATGATGGCTCCTCTTGCGTTGTTTACAATCAAAACGCCTTTCTTCATCTTCCCTATCATCTCTCTGTTGAACATCCCCCTGGCATCACAAGAACGCATTTGGTCAAATCACACGCAAAACTCTAGCTCGTGTTTGTTATATTAGCATCGTGCTTACCTTGTCTTCTCCGTGAGAGGGGTGTTGACCACCACAACGTCGCATTTAGGGAGCATCTCGTTCAAATTCTCAACGTACTTAGCACCAATCTCTTTCTCCAGCCCCGGTTCCATCTGAAGCCGGTCATGGTACAGTAAGTTGCACCCGAACGGTTTCAACCGCTGTAGCAAAAGCTTTCCGATTCTTCCAGCTCCTACTGTACCTATCGTCTTCCCTTCCAAATCGTATGCTCTATAGGCAATGCCGGCAACGTTCCACTCCCCATTCACGACCTGATTGTATCCTGGTACGAAGTTGCGCATGAGAATCAAGATTCTCATGAGCTCATCTTCTGCTACCGAGACCACGTTGCTTCCCGTGACTTCAGCCACCGTCAGTCCAGCAGCTGCAGCTGCCTGCAGATCAA
>KE156110.1:1421178-1433785 GCA_000411075.1 Sisymbrium irio
GTGAGGAGAAGCTGCAGGTTCTTGGCTCTCTTGATTCTTTCAGCCGTCACATATGCTGGGTGGAATGGGGTGGATATTAAGACGTGAAGATCCGGGATATGCTTCTCAAGTTCTGCCAATCATAAGATTAGACCATATGGGATATCTGTGTTATGCTTTATTAAAAGAAGAATTAATAATATTTGATCATCTGCAAGTAATTGTATACTTACCGCAATCTGGACCTTCTTTGTCGTCAGTGACAATGTACTGATGTCCTTGTGATTCTAGCCAGTTGCGGATTCCTAAAGCATTCTCGACGCAGCCAAGGAAGTTACTGTTCTTGGAAGCGTATTCGTTGGCCTTGTAGAAAACCCCAACAATCTTTTTGCTTTCGCCAGAAGAAGCCTGTCATAAGCCAGTTCAGAAAACCATTTAACATATAAAGTATACATATATCAGAACCCTTAACGTATGTTAGATACACCCATTCCAAAGAAGATGAATACAGAGAAGCATCAAAATGCCGTCTTTACGTTAGCATAACAAAAAGAGACCGACCACTCAATTATTTAATACAAAGCCCAAACGTTAATAAGCTCGTTTAGAGGCCCAAAATATATGAGTGCCAACTCAAACATCCTGCCGTTTATTAATTTAAAGATAGACAACTCGTAGTTTTTGTTTCCATTATGGCAGGAAATCTAACTGGCTAATCAGACCGGACACTTGTACTTTCCTAATTTTCGGCATACGTTACAGTCATGCACAGTCTGGTCATGATCAACAACAAAATGTTTTCTTTAACACCAAAACTCTATCTAATAAATATTAGTGAAATCGTACAACCAAAGATCGGAACCACTACTCACCGTAGAAAAGGCATTTTCAATCAAAACGAGCATACAACAGTGAAATCAAGCGAGATCACCACAGAAAACTAGGACAAGACTGCAAAATACTGTACGAATGAGAATGACTTTCCCTAGAGTTCACTTGATGACAACTTGTAACACTTAATAAGATTAGAAATGGTGAAAATTAAACAAGGGGAGAGATGGAAGAGTTCTTACATGTAATTGGCGCGCAAAGTAGCCTGAAGAAGAAGAGGAAACGCAGGCTCTGATCGCTGCTCCGGTCGCTCGTCTCATAGCCATGTTTTTCAGTGGATCTGCTGTCAAAGTTGAAAGGAGATGCTTATCAACTTCGCTACTTCCTCGTAGAATGACTCACCTATCGGAGGAGAGAAGAGCGTATAAGTACATGATGAATGATGAAAGTTCACGCACCTGAACCAATTAATTCGTCTCTATCTCCAAACCAGCTACAGAAAGCCACGTGGCAAATTAGAGATATCCGACGGCTCCCGAGGCATTATTGGGTAGATTCTAATTGGCATAAGTTTTGGATAAGTGTATCGCATCGCATTATTGATTTGATTAAATAATGTACCAAAGGATTTATAGACCCGACAATGTAAAGCCCAATATAGGCCCATATATAGGTCTGGTTAATTTTGAATTATCTTCACTAGTAGGACTCCAAAACGGCGCCGTTAACGTTCTCGTCGTGGAGGGGGAGCTTCGAAATTCATTTTCTGAGTTGGTCCATGTTTAGGGGAAAACGATGCGTCGTCGTCACAAGCGTACGCCATGAGAGGAAGTGTGGAGATTTAGATGAACTCCAATCCCTCTGCTGATGATGATAAGGATTTGGAATAACTATACGGGAAAATACAGATTCTTTCTCTCGAATTGCCGCTCTTTCTCGACAACCAAACCACCTCAAATCCCAGGAGGCGATGAGAGTAGCCTCCTCTTGACCTCAGAACGCAGGTTCGACACAGCTTTAGCTCCAAACAAGACTCGTGTCTACGTCTCTCTCTTTCACACTCTCTTTCGGCTCTACTTAAGATGCGGGAGGCTCTACGGAGCAGCAAGGACGCTCTCTGCGATTTGCACCTTCGGGGTTGTTCCGGATTTGCGTCTCTGGAATAGTTTAATTCACCATTTCAATGTCAATTCTTTGGTGCCTCACCAGGTATCGTTGGTTTACAGCAAGATGATAGCTTGTGGGGTTTCGCCTGATGTTTTTGCTCTCAATCTGTTGATTCATTCATTGTTCAAAGTGGGTCGGTTGAGATACGCTGTTAGTTTGCTTAGAAACAGAGTAATCGGCGTTGATACTGTTACTTATAACACTGTGATTTGGGGTTTATGTCAACATGGTTTGGCTGACGAGGCTTATGGGTTCCTCTCTCAAATGGTGAAGAAAGGTATACTGCCAGATACGGTTAGCTACAATACTCTGATTAATGGGTTTTGTAAAGCTGGAAACTTTGCCAGAGCCAAGGCTTTAGTTGACGAAATCGCGGAGCTAAACCTCATCACTCACACTATACTCATAAGCTCTTACTATAGTCTTCATGCCATCGAGCAAGCTTACACGGATATGGTTATGAGCGGGTTTTATCCGAATGTTGTTACGTTTACTTCGATTATTAACCGATTGTGCAAAGAAGGAAAAGTGGTGGAAGCTGGATTGTTACTGAGAGAAATGGAGGATATGGGTGTATATCCGAACCATGTAACTTATACAACTCTTGTTGATTCGTTGTTTAAAGTAGAAAGTTATCGCGATGCTTTGGCTCTTTACAGTCAAATGGTTGTGCGTGGGATTCCTGTAGATCTAGTTGTATATACTGTTTTGATGGATGGTTTGTTTAAGGCCGGAGAACGTAGGGAGGGAGAGAAAACATTTAGGATGCTTTTGGGAGATAACCAAGTTCCAAATGTGGTTACCTATACGGCTTTGGTAGATGGCTTGTGCAAAACGGGAGATTTAGGCAGCGCGGAATCTGTATTAACGCAGATGTTAGAGACAAGTGTCGTTCCGAATGTTGTCACCTACTCTAGTATGATAAATGGCTATGTGAAGAAAGGGATGCTCGAAGAAGCTGTCAGCGCTATGAGGAAAATGGAGGACCAAAACGTTGTGCCGAATAGTTTTACTTATGCTACGGTTATTGATGGCTTGTTTAAGGCAGGGAAACAAGAAGTGGCTATTGAAATGAGCAAGGAGATGAGGCTTATTGGGTTGGAGGAAAGTAACTACGTACTTGATGCCCTGGTGAATCATTTGAAGAGAGCTGGTAAGGTTAAGGAAGTTAAGGGATTAGTCAAAGACATGGTATCTAAAGGAGTGACACTAGATCGTATTAACTACACGTCTTTAATTGATGTGTTCTTCAAAGGAGGAGACGAAGAAGCTGCTCTTGCTTGGGCCGAAGAAATGCAAGAGAAAGGGATGCCATGGGATGTTGTTTCTTACAATGTCTTGGTCAACGGGTTGTTAAAGTTTGGCAAAGTCGGAGCAGACTGGGCGTACAAAGGAATGAAAGAGAAAGGAATAGAACCAGATATCGCTACATTTAACATAATGATGAATTCACTACGAAAGCAAGGGAATCTCGAAGGTATCCTTAAGCTTTGGGATAAGATGAAGAGTCTTGGAATTAAACCGAGTCTGATGAGTTGCAACACTGCGGTTGAAATGCTATGTGAAACGGGTAAGATGGAGGGAGCAATCGACATATTACATCAAATGATGGTTATGGAGATCCATCCTAACTTCACGACATACCGGATTTTGGTCGAGACCTCTTCAAAGCATAAAAGAGCTGACGTGATATTTAAAACGCACGAGAAACTCCTGAGTTGTGGAATTAAGCTCAGTAAGCAAATCTACAATACTCTTATTGCAACTCTGTGCAAACTAGGTATGACGAAAAAGGCAGCTATGGTTATGGAGGATATGAGAGAGAAAGGTTTAGTTCCTGATACTGTGACGTTCAATGCCCTTATGCACGGGTACTTTGTTGGCAGTCATATAGGAAAAGCTGTTTCAACATATTCCGTTATGTTGGAAGCAGGAATATCCCCAAATGTTGCAACCTATAATACTATAATAAGAGGTCTCTCTGATGCAGGACTAATCGAAGAGGTGGAAAAATGGCTGAGTGAGATGAAGAGTAGAGGTATGCGCCCTGACGATTTTACATACAATGCTTTAATTTCTGGTCAAGCGAAGATGGGGAATAAGAAAGAAAGTATGACGCTATATTGTGAGATGATCGCGGATGGGTTAGTACCGAGAACCAGCACTTATAATGTGCTTATCAGTGAATTTGCTAAAGTTGGGAAAATGCTTCAGGCGAGAGAGCTAATGAAGGAGATGGATAAGAGAAGAGTGAGCCCCAACACTTCGACTTATTGTACTATGATATCTGCTCTGTGCAAACTTTGCACTCATCCAGAAGTTGAGTGGAATAGAAAAGCAATGTACTTGGCAGAGGCAAAAGGGTTGTTAAAAGAGATGATTGAAGACAAGGGATACATTCCGTGTAATCGAACTATTTACTGGATAAGTGCTGCTTTTTCTAAACCTGGAATGAAGGTTGATGCTGAAAGATTCTTAAAGGAATGTTACAAGAGAAAGAATGCTCGTTCCTCAAATTCGTGAACCGGGTAATTCTGTTTAGTCCTTGTAATCCTAGTCTTGCTCCAAGATTCAGTTGCATCTATACTCAAATGTTTCATTTTTGTCTCAGATATATACTACGATAGCAGATTTGGCTCCAAACAGGACATCTAAGCAATTGTTATTCCGCAATTGGATTTGTGCCGGTGAGATCATGGCACCACACCATAGTTCAAAATTATGTTTCGGTTAATTCAAACTGCACGAGCAAGAACTATTTCCTGAGACTATCCATTGAATTTCATTATGGCAGAACGTGAATGGCGGCTGCAGAGTAGGCAAGACTATCGATCGAGCTGGTTTCTGGATGGAACGAGTAACTAGGCTGTGTAACGCGGCATTGAAAAAGAAAACCCTGTTTCTTAATGGATTTGCCTTTGTGCAGCTTTCTCAGGCCAAACAGGACGAGTGAATTCATGTTTGGTCCGTTAATGGAAGCTATTACCCGACCTTGGAGCTCGTGGTTTCCTCAGGCGAAGGATCGAAGCTTCTGAATGGTTTACTCAGAAGAAAGAAACTGAAGATATGGAGTCACTGAACACAATACTCTTCCCAAATTTGCTCCTTGATGATCTCCACATTGCATAGTTGTTTCTTTTTGCTCAGAAAGTCATCAATAAACCATAGCAAAGGATTAATTGTCACAATGATTGATATCTCATATGAATAATTATTTTCTTTTGTATAACAGTGTCAGGATTAGAGATTTTTCTTTTGAATCTCAAAATTTTTCATATAATACAAGAATCAGAAAGTGACTTCAAATAAGAACATAACTTCAAATAAGTGAGGTGCTGCTTATCTTCTGTAGCTGCCTTGAGCTCCAGCTAGCTGTTGTAGGAGAAGACGGGAGAATAATTGTCGGAATACGTTTGCTTTCTTCCACAAAAGGAAAGTCTGTCGTGTAATGAAGACCGCGGCTTTCGTGTCTGGCTAGGGCGCTGCTCACAACAAGCTTAGCGCAACAGAACAAGTTTCTCATCTCACAAGCTTCAAGAGCTACCACTGTCTGTTCCCATCCATGTTCGAACAAAAACGTTTCCCATTTCGCTTCTAACTCCGCGATTTTCCTCTCAGCAGTATTGAGCCGAGTGGTTGATCTGACGATACCAACATACTTCCACATCACTCCCTGAAGCTCTCTTCTCACTTCTTTAGTCATAGCTAGAATCTTTGATATTACTTCGTCTCCTAGCGATCTAGCTGTGGCAACAACAGGCCGTGTCCATTTCTCTGATACGTTTAAGTCAAGTCTTGTGGATTTCATGAGCTCAGTCGAAGGCTGAACGGCCCGTCTTGCGAATACCAGAGCTTCTAAAAGAGAGTTACTAGCAAGCCGGTTTGCCCCGTGGAGACCGGTACAGGCTACTTCACCTGCTACAAACAATCCATGGACATTGGTTTCGCCTTGTAAACCAGCACGAACGCCTCCACACATGTAATGGGCTGCAGGCACAACCGGGATAGGCTGCCGAGTGATGTCCAGACCGTGTTTAAGACATTCAGAAGCTATGTTTGGGAAATGAGCAAGAATCTTTTCTCTCGGCTTATGGCTTATGTCAAGTAACACATACTTCTCTTTCCGTTTCTTAAGCTGGTCATCAATGCTTCTTGCGACCACATCTCTTGGAGCAAGCTCATCTCGCTCATCGTAAACGGGCATGAACCGCTCCATTCCTAGATTGTAGAGGATGCCACCGTCGCCTCTCACAGCCTCAGTGATGAGGAACGCGTTTTCTCTAGTGTGTGGTTTGATGGGAAGACCTTCGTCGGCTAGAGCAGTAGGATGAAACTGCACAAATCTACCAAAGACAAAACACAAACATAAAACATTAGTTTCATAGTCAACAAGTTTCTTCAGACTTTCTTTAGGTGTTTACTTACTCCATATTTGAGATCACAGCTTGAGCTCGATGAGCCATTGCCATGCCATCTCCAGTAGCCACCTACACAATAAAACATCATGATTGAAATCCATATGTGGGCTAGTGGTTTTGTTGCTCTTGCTCATTCTTTCTTCTGATATAATTGGTAATATGACACTTTCATAGAGTTTTGTAACTAAGAGAGTCTAAAAGACAATCTTACGAGAGGATTTGTGGTTGATGGATAGATATGCCCAGCTCCTCCTGAGGCAAGCAATGTCACCTTCGATATAAAACGTAATACCTGAGATAACAGTAGCTTTTTGACATTACAATCCAAGCTATAAGGCGAATAATCAAACCGAAAGAAACAAGCTCTTTTATTACCTCATTTGTTTTGATATTCAAAGTGTCAACACCATGACAAACTGTGTTCAAGCCATCCTGTTTTCGATGAAAAAGGTTGATCTAATAAGCCAATATATCAAAGGGAATTTGGATCTTCAACGGGTGTGGAATGGAACCTGAGAAGTGAGCAGATCGATTGCAAAATGGTGTTTGAAGACAGATATGTTTGGATCATTAAGCACGGCTTCAAGTAAAGCTCTCTCAATCTCTCTTCCTGTCATATCCGCTGCGTGAACGATCCTACGATGCGAGTGACCACCTTCTCTTGCCAAATGCAAGTTTCCATCCTCCCCGTGATCAAATGATGCTCCCATCGCAATCAGTTCGCGAATCCTCTCAGGCCCTTCTGTACACACCACCTGAAAATGGACATTCAGACAGTGAAAAAGTGAGAAAGGTTTGGACCATCTCTCGACACCAAAGAACCGCGATAGGATCCAAACTGGTAACTACTTTTATTAGTTCGCCAAAGAACAAAACCTCAACTTCCTTTTAACCTGTTAGCTCTCTAGATAACCGACTCAAACATTTATGGCTGACAAATCAGCACAGCTAAAATCCACCGCAAACCAATTTTATATGCATACATACATAATCAGTAACAGGGAACGTACTCTAACGATTTCTTCATCGCAAAGATGAGCACCAGCGACCATTGTGTCCTGCATATGACTTTCCACAGAATCCAAAGGGCATAACACTGCACTAACACCACCTTGAGCATAGTTAGTGTTACTCTCGTGAGGCTCATCTTTAGTGATGACTGCCACAGTCCCATGCTTTGCAACTTCCAAAGCATAACGCAGACCCGCCACACCACTGCCAATGACAGTGAAATCATAATACTTTGTTGAAGACGATACCGATACAGCCCTGATAACTGTGTGAAGCTTGGAGCTCTCACTGGCGGCGGAAACACCACGAGAGTAGCAACCACATCTCTCAGCCTTTAGAGCCTTAGATACACCACTAGACCTATGTGCATACAAGATTAGACAAGTTTGAGTACACTACAGATAGTAAGTTATGAGTTTAAAAAAGAAGTGATACCAAGAGAGATCTTTGAATGGGTTTGGTCTGAAAGTAAAAGCAGAAGTCGATGGATATTGCCCCCTGTAAAGCTGGCCCGAAAGACAGAGATCGTGAATATTTCCAACAGAAACATAAGCCGCCATTACCGACCCTTTGTAACTCCTACAGCAAGATCATGAAGACTGTGGTCGTAAGAAAACATAACCCAAACACATAAATAAACCAAAGATCCTCACTTTATATGTAATTAAGAAACCATAATCCTCAAAATCCACAGTATGTTTGATGGTTAAAGAGCGATGAGAGATGAAGACAATGTATCACTCGAAATATACATAAAATTTCGAAATTTAGGAACAGAGAGATCACACAAAATTTCGGATTTTTCTCTAATCTGAAGTGGAAAGGAACCAAACAAACAATGAAACATGTAAATCTTACGGAATCACGGGAAGCGGGTGACGACGAAGAAGCCAAGTGTGAGTGAAATTCAAATCTGTGGGAATTCAAGGAGATCAACACAAGAACGTGATTCCAACTGAAAAGGCAAAAGAGAACAAAAAAAACAAGACTTTTTCGCAAAAGGAACAAATCAAATTACGACGCAAGAAAAATGAGAAATTTTCCCTTTCAGGCGAGAAAAAAGAAGGAGTTTTTGAGTGTATGGAAGGAGGAGAGAAGAAGAAGAAAGAAAAAGGACCACGATCAAAACAAAACAACCAAAGTTCGTAGAGAGGTTTCTGGTCCTTGAAATTCGCGCCCTTCCTTTGTCTCCTTTATTTTTTTACTTCTTTTTGCGCTTTTTTGCTTTTTGGGATCTATATCTTTCATTGGCCTTTTTCAGACAAACTGAGACCAATAATAATTCATATTGTTTTTTTTCCTCCCGTCAAATAATACGAATCTAACCATTTATGTCGGTATATAAAAAAAAACATTTATGTCCCTGTCTTTTGCTTAAATTTGCATTTTTCATAATAATAAAAAAAGGTAATATGGAAATGTATGTCCCCGAACGCACGCGAAAATTCAAGTTTACTGTATGAGAAAAATATTGGTTCTAATAACTAAAAAGATTTCTATATTAGAGAATTTTCTTATACAGTGCAAATTAATTAAGCCACTATTCATAGTCCTGAATGTAAGAAACAGCAACAAATAACATCGATTCTCATAACTGAAGATCACATCGGAACTCTAATTATTAGTTTTCAAATATTTGCTTTGAGGTATAATTATAAAAAGACTATGACCAAAGATGTCACCAATCAAGAAATATTAAAGCAAACTAAATTTATACTTATATATTTTTATATATTCTAACAACTTGTGTGGAACTTTTACAGATGTGTTGGTAATGCATGCACAAAGCATGGCCTCGTAAGTTGAAACTAGAATCATGGAAAAAGAATAATCACTTTCCACGAGTCATGGCCGATGAAATCCCCAACGGCCATATATGTATAATTTTTTTATCATAAAATTTGGAAAAAAAGAAAAAAAGGGTGAGACACTTGGATTCTTCTTTTTGAGTCTTTTGACTATTGATGTTATTGATGGCTTCTGAATTTTCCAATCGGACAGCTGAATAATAAAAATTAAAAAAGACCATTGCAAATTGTAAAGAAAGAAAAAGTTGGCAATTGCTTGGCTATCATAATTTCTTTATTTCCTCTTATTTATTTTTTATTTATGTAATGGTCGGTTTCGCTTCCCTATTCTAGAGACTTGTTTACAGATTTCTTAAGATTGGCTTATTACATATAGCTCGTCTCAAATGTTCAGTGCAAATGTGAAGAGAGGGAGGGGGGACTGCCGACTGGGGGTAAAGGAACAACAATTCAGCGACTGGACAGAAAAGGCTGAGATATATCTTAGGATTGACTTCCAAGTCGCCATGATATCAAATTCAATGCAGAAAGTGGGCTATCATAACTTCTTTAAGCGCCAACAGTTTTCTAGAAAACGGATAATTAAAAAAACTGAAGCCCGGCCCTTTTGAAAGTTGGCCCTAGTAACAACTTATATTGGAAGAGAGCTCGTCTTTTTCATGGGCCAAATAGGTTTAGGCAGGACTACGTCTACGGTTACTTTTTTTAAAGTTTGTCATTGATCAACACTGCTACAATTGTTTGTTATAAGATTCCCAAAAAAGTTGGACATGTATGATATAAACTCCATGAATACATCGATGTAACTCCTTTCTTTGCTAATGGATATACATATTGATGATCGTTGGCGGGTTGCCCATCCTCTGATGGTGTTAGCATAACACTAAGGAATCTCACCGCGCTAAGATTGTCACCTTCATATACAGTCTTTGTGTATCCTAATCCCCAACAGTTTTGTATTTCCCAAATCAAGACAGAGCATTCAGCCTCCTCCGGACTGTAACGTCTGTGGAATTTACCCATGCCATCTTCAATAAATGTTTTTATTGCTATTCCTTAATATGCAGCCTAAACTTGAGGCATGCTCTTCCGTATGGTGTGAAGCATCGTAGTAACATTTAGTGCATAAGGCGTAGACCAGAGTGTACGACGAATACATCTTCTTTGCTTGGATTGGCATAGACCGAGTGTACGAACACATTTTCTTTGCTTGGATTAGAGTAGATCCACCATATTATTAGCATTTTTCATCTTTGTATTTCTTTACAAACGCCAACAGGGAGGGCTTCAGTTGGAATGTGTTGTCAGTGTTGACGATCGATGGGAAATTAATTCATTCGGACTTCTTTTTTCTTACGTCTCATTCCAACTGTTCTATAGACGTCACAGAGTCCAAAATAATGATAGTTTTGAGGTTTGCGAGAGATAACCAGAAATAAGCCTAAGTTGGAGGGGGGCACCGGGACGTGGAAATATATTTTGCTAGGACAAATTCTCTACTTCATAGTTATGAAAACACTTTTCTATAACCATGAACCAACAAAATCAAAATTTTGTAATTAAGAATTCTTGAAATAATATTATACATTAATATCAATTCATACAAATATATAAAAAGCGAGTGATTTTTGTGTGTGATAAGACAACAATCCACAAAATTAATCTATTAAAATAGAGGGAATAGATATATTTGCAAAAATAAAGAAAAACAGATAGTTATTACAATAAAATGTTGCAGAGAATTATTACTCCTCTTATTGACTCAACTCCCAGCGTTAGTTTAATATGCCTAGAATTTTAAATGTGCCAGCTATATTGTTGCCTCTACTTTTCTTTTAATGTAAAAGGGATATTATTTGTCAAAATGAAATTTGTACAAAAGTCATTGCATGTTCCAAAATAGAAAAATAACTATTACAGAGCCAATGAAAAAGTCATTATCTGTTAAAACGATACATTTAAATAAATGAATAAAACAAGATGTGCAAAACATATCAATTCTGTTTTCAAGAGGCTATACTTTTAACATGGATTATTTGGTTATAACACATTGGAATTTTTTGTTTTGTAAATATGCATCGGATGTACGCATACATAACAAAAGAAAAGAAAATACTTCTGTAACATATACTCTAGCAGAATAATGTACGTAACTATATATTTTCTTTTTTTAATTAACTAAAGAGATATATATTGCTGGGGGCACAGAGATCAAAATATTTTAATGATAAGAGAGGGAGCTTCTATTCTCTCTTTCTTTCTTACAATAACAATGTTTTTCCTTTTCGTTGATAGTCCTAATCCCAAGAGAGTCAAACAATCTTCTAATTAAATATCGCTTAGCCTAATTCCTAACTCTCATGCACTTACTTGTAATACAGAAATATTAGTACTGAAAATCGTAAAATTAATTACACTGAGTAGTGTAATCCAAGATTCCCGGACGCTGGTTCAAGGGTATCGTTGTAGTACAAAATAAAAATAATTACACTGAATAGTCTAATCCATTAGCATTTATATCTTGACGCTGATAATAGCCGGCTACTATCTATCTCACCCTCTAATCGGTTGCAGCAAGAACCACCCGTCCTTGAGTTATATTTAGGGTTTTGTTATAGTCTCAAACTCTCTTGGATTTCATGACTCATGAGTTTAAGATTCCATCATCATGTGATTTGTTTTTTGTGTGGTGTATACTCTCAACACTAACCAAAAACTTATGATTTCATTTCAGTTAATGAAGGCTCAAAAAGATTTTAATATACACTAGCCTGACACATGAAACTTCGATGCCGAAAGAGCTCTAAGATCAAAGACGAATCTCTTAAAACATACACGTGATTTTTGTGTCCCCCAAGACCATCTTAGGCGGTCCATGTTTTCATACTTTGGTGAGAAATCTTGATCAAGTCATTAAACTAATCAGTATCAGTAATTACCAGCTTGCGTCTCAGAAGTTCGTTATCATTTACAATTATCATCACATGCCAGACACAATCAATGCACTATTTAATAAGCCTATATAATGTTAGTATTAGCTACTCCATTATTTATATTCTTTCATAAATATTCCACTAGACTCTGATCTTGTAGTACTATTTAATAAACTCCATCAAATAACTACTCATACAGTCTCTTTATTTCTTCCTTTCTATGATATTTCTCGTCTATCTTCCAGAGAAACAAAAAGAATGAGAAAAAAAGTAAGTAGTAGTGGTGAAGAAGCAAACAATGAGTACAAGAAAGGTTTGTGGACTGTAGAAGAAGACAAGATCCTCATGGATTATGTCAAAGCTCATGGCAAAGGCCACTGGAACCGTATTGCCAAAAAGACTGGTCTCTTTCTCTTTCAGCTCTCTCTCTCTCTCTCTCTCTCTCTCTCTCTCTCTCTCT
>KE156110.1:1458560-1485456 GCA_000411075.1 Sisymbrium irio
CTACAGACCCAAGACCCAAATAGTTCTGATACCATGTTGATATGTTGAAGAAGAGAAGAAAAACAGAGTTTTTGTATTAACTGAAACTTGAACTTTATTTATGAAAACTTATTATTTACATTCACACAAGACTTGTTTATATAGAAACTAAACTGCCACATACGAACAGTTACAACTCTTCCCAATATACACCCTTTCCAATTCTCTCACACTTAAGTTAATAACTAACTTAATATGCATACATTATATTATATTATATTATAGTATTTAATCATGGACTCAATTCTCTAACAAACTTAGCACATTTATATATTTCACAGCATCACTATTGCCAATGGTGGTATTAGGTTTACTTAGGATGTCATCCGATAACAATAAATTTCCTTATTATATTAGTGAAACTTGTCATGGAATAGCTTTAGTGATTTCATGAGCAGTAGATTTTGCCTTTTTGGCTTTTTCTTTTTGGCCTAGCGAGACCTTCTGAGCAAGAGCAATTAGATTACTGTTTTAAATTAGAAGAAATAGTAACTCGTAAAGTAATCAGAGTTGGTGGCTATGTGTGGCACGATTAATTCACTTGCGTTCAAAAAAGGAAGCAGGTCAAAGGGTTTTTACTTGTTTAAAACATGAGTGTTTTGCAAGATCTGACATTTTCATCCAAAAGTTTATTGGTATTTTTTAAAGTTCCTTTAATCGTATAAGAAGTTTTTAACAGCAACCCATAAAGTGACAACAGCTGGTAAAAAATGTGTCGCACCATGAATTGACTTGCTTTAAAAACAAGAGGCGCAAACAAAATCCGTGAACGTCCCATAATTCTCTGTAAATAAAGTAATAATAAAAGTATCGTTTTTACAGTCACCAAATACGAATATGTGTCGTATCATCAACTAGTATGACCGTAACGAATCTAATGATAGGTTTGGATATAAACTAAGTAGATGCACAAAATAACCAGTCATGTAATACGGCCGGTCAATTTTAATTTAAGGCCACTACTACTAAATTAATTTAGTTCATGTAACGGTGTTTTAAAGATTTGTTATTACTGTAACGTACATATATGACTTTATAATTTATAAAATTAATTCGAGAAAATTTGTCAAACAACATGATTTTTTTCAGATTTCTATTTTAAGAATTTACCATTATATAGAAAATAGGTAACCAAAAATCTAATACTGCTATAATTAGCATGATGTGGTTTTATGTCGTTTACCGTATTTATCAATTGCCGAAGATACATTATTAATGGGATCGTATATAATATACGGAAGCCGTTGATAAGCTGATCGCCGAGCCGATAAGCTAATTACACTTGTCTTTCTTGGAAAGATCAGAGACACTCTTTGCATATTCGTGTAATGTGTAACGGCCTCAGGCTCTTTCTCTCGCTATATATATATATCATATTCCTCGTTTCTCATTCCTCCGTGTAATAACTTCTCTGAACTCGTAGCCTACGAAACCAATAAGAAGCAAAGGCAAGTGAACAAACAAGTTCAAGAAATATCTTCAACTCGTTCATTTCTTGTTTGCTTTTTTCATTGTGTTTCCGAGTATGAGGACTGTACGTGCGACGGAGGAGTTCTCTTCAGAGATGAAGGAGTTCATCTGCGCTGCTGTGCAGAGGAGGAGAGACGACGACGGATTCCGAGGTGGCTCGGGAGGTGGTAAATCGAGAAATGTGATGGATCTGGATTCTGACGCTGGAAACAGACTGGTTTGTGTTACCGGGGGCGTTTCTTACCTTGGTCGCGCCATTGTTAAGCGGCTTCTTGTTCATGGTTACTCCGTGAGAATCGTCGTCGACTGTCCAGGTAATTTGATCATCTGATTGTTGTTTGATAAATCCTGAAATTAGTGTTTGGACTCTGGAGTTACTATTCTGTTGTGTCTATGTGATTTATAGATATTTAAGTGCAAACCTAAAATGATTAACATACATAATAATAAAGTTGGTTTTCTATAAGTTTTGAGGCTTTTTAAGTTTTGATATTTACTCTCTACTTTGATGGAAAAAAATGCAGAGGAGCAAGAGAAAGTGAGCGACATGGAAGCTGACGCCGAAACGGCATCGTTTAGCAACAGGATTACGTCAGTAGTTTCGCGATTAACAGAGACTGAGGGTTTGATTAAAGCATTCGATGGTTGTGCTGGCGTTTTCCACACCGCAGCATTTGTCGATCCAGCTGGAATCTCTGGTTATTCGGTATGTTTCAATATCACCATACACTTCAATGCACAAACCACATATCGTAAATGTATATCAGCTTTTCTTTATACGTATGCGTGTGTTACGTGCAATATAAAACTCTTCGAAACCTTTATCTCACGGCAGCATTCTATTAACTGAGTTTTCCATGGGACGTTGCATATATAAACATAAAAGAAGTACTTGTGTCTTCTGCGTGATTCTATTAACTTTTTGTTCTTTGTCGAAACACAATCTAATGGCGTACGTGTCAGGTGTGAATATGAGAATGTGTCAAAAGGGCTAACATTGTTTAATTTATCCACTCTCTGTTTTTGTTTCTAGAACACTTGTGAGTGGCTCTGCTTTTTTTTTGTTTCCTTTTGGTTAATTAAGTGGTTATGAGTTGAGGTTGGTACCCAGCTAGTCCCTAAGTTTTTCTGGATGTTTGTTGAGTAGCGTACTTATTTTTCAACCATCAAATTCAATGCCTTAAATACTTTTTTTTCTTTTTCTTTTCTAAAATTCAAATACCTTTTGCTTTAGATTTTCTGCATTCTCTTTTTGTTGAAAACATTAAAATTCGTCATCAAGACATCAACCAAATGACAGTGAAAGAGTCGCTACCAACATAAATAAGATTTGAGTTGATAGAATTGCATTATGCTTCTCTTTGAATAGATTGGAAAGACGCCACTCCATTCGAGATTTGTGAGTGATTACACTTTTTACTGTTGACATTTTGAAATATTCAACCTCAACCACCTGATTAGTTGGAGAGTTATATAGTGCTTGATTTTGCATTATGAAATTTCTACACTTCTAGATTTATTGTAGGTTCCACTTGTTTGAGAGTTAACTGTGACCTCCCTCAGACGTACATATATTCTCTACCTACTGATAAGGACATCTATCTAAAAACGGTGTTTCTACGATGTAAATTGGCACCCATGCCTTATCTGTGGCAACGATTTCATGAAACGTGTATGAGCCAAGAACATTGATTCAGTAAATACAGCATACGTGTTGTCATCACATTAGTCAGATCAATAACTCTTAAAAAAGAAAAAAAAGAAAAAAAACTGCACCTAATTGACGTACAAATTCTTGTAAAATGTACTTGTAAGGAGTTTCATACTTTCTTCCTTTTTTTTTTTGAATCTCCTCCAATGTCTTAAAACTCGCTCTTAAAAACTGTATTTAACTCATTTTCATTTGCTAATGTATTGCAGAAGTCAATGGCGGAATTAGAAGCAAAAGTGAGCGAGAATGTAATAGAGGCATGTACAAGAACAGGGTCAGTGAGAAAATGCGTCTTCACATCATCTCTCTTAGCCTGCGCTTTGCAAGATAACTCCTTTAGCGATCAGTCTGTTATCAACGAAGAAAGCTGGAGCGATGAACAACTCTGCATCGATAACAAGGTAAAAAACGAATATAGTTTTCATCTTTTTATTATCTGTATACGATAATGCTCTGGATCCACCATAATTAATAATATCATTTAATTATGAACTCCACAGCTTTGGTATGCACTTGGGAAACTGAAAGCCGAGAAAGCTGCGTGGAGAATAGCAGATTCCAAAGGATTAAAGCTTGCCACTATATGTCCTGCTCTTATAACTGGTCCTGACTTCTTCAACCGTAACTCCACTTCAACCCTGGCTTATCTCAAAGGTAACCTTATAACCGTCCAAGAATAATGTTATTAAATAAATAGTATTCGCATGTGTACGTAGTTCACGGGTGGTCCATATCGATAGGGAGACAAAGACAGCTAATGAGATTTGACCTTTTTGTTTTTGTTTTGTTTTATAATGCAGGAGCAAAAGAGATGTATAGCAACGGATTATTAGCGACAATGGATGTGAACAGGTTGGCTAAAGCTCACGTACGTTTATGGGAAGGTTTGGGTAATAAAACCGCCTTTGGTAGATACATTTGTTTCGACACCATTCTCTCAAAAGATGGTGCTGAAAAGCTTGCAAAAGATATTGGTGTTCAAATCAAAAAGATTTGCGGCAGTAGCAGCGATTCAGACGCAAACGCAGAAGATTCTCCTCCTAATTTTCAAATATCAGATAAAAAGCTTTTAGATCTTATGTCAAGAACTCTGAGAAGTTGCTATCATGAAAGTTAGCTAGAGTCGACAAATAAACTAAGAGGAGCAGTTTTAAGATAGTGATGTTATGTTTGCTCTTATTCTTTTCTTCTTTTTTATATCATGCTTTATCATCTTAATGTAGTATTGCTCGATAATCATTGCTTAGAATCATTATTATTGTTAGAATGTATTTATCTTTTGAGTGGATGGAGGTTGTTGTAAAGGGCGGTAGAGTTGGTATTCGTTGAAATTTTTTGATTTATTGGAAAAATAAAATTAAAGTATTTTCCCAATTTTGGGTAGCTGACAATAAATCAATAACGAGCAAATAAAGCCAATTTCAACAATAAGCAATTTTGGTCCTGGCCGGTGCATAATGACAACCGCTTAGCCATTCTCCGTGCATTTTCTTGTTATATACTATTATTAAATATATATATTTACTTTCATTCTGTAATTTTGTGAATAATCGAAAACGAAAGTGTATAATAGGGCTGTGTGTTTAGTATTCAGATGACTCGACATTTTAATTTGCAATGATGTAAGAACTAGCTAATAATTAGCTCGTCCACAACAAGCAATTAATCTGTTCGAACCAGGGATAAGTATTTATCTATATATATATGCATAAAACGTGTCATCATATAGTCAGTGATAATTAGAACTAAATGATTAACTGAAGAAGAGTAGAAGACTGATGTGTGGTGTGCGTAGCCAGGCCGGGGAAGCGACTTTGCCTCTTTTTCCTTCTCGTAAACAGAAGACCATCTCAGTTGCCAACGTGGCAATCTCAGAGTCGAATGCACGTGCAATGTGTTTTATAGGGAAAAAGGCGTGAACGACGCTGCTATTTTTACGTCAAAAAGGCACGGAAAACATACAAATACTTATATGATTTACAATTTTTTGTTAAAAAATACTAAAAATCTATCTTTTAAATAAAGAGAATACTCCTAACATGGCGCTCTTATGTACAGTTCTACTTATACCTATCACTGAACTCAATCTAATTAAGTGCATACTTTAAGATACTTCTAGACTTTAAGTCATCAATTTAATCAGTAATCAGATGTTCAGATTTCCTTAACAGTCACTCAAATCAGTAATCAGGAGTACAAAATAAAGGTAAAGTAAATATATATTTCTAATTTGAGTATTTGTTGTTCTTTTGCTTAGTTTTAAAACTTAAAATGCATGGAAAGCAACAAAGACTGGATCGAGTTCCCATGAGATGATTCTCTCTGTCTTCGGGACTCATCAAACACCAAGCTCCGATAGTCCGATATTTCCTACAAATTCGTGCAAAAGCTTGTTATTATAGTTCTCTCTATTTTTTATTATGTGTTTTTTATAGTTCAAGTTATATAAATTAATAAAATATTATTTTATTAAAAATAAATAATTATGAAAATAACTGTAATCATTTTAAGTAAAGTTACTCAACTCTTTATTAGGATTCCTCAACCCTTAAGGAATCTCCTATGCGTTATCATCAATCAACGGTACAAGCCGTTCAGACCAATTAAAACTTCAAATTTATGCGTAAATTTGTTTAGACTATACGTAGGATAACTATTATATATATTATACGTTGTATTTATACACGTACCGTCAAATTATTTACAACATTTTATAGTTGATATATTAATGCGCAAACGCGAATATCCTTATCAGTATGATATATACTATATATTTCGAATTAAAACTTTAAATAGTCATGAATCATGATCACGTCATCCCATCATTGAAAAAAACTCTTAATTAGTCACGCTCAAGCATTATCATATATATGAATATATGATATGATTACTTAAAAATGAGGAGCATAAAGTAAACATTCATTAGTTGCAAATGACATACGAGGGAAAGAAGAATACGTACTTAGAAAACAAGAAAACAAGTAAAGTAAACCATATAATTAGATCAAAAGTAAACGGATATATATATATATATTGAACCATAGATTGTACTTTAATTAATACATTATATTTACATATGCATATATATATGCAAAAACCTCAATCAGTAACACTTTCTGCTAATGAAATCATGTATATATACACTACTGTTTTGTTTCAAAACCAACATTTAATCCGTTGTCGTTGACTCGTTGTAATTTAGCTACCTATTTGCACTTATACCATACTGTTATACCGGGCCTTAAATCTATTTGATTATCAATATCGTGAATCACTGAATCTTTGAACATATCGCACATTTTTCGGCTTCGAATTAATCAATTACTCGTGTAAGAAATTAATAACCAAACTAATAAAGAACTATTAATGAACTAATTAAGTTTCGGTTAGCTTAAGTCTAAAGTTCTGAAGGGGGTATTCATATTATTTATAGTAAAAGTAGATGCAACCTAATTGTCTGTTTCGGTTAACTTAATTTCTCTCTTCTTTTTTAGTTATAAGGTGTTTAGGCATTTTGTTTTGTTTATTTTTGTAAGAGCTTCTCACATATTTCCATACAAAATTTCATTATTTATAATTTTTATATACTAACCAAATTTTTTTTAACAGTAGTATTTAAGTTTAAATTATTTTTAATCGGATAACTAAATGCTTTTACAATAGTGTGTAATGTTTAATTTAGCTAATCGTACATATATATTGTGGAAACTTATACCCAAAAACATCATCATTCTTACATATGTATATATGTAAATAACTAAATAGTATATAGCTTATGCGGTCGTATATCGTGAAGAAAATTCGTGTTCAACTCTTTCTGTACACGTGGCTATATGTGTATAGCCGTATAGGTATAGGTGTGAAAAAGAGATTATATATATATATATATATAAATATTTAGCGAGAGAGTATAATACATAAATAGATAGAGTGAGTATAAAACATGTATATATAAATAGAGCATCTGCCAGATCAAGTATCTTTCTCCATCCTCTCCGTATTCTTCTTCTTCTTCTCCTTTTTTTTTGGGGGTTTCAGTCTCCTTCCTGTTTTATCAATCCTACCAAACCACAGGTTATATCTTAAGATTATTACAACACACTACACACATCAGATGAAAATGTATTTCTTTTGATCTTCTATGCATATATGCGTACAAAAGTATATATATTACCCCGAAAGAAAGCAAGTTAAAGAATCCTCCAAGGTAATCCATGCACCATTAACAATCTCTACAATTTTCTCATGACTCATATAGAGTTAGTTACAAGGAATCCTTTCGATTGGGGTTATTATATATGCATGTAGCGTCCAATTTCTCCCCTCCTGCCCCAGTTAGTTATATAAATGTTATCATGCTCTTAACTAGCAATGTATTGTTCATCGCTGATAATTCATTTTCCGCTATATTTATCTTCAATCCTGATAATTTAATAAACTAGATGAATTTATTTTAGGTTGCATGTGTGAATGGAGTATTTTGATTTTGATTTTGATTTTGATCTTTTAAATGAAATATCCATATGTAACGAAATTTAGCTTCTAACAATGATAAACCGTTTACACACAGAATATATATGCCATGTGTGTATTCAGTATTCAGTAGTGTATGAACATGCAAATTACATTTTTAAAATTTACCCACCATTTTGCACTTTTACCTTATACAAGTGAAAAGGACAACTGTACTAGGTCCCACTCCGATAAAAAAGGGAAAAATTTCAAAAGTTTTGGTTTTAACCTCTAAACATGAAACAGCTATAATGTTTTTTTAATTTTGATTCCGATATTCACTTTAGTACAGATGAAGCAGAAAACTGAACTCTACAACATTTGCAATAGTAAAAAAAGAGAGTCAAAAGCAACATCTTTCATTTTAAAAATTAAGCAACATCTTCGATACCCCATAAATAAATAAGCCATACACATCTAGTAAGTAGTATATACAGTATATTATTGTTTTTTTGCAATCAATGGAGGGAGATTCCTAATAGACTTTCTAGGACTATTATCTTATAGGGGCTACTGTCCTATTGATTATATATTGTTTCATAAATTAACTTGGAGGACTAAACTGTACATGCACAATAACACTCTAGTTATATTCTATTGCTTTCTAATTTGTAGAAGTATTTTATTACGGGCGACGTAATTGGGCCATAAGAAGACCCGGCAATCCACGTGAAAGAGAATCCTTCCCACTAACCATCCACGTTACCACATTAACCTTTTTTCTAATTAATCAAATAATGTGTTGACAAAAAAAAATCAAATCAAATAATGTATAACATTAGTCACCAAGTTTTTTGCTGGCACAACAATCCCCAAATGCAACGTGCAATCAATACAATTTTTGATCCTAGTATATACATATAAAACTTAAACAGAGAATTAATCACCTCATATACGCATACGAGATTACCTAGCAGGCTACGGCTACCTAAAAACTCAAGAGCAACGAAAAAATACCATTAATTCATTACATATCCCTAGAAGAACTCATTATTAAAACATTCAAAAATTTTTTTTATTGTCGATTGTAAAAGTTCCAAATAAAATATACTAGTACTAGTAATAGTTTGAATCCGTTCGCCCACGCGCTCCTTCACATCTCTGAACCAGAGACACTAGACTAAACGACCAAAACCACAGAATATCTTTTTTCTTACATAAGATGCTTCATTCAAACTTGACGAAATTAATCGAAATTATTAAAAGATTTACTTGCCGTAGTATACACGCGCTTAAAGAGAGCTTGAGGGAGTAATGAATCTAAACCTGAACTGTCTAGAGTCATTAAGTGAAAGTGCATGGAAAATCTCGAGTTGTTGTTTCCTACATCTCTCTGTTTTCTTCATTTTTTACTATTTCCTATACGTATCAACTTGTAAGCAGAACTTTTTCAAACTTTGATCCATAATTCATACAATATATATATACGTATTGATGTATTGCATATCATTATACAATGTATATATAGAGTGAGTGACGAAGCTCATTGTTTCTCTGTTTTCTTTTTTTCTAGCAGGATTTTGTTTTGATGGAGGAAAACCCGCATCGAGTTTCACGTAGAAACAATGGCGGGACCCACTGTCAAAACGACGCCGTCGACGAAGAGAACCGTCGACAACGGCATTCCAACCACCACACTCACGGCGACGACGTCAAATGCTCCGGCGGCAAGAGATGCCGGTCGTGGGCTGCGGCGGCGATTGCTGATTGTGTAGCGCTTTGTTGCTGTCCATGTGCGATCATAAACTTACTTACTCTTACTTTCGTCAAGGTCCCGTGGATGATCGGACGGCGATGTCTCGGCGGCGGCCGCAATAAGAAGAAGAAAAAGAAGCGGAGGCTGCACATGAGACAAGATGTGTTTTATCATCACAATAGGTTTGAGACGGCGCCCAAGGGAGATGAAAAATGCGGTGGTGGGGGAGGATGTTGTGGCGGAGGAGATTATGATGATCACCGATTTGTTGTGGAGAGAGATGGGAGTTTAACGAAGGAGAAGGAGGAGGAGGAGGAAGAGAAAACGACGTCGATTAGAGGAGATGATGAATCGAGAATAAGTGCAAGAGTTGAAGCCGAGAGAGTGTGGTTAGAGCTGTATCAGATTGGTCATCTTGGATTTGGTAGAGTCTCCTTCACTGGGATTCAATGATTTAATCAAATAAGTTCGTAGGAATCTTTTAGTTAACACATGTAGAAGACTCGGAGAATATATAAATGTGAATTTTTCTAGTCTATCAGTTAGCGACCAAAATGGCATAGATACTAAATTTATGACATGAATCTACAAAAATGGTTTCGTAGTATGATATGATTTGATAATGTACTTGTATTAGTAGTAGACAATTAAAACTTTTACAGATATGGTTCATTAAATCAAAATAGTCTTAAAGCTGGATCCAGTTTTTTTTTTTAAGGATCAAGCTTTGATCCATATATGTAATGGAAATGAGACCGATGTAAAAAAGGAAAAGGAATTACATTCAAAAGATTCTAGGAAACTTTGTTGGTGATACGGATTTATTAATGGGCTTCTATCGTTGGGCTATAAATTAGGCCCATTATCAAAGGTCGTAAACGAGCGTGCGTAATTTAGCAAGCTTCTTCAATTATTGAACCATCGTGCTCTAATCTGCGCCGTACGCGCACAAAACCTCGGACTTTGTGATCCTCCGTTGCTCCCCCGCCTTTGTTCCTCTAGAAAACGACAGAGACGACGGTTTGGGAGAGTCGGTGAAGAAATGGAGAGCGAGCCGACTCGAGTGATGGTGGCGGTGAACGAGTCGACGATCAAAGGCTACCCGCACGCGTCGATAAGCAGCAAAAAGGCATTCGAGTGGACACTGAAGAAGATCGTTCGTTCCAATACCTCCGGCTTCAAGCTTCTCTTGCTTCACGCTCAAGTCCAGGACGAAGACGGTTATTCCCTCTCTTCTTTACTCTCGTCTATTTCGCTTTCTCGATACTTGAATTTGCTTCTCTGTATAGATTGTTGATTGTACTGTATGTTTCAGTAACGAAATCTACGATTGATCTGTTTAGAGGTTGAGTAGATGATCATAGACTAAATTCGATGTTTCTCTATGCTGTTAAAGTTTTGATGTTCTATATTATCGCGTTTTAGCTGCTTGTGTTGTGTGGGTAAGGTTGCAGAGTTTTCAATCGAGGTTTCATAATGATAGCAATTCGGTTTTTGTAAACCGAAGCTTTGGAAGTAGTTAAATGTGTTTTCTATTGCGAAGAAATAAGGTATCGGAGATGCGTCTTTCATGTCAGTTCTATATGCTGTTTCCCCCCCCTGATTGAGATAACATGAAGAAAGCTAATCTTTACTGGTTTTGATCATGAATTTGGGAACCAGGTTTTGATGACATGGACAGCATATATGCTTCCCCTGACGATTTCCGGAAAATGAGGGAGCGTAACAAGGCCAAAGGACTTCACCTTCTTGAGTTTTTCGTTAAAAAATGTCATGAGATTGGGGTAAAACACTCTTTTCACTCCACAGATACATCTCTTTCTCTATGTTTTATGTCCCTCACTTGTATCATGATCTCGTAAAAACCCACAGTGAAGGTTGATGGCTATAAGACATGTCAGTTGTTGAACTTGTAGGTTGGCTGCGAGGCCTGGATCAGGAAAGGTGATCCCACAGAAGTTATATGCCATGAAGTGAGGCGGGTCAGGCCAGATTTTCTGGTTGTTGGAAGTCGTGGTCTCGGTCCATTCCAAAAGTACGTACAATTCTTCTCACACACACGCCTCAAGTTGATTTATTACTCTGTACTTTATACGCATATAAACTAGTCATTCTTTTTTGGCATGGATGTTTCATTCTTTCCAAGCAAGGGGTTTAAAAGTTTCTGTTGATGTTTCATTATGTAGTTTTAAATGCCTTATGACACCTCATAAACATCAAACAACATCAGAGTTCAATTTATTTTAGGAGGTGGATCATAGGCGTAAAACACTGCTTATGCTTTAGACATCCCACCGTGAATAATTTTGATTTAACTAACGTATGTTTGACATAAGCTGAGGAGAAGGCCCTGTACTTACATTGTGTATATTACTACAGCTTGAAATCACAGGGTATTGTATAATAAATTCGCACTTGTGACTATTGGACAGGGTGTTTGTTGGAACTGTGAGTGAGTTTTGTGTCAAGCATGCAGAATGCCCAGTCATCACAATCAAACGCAGTGCTGAAGAAAGTCCACAAGATCCAGCCGATGACTAATTTCCCAAAGCAACACAAACCATGCGGGTGTTCTTATGTCTGCTAATCCCGCAAGCTTTTGAGTGCCAATAATCCCTGTGTTGCAGTACAGAAGACAACAAAAAAAAAAGAAGAGAAAAAGGCAAACAGAACTCTTTCGATTGATCTAGTACGTGCGTCTGTAGTTGTAGTAGATACTGGATGATTCACACATCATATATTATTGTGTGTGCGCGGTGCCTTAGTCTTTCTTTCATTATCTAAGACGTCAAAACAAAAGTTCCATTATTCGTTGTCGAACCTTCTCTTCCATGTTTTTCAAATTTCAAATATGGGTTTTGTTACATAAGATTCATATTAGATTCAAGTTTTGCTGTTGTCATTATACTTGAAATTGAAAAGCGAATTGAAACCAAGTATGTGTAATGAATATACAAGTATGCCAACTCGGTAGTTTTTTATATTCTCAGAAAAAGGTAACAAACATATCTAGTATCTACTGCTTACCAAATAAACTTCAATACATTTGGAAAGACAGAAACGAAATGGTAAAAACAAAAAAGTATCACAAATCCATTAAAGGGGTAAAAAGAGTAGAGGTGAGCTTTAGAGACTACACACATAAGGTCACATAAGGTCAAAGGGCCGTTGAAACAACATCAGACACAATACTTGTTTCTTCTTCGTTATCTTCTTCACAATCACTAATGATCTCTCTCAAGTGCAAAAACGTGTTCTAGCAGCTTCATCATGCCTGCTCAAATCATAATGAAGGTTTGATCAATACTCATGATCATTCTTGAGCAAGATGGATATAACACATTGACTGAATATGCTTTGCATATGGAGATGAGGATACAATAATTTCAAAAGTTGGATAAATGGGGTATTCAAGTGCGTCAATACTGTCAAAAGAGTTTCTATTTAGTTTTACAAAATGAGGTATTTAGTTCCTTACCTTGCTAGCGATGTTGTTGGAGAGCCAATCAAGGCCTTCATAAAGACCTTCCCCGGATGTGGCACAAGTGCTTTGAATATACCTGTTAAACAAAAAACATAAAAGTTACATTCTACCACAGTGAGATCAGTCTAACCACGTGAAGGCCTGAGAAAGAAGATAACTTTACCAATGGCGCTGGCGAAGAGAGTGAAGGCCAAGCTTGTCGGTTATTTCTGCAGCATTCATTGCGTTGGGAAGATCTTGTTTGTTTGCAAACACAAGAAGGACAGCATCCCTCAGTTCATCCTGCAAACAGGGTTTTATCAGACTATGGAAAGGTGTTTCGTCTTACAGTGATACAAGACAAAACCAGAAAGAAAAGCTAACCTCGTTCAACATGCGATGTAACTCATCCCTCGCCTCTACAACACGGTCCCTGTCATTGCTATCAACCACGAATATAAGACCTTGAGTGTTCTGGAAGTAGTGCCTCCACAGGGGACGAATCTGTTATTTTCAAAAGAGGTCGAAGTCTTAATAACAAAAAAAAACAGAAAAAAGAAGAAGACAAACACTTCTAAACACTGGACACGGAGATAAAAAAACCCACGTGAATGTCGAACTTTACATTTCAGACTGAGTTTACATGATGCATAGAATTTGGTAACACGAAACACCAGTATGCTGAGAATATCATTGACATACTGAGAAGCTTTAATATCCTGATATAGAGAAGAAAAAATATAATATGATTCAGGCAAAAAGTTAAAATGTGTACCTTGTCCTGACCCCCCACATCCCAAACAGTGAAGCTGATGTTCTTGTACTCAACAGTCTCCACATTGAATCCTGGAAACAGAAACCTCGTACTTACAACTCACAGAAAAGAGAAACATCTATGCCACATTAACAAAAGACTCAGAATCCTGAAAAACTAACCGATGGTGGGGATGGTGGTGACAATTTCGCCAAGCTTGAGCTTGTAGAGGATGGTGGTCTTACCAGCAGCATCAAGACCTACCATCAGAATCCTCATTTCTTTCTTGGCAAAAAGCCGGCTGAACAACTTTGTGAAGTTAAGCCCCATTTTCTTTTAGCTAGCTATCCCTACATCAAGATCAAACCACAAAAAAAACAAAAGCTTTATTAAATCATTACCGAAATAAAATCAAGCCCATGAATGAAAGAAGAAGAAGAACCGATAATCAATACCGTAACAAAAGCTAAACTAACAGAGATGTTGAGAAACGTCTGATACAGAACATGAATCAATGAATTGGCATGAGAAGAAGAAAAAAAAGTTTTAACCTTTGGAGTAGGAAGAAGAAGGATCTATCGTAGAGCAAGCCGCGAGTTTCGACGAGAAAATGTCTCCCACTCTCTCTCTCCCTAACGCTAATAATAGAATATTTACCAATGTGGTATAATATTTGTTGTTATACTCAATTATCACCCCAGTAAAACTTCATAATTTAAAAAAGGCTACCTTAGAATCAACTATTGCAGTTTTCTCCCTACAAAAAAATCAACTCAATCCTCACCTCTACTCTCCACAGAAGTTGAGTTTAATTACGCTCTCTTCTTCTCGTGTAGCCGAGAGTTACTCTTTAGTGTCTTGCCATGGTCGTCGTCTGTAACTGTTTCCTTCAAGCTCCACCGCTCTCTCGCTTATTACTACCGGTTTTCTCTCGCCGCGCCACGAACCTCTTCGCCGGTTATGGTCGGTTCAAATCCACAGTCATGTTCTCCTCCGCCGCGAACCGAACCGGACCTTTGACATCTCCGGTTCGAGCTGAAGTGAAGCGTGTCTCGCGCAAGGACGTTGAAATAGCTTCGGGTAAACTCATTTACTATTTGTGATTTCTCTATCTTGCACCTTTGGCTGTAATTTGTATTTCCTCTTTTAACTTGTTTGGAATGTTGGCGATACTGTTTTAGCTTCTGATCTTCAATTTGAGACGCCTTTGAAGATTGTGGAGTATCCGCATCCTATCTTACGTGCTAAGAACAAGAGGATTAATGTTTTTGACGAGAATTTGAAGAACTTAGTCGATGCCATGTTTGATGTTATGTACAAGTAAGTCCAAATGTTTCAAATTATAAACATTTGTGTATGATAATGTCATTTCTTTTAGTATAATGAAAGTAGAATAATAAAACTAACAGACTCAGAATGACACTGTGATCACTTTGCTATTGAACAGAACGGATGGCGTCGGCCTCTCTGCACCACAAGTGGGTCTCAACGTTCAACTCATGGTCTTTAATCCGGCTGGGGAATCTGGTGAAGGAGAAGAAATTGTTCTTGTGAATCCCAAAATCAATAAATATTCCGATAAATTAGTACCGTTTAACGAAGGATGTCTATCGTTCCCTGGGATCTATGCTGATGTTGTGGTGTGTATGTTCAACAATTCTCGACTGAATTTTCGTTTCAGTTCTTCTCTTTTAACCATATGTCCCATCGTTTTCTTGGATATCGGTTTTCATGTGATTGGTTTTTGCATTTCAGCGACCACAATCTGTCAAGATTGACGCAAGGGATATTACTGGTGCAAGATTTTCTATCAGTCTATCACGTTTACCTGCACGAATCTTTCAGCACGAATACGACCACCTAGAGGTTCTTCCTCCACTTTCATTTTGAGGTCTTTGCTTGATTGAACAGCAAACACAGAGAAATTTTTTATATTTGTGGACGATTCAGTGCCTCTAGTTGTGTTTATATGCATATTCTAGTGGAGGAGAAACCAGAGATACAGCTGATATATTTTGATGTTTCGACACTGAAAAGTGCCCTCATTCACTCATGGACCCTAATCGTCGTTAGTGCATTGTGTGTTAGTGTGTTACTGGGAATGCAAATTGTTTTCATTGAATAGTGTTGCTGTATGTGAATATCACTTGCAAGCTTTCGTTTCGGTCTGATGGAATGCTCTATCAATTGCAGGGAGTTCTCTTCTTCGACAAAATGACGGATGAAGTTCTTGACAGCATTCGCGAAGAGCTAGAGGTGAGTAAAACCGTAGCAGGAAAGAGTCTTAAATTTATGATGACCAGTAGTAAAATCGTAAAAAAATCGCTCTTTGAACTTTAGTAATGACGCTGGTGAACATCATTGCATAAGTAGTCCTGACAAGTTTTGTCCCGCAGGCCCTAGAAAAGAAGTATGAAGAAAAAACTGGATTGCCAAGCCCTGAAAGAGTACAAGCACGACAAAAAAGGAAAGCAGGAGTTGGTTTTGGCAAACGTTGATGAGACATTCTCGCTCGATTCTCGTTTCGTCTTCGTATAAGATATGGGTAAAACTGTTATTTCTAAGTTTGAGGTTTTATTCTTTGTTCTCTTGGTTTTTTGTCGTGAACTTTTTTCTTCATATCTGCCGCTGCAGGATTTAACAATGGTATGAGAAGCAGACAATAACAACAAACACGTTTGCCTATCTAAATCTAGAGGAGCAGATCACATTGTGTGATGCAAATCTCCCAAACAGGATGTACGGTTGTGACGCAAATAACTTATTTCAAAATCTTTTTTTGCCTGAGTAATATATTATTCAGATTGTCTGTTTTGCACTGTTATATAATGTTGGCCTTTTAGCTTGATCTTTGGAACTGCGTTTACAATGTTCTTGCCCACTAAGTTGTACGATGCCATGGTTTATCCTCTGTTACAAAGTAAAATGCATTTCTTGTTTACTTGTGTTGGAATCTTGGGTAAATAAACCGTTGTATGTTGTTTAGCTCTTATTTGATACATTTTCTCTGCATCTCTCAGATGATATAACTTGTTTTATGGAGGACTATATTGCTTGTGATTTGTTCTGTCGTAACTGGTCCAAAAGTCATAATTGTTAGATTATTGCCTCACAGATGAAATTCTCCCTTGGGTTATGGGTGGGGAACTCTTTTTTTTCACTGATGACTAATTCAATAACTTCAAGTATCTATAACAAAATGCATTAACATGCAATATGTTACATTTTGATTGCAGTTGATTCATACAAATTAGTATAAGACAAACCAAGGGAATCATTCCTTCTTTATTCATATGATTCCTATTATCCTATATTAATACTTTACACAATTTCTTGCTCTAATATCAGCAAGCATCATTGTAAGACTGACTTGCAGACTTTTCTGTTTTCAAACATTGAATTGGGGGAAGAGTTTCAGTTTTCAATTCACCTTGTGCTTCCCAGCAGAAAGGTTCACGTAAACTTGCTTTATCTGTGGCCGGCTTAAGCTCTATGGTCGACAGTGAGATCCCTGTGCATGGCAAGCTATCACTGCAGGCAAAACGTACAGGTTCCTTTGTGTAGGTACCTTTTATATTGATGTAGTTTATGTTTGATACAGCGACTGCTGAAGTTTCATTGTGGCATCCGCCACCATCGCAGTAATATTGATCTATTATTATCGGATTGGCTACTTCGCTGAGTTGAATATTTGAAAACATAACTTGTTTCACAGACCCTGACCCTCCCTACCATTAAAATAACGAAAGTTGTCAGCATCGTTGAATTGTTATCGCATGCTAGTTTCAGTCGTCTTTGCCTTTATCCTGTTAGGAAATATATGTGTAGGGAATTTACCTGCCAGGATTTTATTCGTACACCATTCGTAGTTTCATGCATTGTGACATCACGGACAGTGATGTTTGAAACACACGCCTTTGTGTTCTCCTTTCCTAGTCCTCCAATGCTAATTCCATGGCCAGGCCCGCAGTCGACATCGTGTATGTAGATATTCGAGCATCCAGTTTGAATTGATATACAGTCATCTCCTGTAGAATGAAAGAAATTTTTATTTCTTCATCTTGGCAAGTTTCATGAGGAAGCATAGTCTGGAAATGTTTGATGATTGGACTTGTGGTATCTAATTAAGAATGAATTGACTTGTAGTGTATGTCTGAAGTCTGTGGTTACCACAAGCCAGCGTGCTGCGGTATATAACGGCATCTTGAGAGTTTTGCAGGTGGATTCCATCTGTGTTTGGGGAATCTCCAGGAGATGAAGTTGTGAAGCCAGACACTTGAATGCTTATGCAGTTATCAAACTTGAGGTGGGTCTGAGGACTGTTCTGTATGGTTATTCCATTAACAGTTACACCGTTACTCCCGTAGAATCTCAGAGCCTACATACCAGCCAAGGTAATTGATTAAATTTCACATGTTGACTTTGATTGGCATCTCTATCCCTTAGACGAATCAAATGAAACTTACTGTTGGTTTAGTTCCTGGCATTTTCGTACCCACTTGATCCTTCATCTTTCACAAAAAAAAGGTGTAAGAAGCAGAGGTTATTGCAAGCTAGATTTCCAATTTTGTTTAGCTAAGAAAATTGAATTTAGTATTACCATGTCGTTCTCATCTGCTGGATCATAGTCAGGGGACTTGTTCCACCATACCGATCCTCGTCCATCTATGACCCCTTTTCCTTTCATAGTGAATCCTTTAAGTGATTTGAATTCTATCCATTGCAAGAGACCTGATCCCCAGGCACTCGAACTTGTTGGAGCTATGATCTTTCCGTCTAACTGCACAGTGTCCAAATACGCAGCTATATAATTAAAGATGCTCGAAGAACATTTCTTTGTGTTTTTTCTTCTTTTTTGGAAACTTACCTGAAACACGATGTTCTCTTTACACTCGTTTCCCAGGAAGGAGACAGGTCCAACAAGGAACGTAGAACCGGATGGAACTAATAATGTCGATGCTGCGACCTTACAAGCTTCCTTCCAAGCATCTTCAAAAGCCTGCAATATTTAAGGTACATTAGTCATCAAAATGTTTATTTTTTGGTCGGTATGATTGCATTATTTATGCTGTCAAACCATAGAAATGCCCATTCACCTTCGTGTCATCACTTGTCCCGTCACCTTTTGCGCCATAGTCAAGGACATTGAGTGTTCCGGAACGTTCCCCTTCAGCAGTAGACCTGCGGTTTCCTCTCCAATATACACTGTACCTAGCGTCACAAGTCCCGAATCTCGAAGTGAATAAGGAGAATAAAAGGAAAAATATCAGGGCACGACATTTCAAGGTTAGTTTATACATCTTTAGTATCGAAAATTAGTCTGTTTCTAGTAAGAATGTGTTTAGATATGGAATGAAGAGGAACTGCTGAAGCGAGGTTCGGTTCATATTTATAAGGAGAGAAAAACACTGTTATGCATATGAATTGTGAAACTATGATACAGTTAAACAGTTAGATAAGGACAAAAAGCTTTGGAACTCTCTTCCTCTTCAAGCATGTTCTACTCGTTTGCTATGTTTAATTTAATTTGGAAAATTAGCAAAAAAGCTGATGGGGTTTACTTGCTTCATCAGCTTATTCTATTGACCGCATCGTCACACTTTACTTCCGATTTGGCTTTGATTTGTTCTTGAATTGTGCGTGCTACATAGAATTTTTAAATATCATCAATTCATCATACAACATCACTTACGATTTAGCTATGATTGTTCATGAATAATGCGTGTTAGAATTTGTTTGGGTTGATCGCTACTAACATCTTAGTGTTCTCTAGCATTAATTCGAAGTTCCGTTAGATGGATATGTATAACTGATGTTAAGGAGGTCTGTGTACAGTTCTTTAGTCGCTAGAAACAACTTATAAGTTATAACTTTCGTTTATAACATAGCACGGGTCTTGTCAGTACTTAACCGGTCTTGGTAAGCTCTTCAGTTTAATCAAAACCATTATACATACATTTATCTGGCAGCCAACGCTAGAAATGGCAAATGTTTTTAATGAGTCAAGAAAAGTTGCCATACACTAACAGGCATGTCACGTAATCCTCATCATAAGATAATCTTTTTTATTTCGAGTTCCTCAAATTAAGCAGCGTAATTTAGGTTAAATCTGTGGTGTCACTGAATCTTCTAAAACGCCAATTAAAATCTAGTAATCCTTCATCTTCAACGGTTCAAGAGAATAAACCAACATCTGAGGATTTATGGTCTAATTATGGCATATTAGCAAGATTCAAAGTATGAAACTGAACTCGTGATGAAGATACACTTTGCATGCAGCCCCAGGTGGAAGGAAGGAACGATATAGGCTGCTATAGAGTATAGATTAGCACGTTGCTACGTGTATGTATCCCATGCGTTGACTTTGACAAACTTTGTTCTATTATTCTATTTGATATCATGATTTGAAAATTTACTTGAAAATGTTACTATTTTATTAAATTTCTCTTGCTTTGGCAGTTGAAAGTGCGATTATATATATATAAGAAAATTTGTGTTTGAAATTTCTGTGTCATGTAACTGATATATTGTCCTCTTTTTCATATCCTGGAGTATATTAAGTAAGGTAACGTTGCAATTTCTCTATGATTAGAGATGCATTTTTGTAGTTGTAATTGTTGGTTTAGTCAGTTTGGAATTTTTATATATTTTACAGAGGAAAAGAATGGTTGGATAGCCAGTCACGGAAGTGGTCATAACTCGTAACTTTGCATAAGTCACATGACCAATATTTTTCTAGCACTCTGTAGAATTTGTGTATGCCCAACAACTCGCATAAGACGTACCATTTGAAAATTGCACACATACGTATAATCTCAACCCGTGATTTGATGTAACGTTTATTACGTTCTTATGTATATACAATGAAATTTCTTATAATAATTAATTCTGTTTGCAATAGGCCTGTATACTAAATTAATAAATGATATAAATAATTTTAGTACTAATGTTTTTGTCAACTTCTAAATTATTGTTTTTACATGCACGGATTTGTACGCAATTCTGTGAATGACGCCAGTATGTATGATCCGTTTAGTCCAATATCGTGTACGAAATTCACTCTTTTGTCGTAACCATTATTGGTAATTACTAATTTCTAATTCGTATACTTTGCCATATGACCAATCTTTTTAGGTAGAACAAATTGTAATCACAAATTATAACACTTAAACTTTCATTTTATATGATATTTACCATATAGCAAAAAAAAAAATCGTATACTTTGCAGAATTGTTGCCACATCAATTCCAATGTTCAACGATACCAACAATGATAAAGTAACTGATATCATTAGAAAGCCTAATTGCTATTCAACGGAAGTAGCCCATATATTTTAGCCCATACCAGTTTAAGGCCTATTTCGTGCGTGACCAACGGTCGAGTAGGACACGACATCGTTGAGCGAACAAAATTTTGTCGCTTTGATGCTGACTTGGCGGTTTCGTAATTCAGATTTCCTTTTCTCTGACAAAACTAAAGAAATAGCAAAAAAGCGAGCAAGGAGAATCAATGTAGGCCATGCTTCACAATACGTTTCCTACTCCTCTCAAGCGTAGCCGTCCGATTATTACCTGGTACTCAATCTCACTTTTCCTTAAGAAAAGCGAAGCGTCTATACGGGAAGCTTACCATACACCCAACTGCAGGAAAGACTTTCAGACACATTAAAAGCAGTCAACACAAATGACGTGAGTCTAAGTTATTCCAACCAAAACACGCCACGTGTACGGGCACTCTTCCTCGAGCGCGGACGTCAAAACTAACTATCAACTAAAACTTTGAAACTACCTATTGGGGTCCGCTTTCTCTGCCATCAGCACAAAATACAGAGAGAGAGAGAGAGAGAACTCAGAAACACAAGAGAGATTTGCCATTTTCGGGTTTTCTAGGGTTTCTAGTTGCTGCTGAAACAGGATGGTGGAGTGAATTTGCTTTGGATACATATTCTCAGGTATGACAACGTCACGAGGGAGTCGGGCGGTTTCCTCTTTTGGATTTGTTCACTTGTTTAGCTCGACTCCGAGAGAGTACAGAGCGGAACTTTTAGTTTTGTTAGATTAGGTCTTGTTCTTATCAGGACCTTTGAAGTTTATATATGTTTTGTACCTGAATCTATGCTAACATGTAGCTAGGTTTTGGCAGTTGTTACTTTATTTAGATCTTCTTCACTGTCTCTGTTCTTTGTCATTTTGTTCCAGTTTTTGCTTTTTTTCGAAAGAGATTTAACTTAAACTTATACGTTTGTGTTTTTGGTATTTTAACAGATTGACGAATTGGATTTCACAGTTGTTGAAAATGGCTTCGGTGGGAATGTTACCTTCTTCTATGGTTACTAAACAGAACAATGCTTCAATATGCGCTGACACACTACCTGAAGGGATTAATGAGATGAAGATAAAAGATGATAAGGTTCAAGAACTCAGATGCCACATATTACTGGACGGACTTGGCCTCTTTTGTTTGTTACTAATGTGTGTTGCTCAACTCTTCTTAGGAAATGGAAGCAGCTGTGGTTGATGGGAATGGAACCGAGACAGGTCACATTATTGTTACAACCATTGGTGGTAAAAATGGTCAGCCTAAACAGGTGAGCTTGCGTAACCTTATGTGTCGAGGAGTATCCATATTTTCTTCGTTAATTGGAAACTGACAGAAGGATCATAAGTATAGATAAATGGCGCAATGACTAAATCTTTCGCAGAGAAAGTAGAGAACTTGCAATTGCTGCAGTGTCTTATGTGTTGTGAATTTCTCTTGTAACTGTTTTTGTTTCCCTTTCAGACCATAAGTTACATGGCAGAGCGCATTGTTGGACAAGGTTCATTTGGAATCGTTTTTCAGGTTGTGTTTCGATTACATACCGAGTTTACTAATTTAGTGGCTGCTGCATAGACCTAATGTAGCGACGTCTTACTTGTGTATCTGCAGGCCAAGTGTTTGGAGACGGGGGAAACTGTTGCAATCAAAAAAGTTTTGCAAGACAAGAGATACAAGAACCGTGAGCTGCAGACGATGCGCCTTCTTGATCACCCTAATGTTGTGTCCCTCAAGCATTGCTTTTTCTCAACTACCGAAAAAGATGAATTGTATCTCAATTTGGTCCTTGAATACGTTCCTGAGACTGTCTATCGCGTCTCAAAGCACTACAGTCGGGCAAACCAGAGGATGCCCATGATATATGTTAAACTCTATACATATCAGGTAATTTTTCGTTCAGCCCCTCAGAATGAAGAGAAATACTCTATGGTCAATGCAATGTAGCTATACTGATTTTCTCAAATTCTTCCGCTGCCTTCCTGTTGTGGGTGCAGATTTGCAGAGCATTGGCATATATTCATGGAGGAGTAGGAGTCTGCCACAGAGACATAAAGCCACAGAATCTTCTGGTTCGTGTCCAAACTTGAGATGTTGATCAAATATTTTCTATGGTCTACATGCTGCTGCTTGATTAATCTTGTGCTTCTCGTAGGTTAATCCTCATACACATCAGGTCAAGCTCTGCGATTTTGGTAGCGCTAAAGTTCTGGTATAGCATCTATTATGAATAAGCGATATGTTGATTTTGTTTTCATATGAAAAAGTTGGCACATTTTTTGGTGCTATATACACTGTTACTAGTCCTACCCTTTGTCGATAAAAGAGTAGTGTAACCCGAACATAACCTTTTTAGCTTGGCCCTTTGTAACAGGTGAAAGGCGAACCAAACATCTCATATATCTGCTCCCGTTACTACCGAGCACCTGAACTTATATTTGGAGCCACAGAATATACAACAGCTATTGACATATGGTCTGCAGGCTGTGTTCTTGCTGAATTGCTCCTCGGCCAGGTACTTTGACTGTCTATATTTTTTCCATTTATCCTTGGCGAATCGTTGAATGATGTCTAAAGTTGTGTTTTACCAATCTTTGGCTGGTCCAAATTTTGGATAGCCTCTATTTCCAGGTGAAAGTGGAGTCGACCAGCTCGTTGAGATTATTAAGGTATTGTCTCCACTAAAACTCGTGTTGAACACCCGTGATCTAGCTATTTGCTGTGTTTATTTACGATTACTTTTTCTCTGTGTTGGTTTACAGGTTCTTGGAACACCAACTCGAGAGGAAATCAAATGTATGAATCCAAACTACACTGAATTCAAATTCCCTCAGATAAAGGCTCATCCTTGGCACAAAGTAAGCAAATTTAAACATCATCAGTTTCTCAACATTCTCCATAGCTTTTTTCGCCCCACTGATTGAAAAAACTGTTGTTGGTTCTTAAGATATTCCATAAGCGTACACCTCCGGAAGCAGTAGACCTCGTCTCAAGACTTCTCCAGTATTCTCCAAACCTCAGATCAACCGCTGTAAGTCCATGAAATCTTTACTGTTTCACATCATGTGCTATTCGAAATCCGTTTTGGTTGATTCAGACTCTTCAACACTTTTTGATTGTAGATGGAGACAATAGTTCACCCGTTCTTCGATGAGTTACGTGATCCCAATACACGTCTACCTAATGGCCGTCCCTTGCCTCCTCTTTTCAACTTCAAACCTCAAGGTCTGGTCTCCTCCAAATATAGAATATGCATTTGTTTGTTCTCTAAATTTTTCTTTCAGAAGAGATTATTAACCGCGTTGTATTTGGTTTTTCTTTTTTTCTTAAATTGTAGAGCTTAAAGGAGCCAGCTTAGAGCTGTTGGCCAAGCTTATACCTGACCACTCCCGAAAATAATGTTCCTTCCTCGGTCTCTCTAAATGACTTCAAACCTCTATATAAATGTGTGTGTATGTATGTACATGCATATGCTGATCGACTAAGTAATGGAGTTAGGCTTCTCAAGATTATTATTATTGTTAGCTTTCATCTTTTTGTGTCGTTTACTGTCTGTTACCACGGTCCCACGGATGATAGACATTATTATTTTATTTATTAAAAAAGCATTGTACTCTATATAATTGAATGGTTGATATATGTACGGACGACGGTCTTTGACTCGCTGATATAAGTACTATATGGACTTCTCTCGCTCGTCACGTGTCAAGCGACAACTATGATTTACCCATGCATTTTCTCAAAAAAGGATCCAAAAATTTGAATTCATCAGACGAATCGCCGCTTAAGCACCACTGCTTGCACAGCTAACTCATGGTTTAATGTTTTTTGATTTGGGTAATTTTAATTAATTTAAAATGGCAGGGATTTGGGAAAATCATATTCTGAAGCATTACATAGAAAACTCACATCATGTAATAAACTAAGAAAAATATCTAAGAAATTTGATTCTATCTATTATCCCCCTTTAATCGATCTAAAATATGATATACCTAACTTTATAAAATAGTAAATATGAAAATTGGAAAAAACATAAAATTTTCTCGTTATATATCAACTTTTTAATAATTTATAATTAAAATAAAGTTAGAAGATATAAATCCAAAATTACTTGTAAAATGGATCCGGACCAAGATCCGGATAAAGTGGAGCGGATCATAGATGTTATAAAATACCGAATATGATCCGTTCACATGCCCACCCACCCTTAACCAGATATGTCATTGTCAATGTTTCTTTAGTTCTCTAGTAGTCCAACGGCCGAACAAAACTCTCTCCCCGGCGGTGACAGTACTTCTGCCGGCGGCGGGAGCGTTTCTGCGTATCTGTTGCTCATAGACGAAAATTCTGTGGGTATATACTCTTAACTCGTCACGATCTTTCTGGGTTTCAGAATCTATTTAAGCTCTTACCACTCAAACAGAAGAGAATTTCGTAGCATCTGCCAAAATTTGATCAAAATACGAGTCTTTCTTGCATGAACTTTGAAACCACGCACTTGTATCTCACTGAGTTTTGGTATGATCACTGATTGATCTCCAAGTTTTCATCTTTTAGTGATTGCATTTACAGATAGTTTGGTTAGGACTTAGGAGGGGGGGGGNTAAGAATGGTACATTTCTACTTATTTGAGTTGTTATATTTATTGGTGGAATGCTTCTAGGCTCTCATCAGCCTTTTTCTCTTTGTAAAGGCTCAAGATTCTGCTGGTTGGAATTCCGATGATGACTTGGATTTCCAGATCGATAACTTTCAGTCATCTCCACGGCCGTCTCCGGTTGTCACTTCTTCAGATGAGATGTTGGCTACATTGGTTGACATGGGGTTTTCCCTTGAGATGATTACTAGAGCAATCAATGAATATGGTGAGGCTTCTTGTATACCTATGTTCAGACATTTCTTTGTTTAGTTTTGTTTTTAATGATGTGATTATCAATTAAATTTCTAGGACCAAATGCTGATACTTCCGTGATTATTGATGCTATCTCCAAGTACTCGGTGAGTTTTTGGATCTTTAGAGTTGATGCTTGTAATTCTCATGTGTTCAGTTTTTGGATGTTTTTTTTTAGTTAGTGTCTTTCTTATTCCTCTTACAATTCTTTGTGAAGATTGACTCTGAACCTAGTTCTTCCAAGTCCAAGACTATTGATCATTTCCTTGCCATGGGATTTGATGAGGAAAAGGTTATCAAAGCCATACATGAGCATGGTAAATACTTATCTCTCTCTCTCTCTCTTGAATTAAGAAGAAAAACACTCTAGGACTCTCTTTATATTTTTTTCATCTCTCGCAGGAGAAGACAACACCGAAGCAATAACAAATGCACTCCTCTCTTGTGATGTAAGTGATGTTCCGAAGATATCATGTCTCCTCACATTAAGAATATATCTTAAATTTTGTTTTTGGTTTGTAGGCAGAGAAATTGCCTATAATAAAAGAAGAACCTGACATTGACTGGACAGATAGTGATGATGATGACACGAGATATGCCGGTTTATTGAGCTCAGATGATGAGGTATATTAGTCTCGTGGTGGTAATGACATGTATTTTTTAGCATCACACAAATCAATTGTACCAAAGTGTTGATTGCAGATTTATAGATTATATGTATTTTATAAAAAAGTCTACTTTAAACAATGACAGAAAGTTCCAGACTCCTCCCCTGAAAACGGCAATCAATTGCGGTCTTTGGTGAAAATGGGTTTCTCGGAATTGGAAGCTTCTCTAGCTCTGGAGAGATGTGGTAAGCTTTCCTTTTACTTCTTTTTCTCTATACGTTTCTTTCAGATGATGTGGCATAAACCATGATTAAATCAAACCATACTTATAGTTGCTATTTGATTAGTCTTAGCCTTTGCTTATGTGATGGAAAGCTTAGATGTGTGTGTCTGTGATTTTGTTTAGTAATTGATACAGTTGTTAGATGTTTATATATA
>KE156110.1:1490434-1512327 GCA_000411075.1 Sisymbrium irio
ACGTTGTAAAAAAGAAAGAAAAAACCATAACTAGCCTAGCTAACAAACCAATGTGGAAATAGACATTTACTCCCACAAACCAAAAATAGTGAGAGGATAAAAAAAAATAATACGATATGATATGGAAATAAAGACGATCTCATACCTCCCGCAGAAGCTCTGGAGGGAAACCAGTGGCTTCAAAAGACATTAAAGGTGGTGGTACTTGGCCTCCCTACCGAAAATTGAAAAACGAATACCAGAGTAAGTAGAATATAGAAACATAGGATCAAAGGCTAGATTAAAAGAGACAAACATGAAGGGGATTCCACTAGAGAGACATGAATACTTAACAGTGACAGTAATTTCATGGCGGCGGCAATAGGCCTCAGGAGACATTTGATTTCCTGCAGCCGAAGAAGGAGGCCCTCTGGCAGACGATCCACAAGATAAAGCATTCCCTACTCCGCTGGCAGCATGATTTGAATTTATAGGTCCATTTATGCTTGCCTGTCCCGAAATGTAAGAGAACTTTAGACACAGGATGACCAAGAGGGATATAAGTACAGTGTAGCAAGCAAAATTAAATGTTCTTTGTTTTGAAAATTCCATTCCATAAATGGTAGAAATGAACCACACAAGAACCATAAACCACTGGTATAGATTAGTACCTCACTAAACCTGGACGCAGAGTCCTTTTTAGGACCATCACTGCCCCTAGTATACTTATCCTCTTCCTTTCCAGGACTGTACCCATGAGAAGACTGCTGAGTCTGAACCAAAGAGCTTGATGGAACAGCAGAAGGCTTGGGAGGAGCTGAACCAGGTGGTCTCTCGTACTGGGTAACATTGGTCTCCGGATTCCAAAAGTACAAATACCCGGTTCTGCTATCCACAAGACCTTTCCATGGCTTAGGGAGGTTTGGATCCTCAGGAGCGTAACGGATTGTCGAAGCAGTAGCTGTAGCAGCCATTACCAAAGTCCTGGAAGAAGTATGAAGAACAAGTAAAAAGACAAATTTTAGCTTCCGACAAATGAAACAACAGGTAAAAGGGAGGTATAAAAAACAAAACTTTAGGCTTTTTACATCACCATCAGTCCCAACACAAAACAAAACAAACATTACAATAAACTTTCCGGACAGTAAATGTCATAAACATCACAGATTTCGGACACAACGCGAACGAAAACCCTAACATGCAGAAGAACAGATTCGACGGGACAGCAAAACAAAACACGAGCAAACAGAGATAATCTACGCCAGAAACAAGGAGAAAACATAAAATGCAGCTAAAATCCCCCTACTACCCGACAACCACACGGCAAATCGGAGTCAGCACGAAGAATACAAAAAAGTTATAAAAAGAAAGTTCCGAGAACGCTCACTGTGATATTACAGTCGTATGTTGCAGATTAGCCTAGGAGAAACCTAAAAGCAGAGACCTTTGGTTATTCCACTCTCACTCTCTCTAGAAATATACGCCAAAGAGAAGAGCCGCGGAGAATGAGAGAAATACGTGCCGGTTCGCTCCCAAACTAATATTCGCCTTTTTATGGAAATATCTCACTCTCTAGTGTCGACACCTGAGCGGGCTTTCTTTGAACACGCAAATTAATTCGGCCCATATATTAGGCCCAAATATGTTTCGTTGCTTTGTAACGAAGGAAAACAAATGGGCCTAATTATATGCAACGTCGTAAAACTTATCTTTGCCCGATACGATTATTCGCAACGTCGTAAAACTTGTTCTGTTTGCTATTTTTGCTTTGTAATTTTTGAATGGTAGTATTTCTCGTTGGATTGTGCCAAGTGCTGAGAAGAAATCTGTTTATGTTCTTAACTTTAGATGATTAAATAATGATATGATCTGAGTTAAATCGTGATTTAGAAATACTTAAATTATTACAAATATGATTTTTTATAACTAATCAGCTAGGTAAGTTACAAAATCCAAAGAGATACGAGAAGGGCGACGTGATATAGTATTAGCACACGAGGCCAAACAGACGAGAGTTATCTATCTTCGTTCATTCACTTTTTCTCACGCTAACTCCTTGAGATTTCTCCAAAGGTACCTTCCGCTAGCCATATCAACGAACATCCAGAACCCTTTATCCATCTTTCTTCTGAAACCGAGTCCTTGTTTATCTTTTGCTTCCTGTTGTTGTGTAGGTTCCACTTGTGAGTCTTCTGAGATAAGCCCCTGCGAAGAATCCACCGTCCTCCAAGCGAAATATCCGGCGAGTACCGCTGAGAAGAACACTAATATGAACCTCAACGGACACATTTAATTTTTTCCACCGGTGGACAAAGTGAAGACAAGAAGCAAAGGAAGGAAACTAGATCTGATATCCGGATTTCCAAGAGTCCTTTTTATAGGGTTTGTGAAAGTCTGGCTATCCAAACAAGCATACGTAAGTTGACATATTTATAGTTTTATTACACGTTTCCTTATTCGAGAAAAGGAAACACGTTTCTAAATATATTTACTTTTTTTATTTGTTAGAAATCTATTTTAAAATATGTGCTTCTGATTAAAATTATGATTTAGTTGTTATCTGTAGAAGAACTAGAAGCTTCAAAAGTAGAATTTTGGTTTTGTCATTACCAAATTTGAAATTTCCAAAATTTGTATTACAACAATCAAAATCATAACAGGCGTTTAAAAGAAAAAAGGTAACATCACAAATAAAATCGAAAAGTACAGTATCTAAGATAGACATTGAAGTCTTGCGAACGTTAAGTAGCCGGTGTGACCTCTTGCCTCGCTACATGGCCGAGCCATGACGACCGAAGAAGTAGCGACAGAAGACTTGTCATGTGAAACGGCGCAGTCGTCGTTTGAACGGTGTTTTCTCTTGCTTGGTCTTGGTCCTCCATTCTCCTCGTCGTTGCTATCACCAATCATAATACCAGAATCCACTTTCACTTCCTTCACTTCGTATGTTCTGAGAAGCACCTCGAACGTTCTTATTTCTGCAAAACTCAAACACATCACAAGCAAAAACCGGTATCAGATTGATTGAAACTCAGCAAAGAAACAAAGTTTTGTCTGCTTGTGACAATCGACAAGGAATGTCAAACTATTTACGTAAAGGTCTCTCTACTAAAAACAATCCATTCGACTTATTAATCCAAAAGATGCGTGATATACAAATACATATCGGGAAAAGCGGTAGACTAGAGACCAGAACTTTAGCCTATATGACATGCTTCTAGTCCTAGAATTTGAAAACTAAGAAGAGATTTCACTCCCAATAATATATGGACTTTGATTCTAAGATCCTTCCAACGCAAGGGATATTCGGATAATGGGTAAGCCAAAATACGTAGAAATAGATGTTGCAAAAACGAGGATAAACTCACCTATGAAATCTGATCTGAGGACTTCACAAGTCCGTTGTACTTGCTCGATGCAAGGTGAGAAAGAGCAGAGAACTCCATCCTCCTTTAACATTTTTGCTGTGGAAGGAACCGCGAGCCAAGGCTGTGGAAGGTCTAGAAACACCGAATCAGCCAAACCCGATAGTTTCTCAGGAAACCCTTGTCCTTGAATATCTCTTACCTCCACGGTTACTAAGCTGCTGATACCCGTCTGCTCAAAGTCTTCCCTGTAGCAAAGCAAAGTACAAGAAAAGATGCACTAAGAATAGAACTTTAAGAACAAAGCGTACAACGAGGAGACAGCTAACACATTGTAGAAGTTTCTACCTTGCACAGACAGCTCGTTGCTCGTGGTAATCAAATGAATACACATGTCCAGTTGGAGCCACAGCTCGAGCAAGTGAAGTCGAAAGCGAACCACTTCCTGTGCCTGACTCAAGAACAACACAGCCAGGCACGACTTCTAGATACATAACCACAAAGCTGATATCCGCAATGTAAAGAATCTGAGTCCTGTGGCTTAAAACCAGTGTCCATAGCTCGGGGGAGGGAGCCAACAGGTATACAAATTTACCCTTGTTGCTGAACACTTTCGTCCCTAATGGTTTCCCAATCCAATCCGCGTGTTTATACACTCCAAAACGGTTCTGAAGCACACCGTCTTTGCTTACTTTAACCGGTTTCATCACATCATGCCTTTCGTAAACGATAACTAAGTCTCCATCTTCAATATATCTTGTGAAAGACAAGGCCTTCTTTGACTCAGTTGGTAACATCTCGAGATAACGGAATCACTTGTGGATTAAATACAGCTTCTTTTCTGAAAATTCAAAGTCTCGGATTAAATTACTAAACAATATACTTTTTACACAGAAACATTAGATTCTCACAAAGTACAATTTATACTCCCAACTTCAATTATCAACAAAAGCTACGTAATAGTAAACAGTCAACCACACAGTAGACAATGTTTGCTGACATTAAAATTCTACAAAAAGCCTTGAGCACTTTTCGACCCTAAGCGTCGGAGTAAGCCGTAATCAGTAAGAAAACCTCATTACACGAAACCAAAAACCCTATTTTCAACAGAGGAACACAAATTACAGATACTAGCGGTTAATAAACTGGAACCAAACACAATAACCAGACGACAAAGCGACATCTTTTACAAGAAAAGAAGCAGAATGAATAGTCGAACAATAGCGAAAACGACACTCACAGAGGAAAATCAAGCTAAGAACTTGAGCTGACAATGGAGTGTTCGTGATTTGTTAAAGAACAAATCTGACCAGACAAGAGACAAAAACCTTATAGTAGGGTTTTCGCTTTCCTTTTTCAAATCGAAACCGGATATGGAGAGAACAAAACCGGACCAGATTATAAAATTTGGTACATTGCAAACGGGCCAATCCGGTTTGGGTTTACAATTGAACTGGGCCTTCTCGTAAGTTTTAATTAGGCCCATTAAAAATAATCTATACGGTTCTCTCCTTCCATTTCGCCGGAATCGTCTTTTCAAGTTCTGCCCAAGTTTCGTATTTTTCAGTGATCGAAGTTGGTGGAAAGAGCGGAGGGCAGAGTCTCGGATGCTGAATAAGCTGACACGCGGCGGTTTCATGTACCGTGCCGGCGTCACGATGTTATCTTCGTCTACTTCTTCCTCTGCTGCTTTATCGTCTTCGTTCGTTTCTCCGAGATTTCTCAGCTCCGTTGGCGCTTCGAGGAATCGCGTTGCCTTACCGGTTCAGTTTCTTCGCTGTTCGTCTGTTCGATGCTTTGCCTCTTCCGGCGGTTCTGATAAAATTCAGGTTCAGAACCCAATCGTTGAAATGGATGGTGAGATTCTTCGCGCAAACTCGTTTTTCTTTAGTCGGAATTTGAAACTCTATTGATAAAATTGCAGCTGGTAATATAGCTTTGCTTAGTTGATATTGGTTGGAATATTATCGGAGACCGATGTTTTTAATTGTTTTATATTTATTGCGAAAATTAGGTGATGAAATGACGAGGGTAATATGGAGTATGATCAAGGATAAAGTAAGGATGTAGTTATCTGTTATCCCCAAGTCAGCACCATTTGACTACGTTTCTTTAAAGAGCTCACATGTCGTTTTCGTATGTTTGCAGCTTATTTTGCCTTATCTGGATTTGGACATTAAGTACTTCGACTTGGGAGTTCTGAATCGCGATGCTACTGACGACAGAGTTACGGTTGAAAGTGCAGAAGCAGCTCTCAAGTAAGTGTTCATGATTCTTTTCCTCTTCTTTGGTTTAGATTCTCTTCAAAGTGTTCAAAATTATTACAAAACATTCTAATGCATGAATTAAATTGTTTTGTTTTGGCTTCTCATTCTGGCTTTGCCAGACTCCTTTATCAACAATTTATTGCTTTTTTTTGTGGCCTAAATTTCGATATTTCTCGTTCTCTATGTGGCATTAACGCTTAAACCATTTTCTGTTTGAAGGTACAACGTTGCTATCAAATGTGCCACTATAACTCCTGGTCTGTGATGTCCTCTCATTTGCAACATATATACTGCCTTGTTCTCTTCAGAGAAAGCAATTTTCTATATTCCTTATGATCTATTTTGGGCAGATGAGGGCAGAGTGAAAGAGTTTGGACTCAAATCAATGTGGAGGAGTCCTAATGGGACAATCAGAAACATTTTAGATGGTATGCCGCTGTATTACTGGAGGACAAAGCATGTTTCCGGAATAGGAGTTTTTTTAGGCATTCCAATTTTCATTTTTTAAAATAACGTTCAATATTTTCTAGGAACTGTTTTCCGTGAACCTATCATGTGCGGCAATATCCCTCGGCTTGTTCCTGGTAAACTATTTTTCCGTGTTATGAATGTGTGTTAGGATCTGTATTGGGGTACCACATGAGGACTCAAATCTATTGTCTTTACAGGTTGGAAAAAGCCCATATGCATTGGTAGGCATGCCTTTGGTGACCAGTATCGTGCCACTGATACAGTAATTAAAGGGCCAGGAAAGTTGAAAATGATTTTTGGTAAGGACATACTAACTAGATCCACTAAACAATAGAGATTCTTCAACCACATAATGCAAAGTGTAAGTGCATATATTTCATTGTCTTAATAGTCCCTGAAGATGGGAACGCACCTGAGGAACTAAACGTATATGATTTCAAAGGCCCAGGTGTCGCTCTGGCTATGTACAACGTAGATGAGGTATGTCTTTCTTTTTTTTAATTGGTTTAGTGTTCTTCCTAGTGGCTGTGAAGATTATTTTGTTTTGTAACATCCATGATGTCTTCTGTGACATTCCAGTCAATTCGAGCTTTTGCTGAGTCATCTATGGCGATGGCACTTGCTAAGAAATGGCCACTATACTTGAGCACCAAGAACACAATTCTCAAGAAATATGATGGCAGGTTTGTTTTTCTCTTCGTGGTGATTTCCATGTCCCGATTTTGCATAAGCGAGCTGCTCTCTAAATTGTGGTGGAACAATACAGGTTCAAGGACATATTTCAAGAAGTTTATGAGGCGAATTGGAAGCAAAAGTTTGAAGACAACTCAATATGGTTGATACATATTTGCTGCTCTTGTCTACTTGAAATTTACTTTATGCCCTCTTTCTTTTCATATTCGGTGAAGGTGGTGTGTAATGTGGATTGTTTGTTCTTCTAGGTATGAGCATCGGTTAATCGATGACATGGTGGCTTATGCAGTAAAAAGCGAGGGTGGATATGTCTGGGCTTGCAAAAACTATGACGGTGATGTTCAAAGCGATCTTCTTGCCCAAGGTAATAATTCAAAACTACAATTCTTAAATTATTACTTGTGTATTGATGAAGCCAATAACATACTTAACACTTATACTTTCTTCTTTCTTTCCAAATGTAGGGTTTGGCTCATTAGGCCTCATGACCTCTGTTTTGGTTTGTATCGCAAACCGAAAGCCACGATTCAATTTTCTTTGCAAATAAAGTCTTTACATGATATGTTTTGTTCAGTTATCCTCTGATGGGAAAACACTCGAGTCAGAGGCGGCTCATGGAACCGTAACTCGGCATTTCCGACTGCACCAAAAGGGACAAGAAACCAGTACTAACAGCATCGCATCCATATTTGCATGGACACGCGGCTTGGAACACAGGTCTCTAGCTTCTTCCACGCACGGCTTTATCATCTTTTGTTACTCAATGATTTACCTATTCCACTTACAACGTTCTTGTGGCTTCTATTCTCCGCTCTACGGATCATCATTATGATGATGGGTTCTTTTGCCTTTTTGCTTCTTAAGGGCAAAACTCGATAAGAACGAAAAATTGCTGGATTTTGTCAAGAAGCTCGAGTCATCGTGTGTAAACACTGTTGAGACAGGGAAAATGACCAAGGATCTTGCTCTTTTAATCCATGGTCCCAAGTAAGTATCCTCTCCTTATCTCACTAGCAGCAAATGTTCCGTTCTACTCAGTTGCATGAAATACGAAAGAGCAAACTGAACTGGGAAAGTTTAAGATTGTGCTGGAAAGTCTTCAAATTAAGTTGTACATATTGACAGAAAACTATATAATGCCAAAGCGACTGATACCGAGTTCGGTTATTATACCGTTACACTTCAATTTCTGTTGCTGATGATTTAATATCTGTTAATGCAGGTTGAGTAGGGATTTATTCTTGAACACAGAAGAGTTTATTGATGCAGTAGCCTCCAATCTCCAGTCACAGCTCAATGAGCCTGCTGTTGTCTGACCATTTCTGCGGGCAATAAAAAAAAAATAAAGATCGCCATAATTTCACAATGAAACACTAAAAAAATAGTATTGGCGAGTTGGTTGGAAATCCACGTCTTTTGTGTTATTTTTCTAAGTGACAATGTGTAGTGTAGGTAACATTCCGTATCAAACGTGAATTTCAATCTATACGTATACAATAAAAACTGAGTTTGAAAGGGTTAAGAACGATTGTAATTCGAGAAAGAAAATCACACTTTTTAACGAATGTACGTACACGCACACACGCAGACTCTTTACACGCACTTGTTAGTTGAGCCCAATGTTCCGGTTCAATGTTAAGAAAATTCGAGAGTAGCAGAACCGTACAGGACCGGGATCGCTAAAACCCTTGTTTTTCGGTTTTGCTGTGAGCTCAGTATCACACCGGTGCGTTAAACCTTGGCTTAAGCCCTTTCCGTTCTCTCCCTCTCTCTTCTCCGCATCTCTCTCTCTCTGTGTATTGTGTAAATGTCATCGATTGTGAGTCGAGCTAGGTCAGCTTCTCTTCCGAATTATCTCGCATGGCGGGCTTTGGGTTTTCGCACCATCTGCTCCGGGCGCCTGGGTTTGGCGCCGTCTGGTCTAGGCTCTCCGGCCTCCGCAGGAACCAAAATTTTGGAATCGTTTAAGGAAGAATTCGAAGTCGGATCTCGCGTGGTCACTCTCGAGACGGGAAAAATCGCTCGCTTCGCAAATGGTTCCGTCGTGCTCGGCATGGACGAGACCAAAGTCCTCTCCACCGTTACTTGTGCTAAGGCCAACTCGCCTGGGGATTTCTTGCCTCTCACTGTATGTTTTAAACCTTTTTCAACATTTCCATTTCGAGTCTTTGGACGAATGTTTATGACAACTTTGTTGGAAAACCTGTTTTTTTGTATATATCTTCAGGTTGACTATCAAGAGAAGCTGTACGCTCAAGGTTTGATTCCAAATACGTATATGCGAAGAGAAGGTGCACCAAAAGAGCGGGAACTGTTATGTGGCCGGCTCATTGATAGGCCAATCAGACCATTGTTTCCTTCAGGGTTTTACCATGAGGTTCAGGTATGAAGTTTCTTTCAATTCCTTTGGAGATAGATCTATGTGGTAGTATCTTTTGGGGTATTCATTTGTAAATTTTGTCACATTGCAGATAATGGCGAGTGTTCTTTCGTCAGATGGGAAGCAAGATCCAGATATACTTGCAGCTAATGCAGCATCGGCTGCGCTCATGCTATCGGATGTTCCTTGGGGTGGACCCATTGGAGTCATCCGATTAGGAAGGATAGGTGGCCAAATTGTTGTCAATCCAACTATGGATGAGGTAGAACAAAATCTCTATATTGGTATATTCCCCGAAATCAAAAATTGTGGCCTCTTTCTCATTTGTTGTAATTTGGTTTGTGGTTAAACCTTGTGTAGCTTAGCTCAAGTGATCTCAATCTGATATACGCCTGCACAAGGGATAAAACTATGATGATTGATGTTCAAGCCCGTGAAATCACAGAGAAAGATCTAGCAGCTGCTCTGAGACTAGCTCATCCAGAGGTATGTTTGGCAACTTTGTTGGATCTTCTAGTACAGTGTAATAGTATATGTCGAAATATTCATGTGTATAAATATATGGTCCCCACAGGCTGTTAAGTACATCGAACCCCAAATAAGATTGGCTGCGAAAGCTGGGAAACAAAAGAAAGAGTACAAATTGTCCATGCTTTCCGAGAAAATTATAGAAAAAGTGACTGACTTGGCTGCAACGCGTATTGAAACCGTCTTTACCGATCCTTCACGTGGGAAGGTGCGTAATAACTTTGTTCCTGCCCCCAGATTAGCGTTTTTGTTGGCCTGATAATTTTATATGTATGTATATATACACAGTTTGAACGTGGAGAGGCTCTAGATGACATTGGAAAAGACGTGAGAAAAGTATTTGAAGAAGAGGGCGATCAAGAAAGCTTGAGCATCCTTCCAAAGGCTGTTGATACAGTGAGAAAGAAGGTAGTCTTTGTAAATTAGCATTTGAATATACGTTCTTGTTCCTCTTTGCTTTTGTTTTGACTTATCGTTTTCTGAAAAACTTGACATAGAACATAGTGCTTGAATCATATAGCAAAATATGTTTCATATTGGAATTGCAGTATCAAATTGATTTTGTTATTTCTATAGAAGCCAGGAATGTTTTGTGAAAATAGTTGGTTCGTTATTTGTTTCCTAGATAGTTCAGGCGCATTTAGACTTACTGATTTAATATTTTCTGAGATTGCATAAAAAGTCACAACTTATGTGTTAATTGAAATATCAGGTCGTTCGGTCAAGGATGATATCAGACGGATTTCGGGTCGACGGGAGACATCTTGATGAAGTTAGGCCCATCTATTGCGAATCGCATCACCTCCCTGCATTGCATGGGTCAGCACTTTTCTCACGTGGAGATACCCAGGTTCGTGCTGAAACTTCAGTTTCTAAAGACACGCGAAGAGGCCTGATCCCAAAAGATTTAGCTTTCTCTCCTAACACAAGAGGATTCTGTTTTCATTTTGGTTGCTTCAAAAGTTGTAGGACTGAAGCGTAGGAGACAAAAGCTAAATCTTTTCAATGCATTTAGTGAGAATCTTTCTTAAATATGTTTCATATGTGTTAAAAGGTGCTCTGTACTATCACACTGGGAGCCCCAGGAGATGCACAAAGTTTGGATTCTCTTGCTGGCCCGCCGAAAAAGCGATTTATGCTTCACTACACCTTTCCTCCGTATTGTACAAATGAAGTCGGAAAACGAGGAGGCCTTAACAGGCGCGAAGTTGGTCATGGTATAAATTTGGTAGCCTTTCTCAATTTGTGTGTAATATTCTTGGTAACTTTTTCCAAACAAAGTATTGGGATATAATATCTTTGAGCTTCCTTTCCTGGCCGGGTCGGAACAATGGTTGCATCTTTTTATCATGTTTTTAGAATTTAGTATTCTTAGACATGTTAGTGTTTTTTCTTTCATCTGAAAGATTTTTTCGGTGCTTGATTGGGTTTTACATTTTCTGTAGGAACACTTGCTGAGAAAGCATTGCTTTCTGTCTTGCCCCCTGAAGAGGATTTTCCTTATACTGTTCGTATAAATTCAGAAGTGATGTCCTCCGATGGCTCCACGTCTATGGCAAGCGTTTGTGGAGGTAGCTATCCTCGTTTACCCTTAAGTTTGTATGGTTTTCGCAAAGCCATAAGTTAATAATGAATGGTTGTGTCACAGGCAGCATGGCGTTAATGGATGCCGGAATTCCTCTGCGAGCTCATGTTGCAGGTGTCTCCGTTGGTCTTGTCACTGACGTTGATCCATCAAGTGGAGAAATTAAAGACTATCGTATAGTAACCGATATATTGGTGGGTTTCTTCTTGTTCACTTTGCTGCTTCTTTTTTCCTCTTTATTGTGTGATTAATCTGTGAGAAAGTTGAGTATTTTCATGGTAGGCTAATGTATTACATTGGTGAAATGGATTTTATTGAGATACATATATTTCTTTTACAGGGTTTGGAAGATCATCTCGGAGATATGGATTTCAAGATTGCCGGTACACGAAATGGTGTAACGGCAATTCAATTGGATATCAAGCCAGCTGGAATACCTTTGGACATAGTCTGTGAATCCTTAGAAAATGCACGTAAAGCCCGTCTTCAGATTCTTGACCATATGGAGAGAGAAATTAATTCCCCACGAGACCAGGATGGGACTTATTCCCCTCGGCTAGGTTTCTTTCTCACTTTTTTTTTCTGTTAACTTGAGCTAGAAAACTTGCCGTGTTCTATCTAAAGAATTATGTCTGTCTTGCAGCAACTTTGAAGTACACCAACGATGCACTTCGTAGCTTGATCGGACCTATGGGTGCCCTCAAGAGGAAGATTGAAGAGGAAACAGGTTATTCTTCTCACATTGACTTAAATTGTCAAATCGTTTCTTGTGTCTTTTTAACATTATGGAATTGTCGAACTCGTTTTGAACTGAAAGAGTCGGAGAAATCCATAAGCTTATGTAATATCCTCTTGGTTATACATAGTTTGATTTGAAGCTTTTCTTCTGAGAAATAAAGTTTCTATTATTTAGGTGCAAGATTGTCTATTGATGATGGAACATTAACTATTGTTGCCAAGAATCAGGATGTGATGGATAAGGCTCAAGAAAAGGTATTCTTCAGTCAACTGAGCTTTTTAATTGATAGACGATGTCCCAGAGATTTGATTTAATAAATGTCCTTAGGTTGACTTCATCATTGGTCGCGAAATAGTTGTTGGTGGCGTGTACAAAGGCACAGTTACATCTATAAAAGAGTACGGCGCATTTGTTGAGTTCAATGGTGGTCAACAAGGCCTACTACATATGTCTGAGTTATCTCATGACCCAGTAAGCTTTTCTTGTGATAAACTGTGATCACTTATTCTCCGTGAAGTATGGTTTCTCTGAGCTCATTTGGAAGATTTATATAGTTTGGTTTCTTAATGTTAATGTTTTCATCCGCAAATACTTAGAACGACAATCGCAGAATCTTTTTTTGTTGCCATTACTCTTGTCGTTTTGGTTTTTAACTTACTATTGGCTTATTCAATCTTCCAGGTCTCCAAGGTTTCAGATGTATTACATATTGGCAAGTACATCACTATGATGTGCATTGACACCGATGTCCGGGGTAACATTAAATTATCTCTCAAAGCACTATTGCCCAAACCTGAACCCAAACCAGCATCTGGTCCTGAGAAAAGCCCGGTGGTTAAAGAGACAGTCTCCATAGAAACGTCTAGTTTTGGGGAGACAGTTGCAAGCCTGTCCAGTGTCGTAGAGCCACCTCAGAAATCTAAATTATCAGTTCCTGCAGTGGTCATCCGTACTGCTGTGGAGTGTGATGAGGCAGAGAAATCTTCTCCTGTGGACAAGAACACTAAACCTAAACGCGCTGCGACAATGAAGCCAGACCGGAAACTCAAATCCACTGCCGCTAAACAGATTGTGACACAGAAGGAAGAGGAGGCATTCAAATCCACTGCTACAGAAGAAACTCGGGATAACTGTGGTGAGACACTGACGCAAGACGAGAAACTCAAATGCACTTCTCTTATAAACAATAGTACTGCTTCAAAAGGTAAGAAACCCTCTAGGAAGGAGAAACAACCAGAGGACGAGGCTGAAGAGAGTCCCTCAATTAGTGCCCGGAAGCTGAAAATAGGAACAGAAATGACAGCCAAAGTCCACCAGGTTCGAACCCATGGATTAGTTCTTGATTTAGGTGGTGGAATCCGCGGAATGTATAAATTCGAGGTATGTTTTAGAGCATCCCCTTTGAGTCCGTCCTCCCACATACTTAAGTGTTTGCATTGCATTGTTTGATTACTACTATTATATATGAGTACAGGGTGATGAAGAGACAGAATTTGAGATTGGAGACGCATTGAAGGTGAAATGTACAAGTTTTAGTACTAAAGGGATTCCTGTGATGGCTTTGGTTGATGAAGAGGATATTTAATGGTAAACTTTTTTTCCTCTCTAGAAGTTTCTTTTGCCCGAGGGATTACTCGGAATTAAATTTTATGGATCATTTGAGAGTTTTGTTTGAGATGGTTTATCATATGGATGGAATCAAGAGATAACCGTTTGCTCTTTCTGGTGAACAGTTCTTGACAGATAGGTTCATTGGCTTCTGAAAGGTTTAGTGTAATTGATTAGTGTGACTTTGTGTTTTGTTTGTTCTTGCAGGCTGAGTAGTTAGTTTGGCTTTGGTTCGGTTTAGTTATGAGAACCGGAGAGTTAGATCGAAGAGGAATGGAACTAGAACCGGTGAATTTTGGCGTACCGTTTTGTTTCTCTTTTATTGGGGTGGGGTGGGGGGCTCGGGATATGTGGATGGTAAGGTTTGGATAACTTATGAAGTTAAGATAGGTGCGTAACGTAAGTTACATCTTCTTTATCCCATTTCTGCAAGAATACAGAAGTACAAATATCAAGGTAAGAGCTTGAAACCGCACTACAGAAGATAGTAACTAAGCACCCCAATTGTATTATTTTTTGTCCGTATATCTTCTTTCCGAAAGAAGATATTGATGTTAGAGATAGATTACTTCGTGCCACAATATCAGCACGATATTTAGTTGAGGTATTAGCCCACACAAATAAGGGTTTAGCAATCCGGCCTGACTTGGTTCAATACTATATCGAGAAATCAGTTTTTGTTTTTATTTTTCAGTTTACTAAATGACTCGTATGTCGGTACGTGTGTTTGTTCGGTAATAATCCATTTGGAAAATATCGTTACTCGAAACTTGCCAAAAGTTTGCCTCTTCATAAAGATTTTCAAATTAAAGATAATGTTTTTTAAAAAGGGAAGTTTAGAATCGTCAGCGAGTTCTTCCCTCTCAGAGTAATGGAACCATTTCTACGTAACACCGAAACGTCGTCATTTCCATATTCCAGAATCCCGATGGATTCCAGCGGGCGAGCTACTGTTTTCCGGCCATTCTCTCTTTCGTCGCCACACTCACGCGCCTTTCACCTAGCGTGGCTCTCACTCTTCTCATGCTTCTTCTCCACCTTCTCCATCCCTCCTCTAGTCCCGGTCATCTCCTCAGACCTCCGCCTCTCTGAGTCCACCGTATCCACCGCCGGAATCGCATCCTTCGCTGGCTCTATCTTCTCCCGCCTCGCCATGGGTCCACTCTGTGATCTCATCGGCCCACGCACTTCTTCGGCGATCCTCTCATTCCTCACAGCTCCCGCCATCCTCTCCACCGCACTCGTCTCCTCTCCTACTTCCTTCATCCTCGTCCGTTTCTTCGTCGGCTTCTCGCTCGCTAATTTCGTAGCTAATCAGTACTGGATGTCCTCCATGTTCTCCGGTAACGTCGTCGGCCTCGCAAACGGCGTCTCAGCTGGTTGGGCTAACGTTGGAGCAGGTATCTCTCAGCTCTGCATGCCTCTTCTCTACTCTGCCATCGCTGAGTTCTTCCCAGGCGCCATCGCCTGGCGCTTGTCTTTCGTCTTCCCCGCCATGTTCCAGGTTGTAACCGCCGTCCTCGTTCTCCTCTACGGCCAAGATACTCCCGACGGTAACAAAAGAACGTCGACTCGAAACAAAATCAGAATTCCAGAAGATGAACATTCCAACTTCGTCGAGATCCTTTTAGACGGACTTGGAAACTACAGAGCGTGGATCCTAGCGCTACTCTATGGTTATTCGTTCGGTGTTGAGCTTACGACGGACAACATGATCGCCGGATATTTTTACGAACGTTTCGGCGTGAATCTAGAGGTGGCGGGAACGATCGCTGCGAGTTTCGGTATATCGAACGTTGCGTCGCGACCGGCTGGAGGGATGGTTTCGGATGTGCTGGGGAAGAAGTTCGGGATGAGAGGGAGGCTTTGGGGACTTTGGGTAGTGCAATCGGTGGCTGGGTTGTTGTGCGTTTTACTCGGACGAGTCAACTCGCTCTGGGGCTCAATCGCCGTCATGTGGGTCTTCTCTGTATTCGTTCAAGCTGCTTCTGGTCTCGTATTTGGCGTCGTCCCTTTTGTCTCCACCAGGTTTGTTAATCGTTTTTTACAACGTTTTTCACGTTCGCTTGTGTTCGGTCTTTATGAGGAATTTTGGTTTTATTGGTTTGGACATTTGTTTCTCAGACCAGAACCACACACACATTTTATAAATCCATCGGTTTTGGTTCGGTTCGTTATTGGATTTTCGATCTCGGTTTTTCAAAGTTGGTTAACTCGGCATAAAGAGAACAGTACCATTGGGTTTGAAATTTTGGTTTTTCTTGTGAAAGATCGCTAGGAGTGGTGGCGGGAATGACGGGGAGCGGTGGCACTCTAGGTGCGGTGGTGACGCAGCTTTTGTTGTTTTCTGGCGATAGTGTTCAAAAACAGAGAAGCATTTCACTTATGGGTTTGATGACTTTTGTCGTTTCTCTTTCGGTTACACTTATTTACTTTCCAAGGTGGGGTGGAATATGTTGTTGTCCATCACCTTCCCAAACCGATGATTTTTCCCGGCGACTCCTTGTTGACGACGAAGAAGAAGACAATAAAGTGACCAGTGGTAGACTACGTCCTGTTTGTTGATTCCGCAACTCAACTACTACACGTTTCGGCTAAACAAAAGTCTATTAGAACATCCGTATCGGTGATACCATTAAATCACGATTTCCAAAGTCTTTTTATTTTTTTCACCTTTTTAAATAAATAAATAAATAAATGAATTATCGCAAGTCGTCACGTGTCATAAACTCGGATTCATTGGGATAATATGGAATCGTAACTGTAACATTTTAATATTGTTATTTTGTTTCAAAAACTATGTGAACTTTAACTTACAACTCTCAATGCGGATGGTTTTAGTACAGTCACGTCAAAGAACTTATCAAAGGTTCTATACTTCTGATGTTATTTATATACGAAATGAAATATTTTATCATTTATAAATGTTGTAATTATCGTATTATTCAGGTTCACCTATGTTATTTTTTGGGTAGAACATATATTGTAATTGTATATGTTGCCGACAAAAATAAAATAAAACGGCAGGGTATCAAATGGACCGGGCTTGGATTATTCGGTTGAAGTGTAGGCTTTACGATACCATAAGAGGCCCACCTCACCAGCTTTACTCAATCACTCACTTACCTTCTTCTCTTTCTCACTCTCCAAGTCTCTCCCTCATCCTGAAAAGGTCATCACATCTTGTTCCACGTGACTTGTCTTCCCGATCACAAGCTTCTCGCTGTAACTCTCCCTTGCGTTCGACGCCATTCCTCACCTTTGAGTTCACTTCAATCAACCGGTATGTGTCTGTCACTGGGATATTTGAAGAAGATTCTTCCATGTTCGATCTGATTCGGGTCCAGAGATCGAGAGTTGAATTGACTCGAAAGAGCTTGAGATCAAGTAGATACGAGCGAGTGAGAGAAAGAAAGAGAGAGAGCTCTGACGCTTCGTATACAGTCCGATTGACTATGTAAATTCTGTTTAACGGAGTCGAATGGCGGGAAAATCGAGTTGAGCGCGATTTAGGTGGGAATCCAAAATGAAGAAGAAGGCGTCGCAGCAGAAGTTGATGTCCAGATGGAAGAGGAAGGTGTTCGCCACGTTGATATTCACTTTCTGCTTGGGGAGCTTTGCATTTTTACAAACTCGTTACGCTGGACTCACTGCATCGCTCGAGTCACTGAAGCCTCGTCTCGATCAAAAACCTCAGATTGCCTTCCTCTTCATTGCGCGGAACCGACTCCCTCTCGAGTTTGTCTGGGATGCATTCTTTCTGGTATACCCTTCTCTTTCTCTGAGGATCATATTAATTGATTCCCTTTGATAATTGGACACTAAAATTAGCTTTTACGTTACTAAATTTGGAAACTTTGGGACGTCTTCGCAGTTGAAATGTGTATTATTAGCAATAAATCCGGTGTAATAGTGACAGTATCCGCTTTTATTAATTGTACTTTAAACCCGTGTAGCTTAGTCCATGATTATATATGTTCTTTTGCAGGGTGAAGATGGCAAGTTCTCGATATATGTTCACTCTAGACCTGGATTTATCCTCAGCGAGGCTACAACTCAATCCAAATACTTTTTGAACCGCCAAGTTAATGACAGTATACAGGTTCGTGCTATGAGAATGTATCGATTTTAGCAAAGCATTTGACTTTTCGTTACCGCCGTTTAATTGATTCACTTGCTAACTACAGGTGGACTGGGGAGAAGCAACCATGATTGAAGCAGAACGTGTATTGCTCAGACATGCACTTAGAGATCCATTTAATCACCGCTTTGTTTTTCTTTCTGATAGGTAAGATTGATTCTGTGAATACATTTTCTTGTCTGGATTGCAGTTGATGACTTTCCTGACTAAATTTCAGTTGTTCTGATTTCTTCTCAGCTGCATACCGCTGTACAGTTTCAGCTACACGTATAACTACATCATGTCAACACCAACTAGTTTCGTTGATAGGTCAGTGCTCCCTGTCTTATACAGAGTTGCTAAATACAGAACTTCATACTTCAGCTTAGACGTTGACAAAGGAAGGAAGTTTCACTAAATTAAACTTTTGATTGCAGCTTTGCAGATACAAAAGATAAACGTTATAATCCTAGAATGAATCCCATAATCCCTGTCGATAACTGGAGAAAAGGATCACAGGTGAAATTTCTATAATTACTATGATAATTTGGATTCTTATTCATGTGCACTTTTTCTGACTCTGTCTTCCTCATGATGTTCTTGTAGTGGGCCGTTCTGAATAGAAAACACGCAGAAATTGTGGTGAACGATACCATCGTCTTGCCTATGTTTCAGCAGCATTGCAGGGTAAGTTGTTGAAGTTTTCAGTTCGTTAACCAACTTAACAATACTGCTATTAATTTCATTGAATTTTAAAAGAAAGATGGTTTGAATAGCAAAAGTGGCTTAGAAACCACCGATTCTAGAATTGGTTGTTAGCATGAGATTCGCTTTGTTTGTAGACTGGTCACCTGCTTTTTCACTTATTAACTTTTATGTTTCTGAAAATGATCTTGCAGCGGAAATCACTTCCAGAGTTTTGGCGAGATCGCCCTGTAGTAAGTTTTTTTCCCTTCTCTGGTCACATAATTAAACACTACACATTAACAGTTCTTCCTCGCCCGTAAGCTCACGTTCCTTCAAATCCTGCACTTATTAGTCTGCACTCTAATCTGGCACGCAAGTAGGAATTGATATTTGACCTGGACAGTAATGTTTGATCCAATCTTATTCATAGGACTAATGTAGTCTTTTTGTTTAGCCAGCTGAAGGTTGGAAGGAACACAACTGTATACCTGATGAACACTACGTTCAGACATTGCTAGCTGTAAGATTAATGTTTGATCCAACCATATTCATAGTCTCTTCGATTTAATGGTACAATTAATCAAATCTGGTAATGCTTGTTAAATCCAGCAAAAAGGTGTAGATAACGAACTCACACGACGGTCATTAACACACTCAGCTTGGGACCTCTCGTCCTCTAAAAGTAATGAACGTCGTGGATGGCATCCAATGACTTACAAGTTTTCCGATGCTACTCCTCACCTTATACAGTCTATTAAGGTACAAACATCCTAATCACTTACCGCACCAAATTAGAGTCTGGACATTCGGTTTTTTGGATATACAGTTTGGTTTGGATTATTTGGAATTTCGGTTTTGGTTAAATGTAAGTTCCAACTAAGCCGGAATTAATTCGGTTCGGTTAGGATTGTTGAAATTATGGTACGATCGGGGTTTAAGGAGCAAACTGAAATGCAAATTGGGTTATTCGGTTTTGACTTTCTGTAATTCCGTTTTTTTTTTAAACTGTCGACAATTAGCAGCTATGTTCACACTTTAGGACTGTTTGGAAGCATTATACAGTATACGTATAGCAAAAAAAAATGCATTGCAATATGTCTTCGTTGATATGATATTGGCTTTAAACTCTTTTTACAAACTTAAAACAGGAGAAACACTCTGACCAAACACATTGATTCACAGGGAATCGACAATATCAATTATGAAACCGAATACCGGCGAGAATGGTGTAGTAGTAAAGGGAAACCGGCACCGTGTTTCCTCTTTGCCCGGAAGTTCACTCGTCCCGCAGCTCTCCGCCTCCTCCGTGAGGTTAGCTTTCTTTAACATTTATCGCTGAAGCTAAGAAATGACATCACAAATTTTTTATGAACTCATTGTGGGTTTCTTTCTTCCTCTGTTTCTTTGGCAGTCTATCTTGTTGAGGGACAGAGAACAAGATAGTTAAAGTAGATCCTTAACTGTTCAAAAGCATATATTATACATAGGTTCGTAAGATTACGAAGAGTTATTATGTTTGTACTTGTGATTTGTAACACTATAAAGATCGAATCTACATAGAAATTTACCATTTTGTGAATGAATGGAGCCAGCGAGCGTTAGATGGACGGTAGAGAAAGAGCTCAGCAGGGGTGACCTGAGAACACATATAAAAGAGAGATATGTAACAATGACGTGGCGTCATTACAGCCGTGGATTGCACATGTGTTCTCATGTCGACCCTGTCGAGATCCTCTACCTTGAAGATATTTTCTCTCTTCAAACCAGCAATAATGATTATTGACAATTTGAGTTTCGATTTTCTTCGAAACCTATGGGAACTATATATACACACACATCACAAAAGGATTGGGTAGTACACGCTAATACCACAAAAATTGTAGTACAAGGGCCAAGTTTTTTTACAATTCATTACATTTGGTATAGTACAAGTAAACCAACAGACTATGTGTACTACAAAATTGATTAAAGAAAGAAAAAGGAAAATCAACATTGTACTTCTCTGCTAGTACAACTGAAAATTTTGTACTTGCATTTTTTATTTCGGATATTGTCATGGGTACTACAGAATTTCTATTGTCCATACTCCATACATTCTAAATTCAGATCTAAGTGACCTCACAAATACAGAAAGGGGAAACCGAAAAAGTATTAAAGCTTATATTATTCAATTTGGTTAGTGAGATGCGTAGGGACTGGAGTATTGACGAAGGAATGTTAAGAAAGGAAAGAAGCAATATTTTATGTATAGTTTAGTCCCACATCGGAAATACACAGAGCAAGATACCGAGAGCTAGACGTATATAATATAGAGAGAGTCTCTGTTTATTAATCACGGAGCCGTGCGATAAGCACATAGCGAACTATTCTTTCGCCTTTTACTAAAGAATACCGTGTGCTTGTTGTACCAAGCGGCATACGCCTATTTTTGGAGGGTTGTCTCATATGAGATCGACTCTAACAATCAATTAGCCTTAAATTTTGTTTACTATATCGACATTTATATGACTAGGAGATCTATTACTGAGCTGAATAGAAATTCTTTAGTTAAGAAAAGTACATTTTAATTAACCGTAACAGTTCAGTAGCTACCGAGTTACTTTCCGTAAAGGTAAATGTAAATCAAGTTTAGTTGCTAGCTAACTAGTCCCACATCAGAAGAGTACTGCAAAACAAAAACACGATATTCTAAGCAAATCTTGCCTTTTCGCTAAGATCAAATGTAGCATCTGTTTTCATCAGCTTAATATCTGGTATTAATTGTCTCCCATTGGGTTCACATGATATTAGTTCAATTTATCTTTTGGGTGAGCCACCAAAACGTAGCTTGCTATATGTGCGTCCGTCAACCAAGCGTTGCAGGTTGCACTATCGTAAGGGTTTGGCACAACCCATCAATCACAGTTTTTTAAAACGATTTTCAAATGATCAATGATGAATTTCGATCTGTAGTTCCATTCGTTCTTGCCATTGTAGTAAAATAATATTAGGCCCACGTTGAGAGTTATGTCAGGACAAAGTAAAATAGTCATAGGGCAATTAAAATATCCAAGCCCAATGGGCTTTAGCAAGATTTTAAAGTGGGCAAGGTTTTGTTCGACACGGTACAAGAAAGATGCTGATAGGGGATCACGTGGCCGATCAAACGTAATTTTTTTTTTGGTCTCCCAAGTAAGTTAGAAAATCATATAAAACGGGATAGCATTATATATATATATATATAAATGTAATCTTTAGTTTCGATCGATGAATACAAGTCTGTTCTTAGATAAACTGATCCGATGAACGACAACAATTCAAACGACGGCGATCATCAAAGACAGCGTGTCGGCGACAATAACGCTTCGGAGTCGAAGAAGGAAGCGATCGTTCCCAGCTATGATTTCCAGCCTATTCGACCTAATGCCACCGACGGATTGTCTCGCTCCGCTTTAGATCTCGCCGGATCCGCCAATTCCACGGCGGCTAGGG
>KE156110.1:1512515-1526554 GCA_000411075.1 Sisymbrium irio
TCATCCGCAAGAGTAAATATTCCCAAATTCTCATTTATATATTGATTGGAATCAATCGATTTTAAGGTTTAATAGAGTTACCGTGTTAATGCTAGCAAAGGAGACTAAGAGTTTACTTATGGCGTTTTGTTAATTTTTAGCAGAGTTATGGTTCTCTCGACTCTTTTGAACCTTCCAAGTTGGTTGCTGACAAGGATCGAGTTACGCCTGAGTCTGCGATTATATCTGAGATCGATCGGACCATGAAGAAACATGCTGATAACTTGCTACATGTTATGGAAGGTGTCAGTTCACGTCTAACGCAGCTGGAGACCAGAACTCGGAATCTCGAGTACCTGGTTGATGATGTCAAAGACTCTGTTGCCAACAGTCACGGAAACACTGAAGGGAAAATGAGACAGCTTGAAAACATTCTCTTAGAGGTAACTTGGAACGTGTTTTGGGAAGCCTTTGTTTTAGTTTAGAAACAATAAGCAAATGTTTACTGAGATATTAGACAAACACCTTCTTTTCTGCCTTTGGGATGTACGTGTATCATGATTAATTTTATGCATTTTGGACTTTCCTACTTTTGAGATATACGATATGTTTGGCTTCTAGATTCTTCAATCACCTTAAGCTGTCTAATTTTCAGGTGCAGAGCGGTGTCCTGTTGTTGAAGGACAAACATGAGATCGTTGAGACGCAGCTTCAGCTATCAAAGCTTCAGGTATCAAAGGTAAGCCAGCATTCCGACAACCCACTTGCTGAACCCACTGCTCAACCTCCACCAGCTTCTGCTGCAGCTCCTCCATCTCTTACTCAACCGCCCACCTCGCAACACAGTCCCCCAGCTCCTTCATCACAACTGTCTCAGCTTCCGAGCCAGTTTTCTCCCCAACAGGAGCCTTATTTCCCTCCACCTGCTCAGTCCCAGCCGCCTCCAGCGAACCAGCCTCCTTATCAACAACCTACTCCTCCTTCTCATCAAACTCAGTCAGTGCATCAGCCCCCTTACCAGCCGCCTCCAGCGAACCAGCCTCCTTATCAACAACCTCCTCCTCCTCCTCCTCCTCCTCAACAATCTCAGTCAGTGCATCAGCCCCCTTACCAGCCACCTCCTCAACAGCCACAATACCCCCAACAGCCACCTCCTCAGCTTCAACAAACGTCATCAGGCTACAACCCGGAGGAACCACCTTACCCTATGCAATCTTACCCGCCAAACCCTCCTCGTCAACCACCTTCTCATCCACCTCCCGGTTCTGCTCCAACTCAACAGTACTACAACGGTCCTCCAACGCCACCATCAATGTACGATGGACCAGGTGGTAGATCCAGTTCAGGATTCCCTTCCGGCTACTCTCCTGAAACTTACCCGTATACGGCGCCACCCTCTTCACAGTTTGGAAACACCCAATCCCTGAAACCGTCGCATCAGAGTGGAAACGGATCTGGTTATCCGCAAATCCCAATGGCTCGACCACTACCACAAGCTTTACCAATGGCTGCAGCTATCAGCAGCGGTGGAAGTGGCGGCTCCGGTTCCCCAAGATCCGAAAACAGTGGCTCAGTCAATGATGTCATCAACAAAGTGACTAGCATGGGCTTCCCAAGGGACCAAGTGAGAGGAATAGTGAGGACACTGACCGAGAACGGTCAAGCCGTTGACCTCAATATTGTTTTGGATAAGCTGATGAATGGAGATCGAGGAGCTCTGATGCAACAGCAGCAACAACCGCCAAGAGGTTGGTTTGGTGCTCGTTAGCTGTGTCTCCACATTGCGGTTTCGGCTGACATTGTATAGTCTTATCGAGCAAATCCTCAAATTTACATTCGTGTAGCATTTCGGATTTCATGATTTTCTCTCGTTCACTGTGTTTGAACGTGAAGCTTCAGACACTATTTTTTTCTTCTGTGTTTCTTTTGTGTATTTGGAAATCACAGACTTTGCCTTAACAGTTCTATTGTATTACAAAGTAGCTTTGCGTGCAGGATTCTCTTTGCTACTCATCCAAAACGACATGTAGTTTTTATTCGCCAGAATTGAACGACCAGCACTTTTCTTTTACATTCTTTTTGGGTGGTCAATTTTACCCTTTTCCTTGTAATCTAATTACTGCTTCGTTCCCTTTGTCATTCTAAATGAACGGCGTCGTCTAGAGACCCGCGAAACCCCCAGTAAACTCTCTGCTCTCTCTTGCTCGCTCGCCCTCTCTCTCTCTCTCTCGCTCTCTCGGGTTTTCGATGTCGTTGACGGAGCTAGACGACGGACTGGTACGCAGGATGGCCATCGGAGCAGTCTTCTCTGATTTCGTATGAACTATATCTCTCTTTTCGTTCTCATATGATTTCCTAATTTTCTGATAAATTTGCCAAAATCCAGTTATCTGGATTAATCCGTCGAAATATTGATTAATGGATTGTGCAGGGAGGGAAGATACGTTCGCTGGGTTTCCATAGGACGGATGATCTACTGGTTACATCCAGCGAGGATGATTCTCTTCGTCTCTTCGATATCGCCAACGCTAAGTCAGTTTTCTTCCTCCCTTTTAGGTTTACTGCTTAGCCAATCATCTTCTAGAGAAAGTAGCTCCCTTAAGGAATCCAGAAGTAACCTGATGATATGGATATTTGATTTCATAAACCAGTTGAACAACAACTTTGTGAAAATTTAACCATGGCATGTTTGTTAAAACGTAGACAGCTCAAGATTACATATCATAAGAAACATGGCACCGATCGTGTATGTTTCACCCATCATCCCAGCTCTCTCATTTGCTCTTCTCTATACAATCTGGAGTCCACTGGAGGTGACTCGTCCTTTTCACTTCCTTGACACTGGGTTATCAATAATGGTGGATGAACCACTTACTTGAATACTTTTTTTTTCTTTTCTTGTACCAGAATCCTTGAGATATCTCTCAATGTACGATAATCGAATCCTTCGCTACTTTAAAGGCCACAAAGACAGGTCTGTTTTCACCTCTGAGATTGGATGTGTTGATCATCTGCTTTTACATTAGTACTATGTACATTGATGGAATATATTCTTCTGCGTCAGGGTTGTGTCGCTTTGTATGTCGCCTATAAATGATAGCTTCATGTCTGGTTCTCTCGACCGAAGTGTCAGACTCTGGGATCTTCGTGTAAATGCCTGCCAGGTTGGTTTCCAGTTTCACAAAGTTTTAGGATTCGATAGGGAATAAGTCTGAATATGCTTTTTGTTTTGTTTTAAACCCTTGTAAGAAAGTTAGCTAGATGAAGATGCTGGAACCATGTAATATCTAGAACAAAATTTTCTCGATTTATGCTCTCTTCTTTAATCGCCTCTCTGTGAATGTATATGGTTTCATGATTTATGCTTACCCTTTTAGTCTATAGGGAATTCTTCAACTACGTGGAAGACCTGCAGTAGCGTATGACCAACAAGGCCTGGTGTTTGCAATTGCAATGGAAGGAGGTGCTGTTAAATTGTTTGATTCCCGATGTTATGACAAGGTTACCTACTTACTATGCTTTTCACAGCCTTGAACACAAATTCTCTTGTAGTTCTAACTTCTGAACACCAATTTATCTCTTCTGTAGGGTCCCTTTGACACATTTCTGGTGGGTGGGGATACTGCCGAGGTTAATGATATCAAATTTAGCAACGATGGAAAATCCATGCTCCTAACAACTTCAAATAATAATATCTACGTTCTTGACGCTTATCGTGGAGAGAAGGTAATCACAACCTGTATTCTTTCACCTGAAGAGGATAGAACATATACTCAATTTTGTTTGTTTTGCAGAAATGCGGTTTTAGTTTGGAGCCTTCACAAGGTACATCCATAGAAGCTACCTTCACACCCGATGGGAAGTATGTTTTGTCAGGTAATATGGTCATACACTTGTCCAGATGATGCTAGCCTGCTAGGTTATCTTTTGCTATGACTCATCTATACAGCATCCAAAGTTTAAGTAGATTAACTCCAGATTATGGATTTACTCAACCAAAATAGATCAAATCAAGACCTCACAGTTGGTGTTTTTTTCCTTTTCTCTTCGGATACAGGTTCAGGAGATGGAACCTTACATGCGTGGAACATCGAGAACCCGTCTGAGGTAAATGCAAAACAGTCAAACACCACTAAGATTGTACATACACCAGTTTGGGCACCGGTTCACTAAGATGATGAATAATTCAGAAAGTTGTTTCTACTGTTTCTTTTTGCCTTATCCTTGTCACTGTATCTAAATTTAGTCTAAAAAGCAGGTGACGAGGTGGGAGAACAACATAGGAGTAGTGTCGTGTCTGAAATGGGCACCTCGTAGAGCCATGTTTGTTGCTGCCTCTACGGTTCTCACTTTCTGGATCCCCAACGACGGTGAGCCACCAGCCCCCGCCGATCCTCCTGCTGACCAACAACCTCCTTCTCAGTGACGTCATTGTTTCCATTATGCCCTTGTGTATTATGATTATATTTTTTGACAATTAAACCAAATCGCAAATGGGAAACATTAGTATTTTAATCACAAAACACAGATCTCAGAAAATACAAACATCTCTTAGCTTTCTTTTTTGGTTTCGGTGCTGGTTACATACTAAACATGTTTTCCAAATAAACTATAAGTTAAATATATATTCAAACAATTAAAATATAATTGATTCCACTTATGTAAATAATTAAAACAAAATAATAATAATAAATTATTTTTAAATCACATATATATGTTTATAAAATAATATATATAATTATATGTAAACATACACATAAATAACAAAAAAAATATAACTTGATAATATTAAAATATTAAACTAGTATATATATTATTAAGTTCTAAGCTCTTAAATTTATCTGATTTAAAATGTGATAAGTACTTTATGCGTTGACTCCTAAAGTCCTCATCAATAATTTTGGGCCTTTAAAAAAAGCAATTACCGTAATAAATGACACAAGAAGAAGATGAGGGAGTCAATTGGCCCAAAGAAGCCCATTATATAGTCCTCTTGCCCTAAACCATTTGATATTGTCCTAAACCCTAATATTTTCTGTTTGTCTCTCCACCATCTCTTCCTCCCTCTTTTGTGCCGTTTCACCATGCCGAAGCACTATAGACCAGCGGTGAGTGTTTCTATTGAATTGAAGCTGTATTTTTTCCCGAGTATTGGTCGATTTATAGCTGTTAATCGAATTTCGTTTTGCCGAGAAACTTTTTAGCTGAAATTTAACCTTTCCACCGTTCGTCTTATGCAGGGAAAGAAGAAGGAAGGAAATGCGGCGAGGTATATGACCAGGTCGCAAGCACTAAAGAGCCTTCAAGTTAACTTAAACCTATTCAGGTTCACTCTCTTCCTTCTTTGTACTTCACCTAAGCTATTTTTTTCCTTCGAATCAGTGTTGGAGATGCATGTGTGAACTAAGTTTTTAGTAACTCTTCTGCTAACAATACAACTTAGGGTTTTTCAATAGCTTACGTAGTTGTTATCTCTGGTTGGTGTTTTTGGTTTTGTTTATATATGCTTTCGTTGACATTGTGGTATCTACCGATTTGGGGATTTCAGGAGACTATGTATTGTCAAAGGAATATTTCCTCGAGAACCGAAGAAGAAGGTGAAGGGAAACCATCACACTTACTACCATGTGAAGGACATTTCTTTCCTTCAGCACGAGCCACTTCTTGAGAAATTCAGGGAAATTAAAACATACCAACATAAGGTACTCAAAGCCAAAGCCAAGAAAAATGAGGACCTTGCTCGCCGTTTGCTTACTCGTCAACCCACTTACAAGCTAGATAGATTAATCCGTGAAAGGTTTGCTTCACAAACTTTGATCTATACTTGTGTCTCGACATCCACGAGTGTAGACCCTTGACACCCATTTCTGCTTGTTTTATGAATATCTAGGTATCCCACATTCATTGATGCACTACGCGACTTGGATGATTGCCTTACGATGGTTCATCTTTTTGCTGTCTTGCCTGCTTCAGACAGGGAAAACCTTGAAGTTAAACGAGTCCACAACTGTAGAAGGTCTGAATCTTATATGTCCACTAACGAGTCCCTTGTGCCCTTGCTTATTCGCAGCTTCTCGTACACTCATATCCATTAGCTTACTTTTGCGCTCCCTTTGTGAATCAGATTGAGCCACGAATGGCAAGCTTTCATTTCTCGGACTCATGCATTACGGAAAGTGTTTGTGTCTGTTAAGGGCATATACTATCAGGTATTGTGTTACTTTTTCTTTAAACTTTATATAATGGAGTCTGTGGATTAAGTTTCTCGCTGATGAAACTTTTCTGATGTATCTTGATAGGCTGAATTAGAAGGTCAAAAGATCACTTGGTTGACCCCTCATGCAATACAACAAGTCTTTACGAATGATGTTGACTTTGGTGTCCTGCTAACCTTCTTGGAGTTTTATGAGGTACGAACTCTTTCTCCTTGTCATTTATTTGCTAACTGAATTCACCAGTTTAGTATGAAGTAAATCATTTGAGTTCTCTATTGTAAATTGAAGTGATGACTTGTGCTGACTAATTTTCATTCACTTTCCGATGCAGACTCTTCTTGCCTTTACAAACTTCAAGCTTTACCATTCTCTGAATGTGAAATATCCACCAATCCTTGATTCCCGGTTGGAGGCTTTGGCTGCAGGTATGTCCTCTTTTGAGCAGCTATAATTTTCCTTGAGAGAGTTCGTATGTAACTATCAGAATGTGGTATCTGTTACTTCGATTAATTCTAAGACATGTTTAAATCTTGTAGATCTCTATGCACTGTCGAGATACATAGATGCTAGCTCTAGAGGCATGACTGTGGAACCTAAAGTTGATGCTTCATCTAGCTCACAGTCAAACGACCGTGAAGAGTCTGAGCTGAGACTTGCACAACTTCAGCACCAGCTGCCTTCGAGTGAGGCTGGGGCATTGATGCATCTCGTGACGGATAAAGAGGTTGAAGAGGATGAAGAAACAAAAATCTGCAAGTCACTCTTCAAGGATTTCAAGTTTTTCTTGAGCCGTGAGGTATGTCATCGTTTCTGAGCCACTTTTCATCACTGAATTAATTGGCGAATTAATCTGGTCGGACACTCGTTTGTTTGAATTACAAACTATTTAGTAGTGAAGGCTTTGTGAGATTTTTGACAATAAGTGCTTACTGGAGAGGCTTCTAGGATTATTTTTCAATCCTAACCAAAATCTGTTTTGATATATAGAGACCAGTTACCGAGTAAACAACTAAGAAAATTTCATGACTGGGGCTTGTCACTTGTTTGATAATATTGTATTCTTATGTAGGTTCCAAGAGAATCCCTACTTTTTGTTCTTCCTGCTTTCGGTGGGATGGTGTCTTGGGAAGGAGAAGGTGCACCTTTCAAGGAGGATGATGAGAGTATTACACATCATGTAAGCCATTTCGCTTTTTTTTTTTAAACATTGGCTAATATCTCCAAGAGTGTTGATAGATAGATCTCAATAACATCCATTTATTTTGTAGATCATTGATAAGCCAAGCGCGGGTCATATGTATCTGTCAAGGGAATATGTTCAACCACAGTGGATCTATGACTGCGTGAATGCTCGCATAATCTTACCTACTGAACAGTACATGGTCGGAAGGTAGCACATTAATATTCCTTTCCTTTCCTTCTCTCACTACTATTTTTATTTACACTTATCAGCTTTTTGATCATTCTGTTTCGTGTGCGAGCAGAATTCCCCCGCCGCACTTATCACCATTTGTGGACAATGAAGCAGAAGGATATGTTCCTGATTATGCTGAAACTATTAAAAGGCTTCAAGCAGCAGCTAGAAATGACGTTCTTCCGTTGCCAGGTGTTGGCAATGAGGATCTTGAAGATCCTCAGAACTTACTGTATGCTGGTGTTATGAACCGTGCTGAGGAAGCTGAAGCTGCTAGAATGAAGAAGAAGGTTTGTCTGATACGACACATGTGTATCAATAGTAACTCGGCATGTTAAACTTTTGTTAAGATGTGATGATAACTTTGTGCTGTGTGGGTTATTGAATGTAGATGGCGGAGCTGGAGAAGCAATACCATGAGGAACTGAAAATGGAAGTGACGGGAAGTGCAGTTGATGTAGTGCCTATGGTGGAAGAAGGTGAGGGTGAAGAATCAGGTCCTGATGTAGCTCAAATTGCTCAAGAGAACGCTGATTCCAAAGTGTTGATGACCCGTAAACAGAGGAAGCTCTACGACGCCATGAAGGTACCATTTTCATTTACCATACGTTATTTTTGTGGATTATTTCTTTAATTTGGGTACAATCATCAATGCTAACATTAGCGGAGTCCTGGATTGTTGAAAGCTCCAGATCGGAAGTCTCTCTCTGTTTCTCTGTTAATTTATATTTGGTCAAATTTTCTGCAGATGGGGCAGGAAAAGAAGAATGAAGCTGTTGAACGAATCAAGCAGCGCAAGAAAAAGTTGGTTAATGCTCAGCAGTAACTTGTTTATCTTTGTTTACCTTTCTGTTTTGTCAGGGTATTATTACCAGTCTCTCGCTTCATGTACTTCCAACATTAAAAAATTTTGAGTTAATTATTATACGTCAAACTACCAACATATGTGAATTTTCAAAACGAATATAATTCCAAAGCATGCATCTGGAACAACACATACAGGGTTAAAAGGCTCGTGAAATGATAACGTTAGCTTAAAACCAAAGTTCTCAAAACTATAGTTTCACTTTGGGTCGCAAAAACGACCTGGGCTGTAACCCAAGACAATGTAATGTCTTTAGTATTTTCGACACTGTACCCGACTTAATTTTGGTTCGATCGATACATATGGTAAACGTATACAAATATCATCAGAATCTAAACGTTAATTCTCGAATTCATTTTTGTCTCATAATTTTAGAAGTTATTTTCATATATTAAGCATACGGATAATGTTTAGGCGCATGAGTAATAATAACAAAAAGTGAGATAAGAATTTTCGTAAAGACAGGCGCCGTATAACATGGAAATCAAAAGAACATTGTATTCCAATCTTTATAATATTGGATCTCTTTTTTTCTGATCCATGAGTACACCTAAAGAAATAATTTTATCCACCTAATAAATTTTAAAAAATAGTAAAATAATAATCACAGGTTTAACATTTTAACTTGAGTGGATGTTTCCAATTGGAGGCGTTCTTGTAATTAATAATCTATACTTGATTTCTACGATGTTTTAGCCAACAAGATTATATGATAACAAGCTATAACTCTTCATTGAATAGGTTTCATAAGAGATATATATTTTAAAGAACATGAGGCTACATATATGAATTCCATACTTCTTACTGAAGAAAATTGAAGCACTTTTTTCCCTTGCACATATTCGGAGCGGGGACCAGTGTGGAAAGAAATTTGATCATATTCTGTCTTAACAAGAAGCAAAAAGATGTACAACATTTAAATAAATTATGTCTTCTACTATTTTAAGTAAAATAATCTAAATATTCAAAATCTCGTTTCATGCATGTGTCACATTGGTCATTATTTATTAGACTACAAAACCATGGTCTTTCATACTATCACGATAGATGATCCATAAATGAGTATGCTGTGTCACCTTTTGCATTTATGAAAAAAGTTGACATGATTATTAGAACTTATATAATTAGTTCGTTTAAAACAAGAAAGATACACATTCACATCAAGCTATGTCTATATAGTCAATGTTTAGACCCAGTTCAAAGAGAGTTAATCAAATTGTAATGACGTGAGAGAATCACATCACATATAGAATAATATAACGAGGCCCGTAGAAATAAAACAATTTACCTTGTCATTGCTTAAACAATACTAATTTAATTTATTGGGATCAATGACACTGATAGCGCCGATAAGATTTTACCTTGCGTCTACATGAGGAAAGCCAAAAAGATTCAATCTTTAGGAATCAACATTGGATAGATCATGCAATCAAGAACAAAATATTCAAAGAGATACTTGCTTTCCCTTCTGGGTTTAGAGATCTTGTACAACTAAACTTAATGTATCTACAGGATAAAAGAAAATAAAAATAAAGAAACAGAGAGAGAGAGAGAGAGAGAAAAAAAACAACGCTTTAGGTGAGTTTGCTTCAATATGAAACAATGGATGCCCAAAAAAGGTCTAACATTGCTTGTTAAAGCAACCAAACACTAACCAAATTTTCTATGTTATTTTTTGTTTGTTTCTATTATATTTACTTCACCAATCACCACCATACCTTCCCTCACTCTTCTTCCAAGTAAAGTAATCAACCAAAATTTACAGAGAGAGGAAGAAGAGTGCTGCTGCAATGGAAGAGATTGTGGTGGAGAGTCTTCTTAGCGGTAACAGAGAAGCTCAAATAGAAGCAGCTATTGAGCTTAGCAACCTAAGCAGGAAGCAAAGACAACAAATCGCAGAAAGAGAAATCATTTCTCCTCTACTCTCAATGCTACAATCTCAAGATTGCATCACAACAGAAGTTGCACTATCTGCATTACTCAGCCTTGCCTTTGGCAGTGAGAGGTTTGTCTTTCTCTATCCTTTCTCTAACCATGCATATCATTGTGTAACAGAGAATATAAATATCGGGGCTTGTTGCTTCTGTTCTTACAGGAACAAAGTCCGAATTGTGAAATCTGGTGCAGTACAAATGTTGCAAGAGATCCTCAAGTCAGAAACCAAGACGGTAATAGTTGAACTGGCCTTGGCGTTTCTTCTGATACTCTCTTCCTGTAACAAAAACAAGGTTAAAATAGCATCAACCAGGTTGATTCAGCTTTTAGTTGGACTCATCGGGCTCGAAAGACTAACAATTCAGGCCAAGCTTGATGGCATAGCAACACTACACAATCTAGCAACACTCCATCAGATTGTTCCTCTCCTCATAGCTTCAGGAGCACCGTACGCTCTGCTTCAAGTCATCACCTTTAGTGATAAATCCTCTGAATTGGCTGAAAAGGCAGCAGCTTTGCTCGAAAACATAATTTACCATTCACCAGAGTCGATTTCAGGCATCGGTGGAGCAATTGGGGTTCTAGTGGAAGCCATTGAAGAAGGGTCAGGTCAGTGTAAAGAGCACGCGGTGGGAATATTACTCGGTGTATGCAACTTAGACAGAGAGACAAACAGAGGAATGATACTGAGAGAAGGAGTGATGCCAGGATTGCTTCAAGTGAGCGTAGATGGGACACGGAGAGGTAAAGAAATGGCTAGAGAACTGTTGCTTCTGCTGAGGGATTGCTCTGGCTATGTCATCAATAACAAACAGTCAAAGATTGAGATTGTTGAGCAGATTATGAGGGAGATTGATCAAGAAGGCGAGCGAATACCCGCAACCATGTTGAAGTTGGTGGAAGAGATGATCTCCAAACTCAGCACGTAGTTTTTTGTGGTTGAGAGACGCTGGTCTTGTATATATCAAAAATCATGTACTTTGTTTCCAGAGATAAAGAAAGATTTAAAACCCTCTCTTGTACTCCAAGCAAAGTATAAAAACAGGTAGACCACACTGATACTAGTAGTAGAAGGAATGGTTGTCGATACCAAATTCATAAACGAGAAATGAAACCCAAACTGAATCATATAGATTTTAGCCATAACAAGTGTATGGTCTTCATGCGACGTGATTTCAACGATTGATTTGTCAATCTAAATACTGTACGCCTGAACCAATTAATGCCCACCCATTTGCTATGCAGGTGTGGTGAACGTGGAACTATTAGTGACAATCCTCGCCAAATGTGGAGGCTCGGTTTTCCTGTTCCAACAACTTCGTTGTACGATTATTATTGTCCCCCTTTTTTTTTTTTAATCATACTCTATAATCTACTGTTTTGTGTCAATAAATAAGATCAGATATAAGAGACTGGTATAAACAATAAACAATGAAAGAATTGTTAGATAAACACAGCTAATAATAAGGCATAAAGATATATTACTCAAAATATTTAGATGCGTAATAACCACTTGCAGTAGAAATTAATGTTGCTAGATAGAGAGACGATATAAGTTAATTACGCGAACAGTTATTGTTGCTTTGTTGGGGTGTAAAGCTGAAAAATGCGCTCTACCTTGTAAGTAACTTTATGTATAAGTTTTGTGCCTTATACAATACCGAGGATAATATGTGTAGTTTGGGATCGATTATTGGGTTTGGGCTTTAATTCACAGAACCCAAATGCCAATTACACAAAGCCGGTCCAGGGAAAAACACGATTAAAAGGTATATGAATTACTCCAAAAATAATGAGTAATTTGATCTTGATAGATTATGCCCTAATATGATTATATGTATACTGTATTCTTTTGTTCGTCCTTTTCGCATATTCAATTAGAACGTATGTATTGTCAATTAGAGTTCCATCATCGCTTTTAACAAAACAAATAAATAATATATATATACACGCACACACGTGTACATCTATGCATTCTAAGTTTATAGGAGAAGATGATAATACAAGCAATAACCCTTTTTATCAAACAAAAAAAAAAGGAATAACGCTTGCTTTTTAACGAAACAAACATGTAATATCGTTTGCCTAACGACAAAAGCGACAAAAGAGCGTAGAAATATCCACTGTCACATAGTCACATACAATGGAAGTAACTCAGTAACAAAAAAGAGCATATACTTTTAATTAATAAATTTTTCATATATGAACCGACTTGGACTCATTTCTATATATATACCAAAATAAAAATCTTAATTTCATCATCATCATTCTTCTTCTTCCGTCTTTTCTACATCATTTCTCTAGTTTTCTCTCTCTTTATACCAAACTGTTTACAAAAATGTTTTTAACGACGGTTTTTTTCGGGGATCTTCCTGAAATGCCGACCAGAGATTTTTCAGCAGTGCTGAGTGAAGGACTCTTGACGAGCGAGAAAAATAAGATCTAGCAGTTTTTCTTCAAGGTTTGTTACGGTTATGAGGATTTCCAAACAATCCAAGAAGAGCTGAAATTGATGGATCATGTAACGAGGATCGCCGCCATGAGATACCTCCTGGCTCTGTTTGCTGGAAATGATGGTCCTCATTTTGCTGTGGTGAAGACCAAGGCGGGCCTATCGTTGAAGAGTCTGGTTGAGATGGCGAGACTTCCATCAGAAGTAAAGGATGGGTTGAGTCTGGTGAAGAAGACGTCCCCTGCCATTCTTCAGAGCATGCAAAGGACATCAGAGGATGCGGTTGGAGAGATCCTCGTGGAGGTGGCCTTGTCCCTCGAGAAGATACTAAAAAAACTGGAGGTGTTTGAGATGTGTGAAGTGAGACGTGCACACGAGAAAACAGAGGCGGTTAAGTATCTGGGGGAGATGATCCTGTTGCTGAAAGTTGATGGTGAGCGATTGGAGAAGATAAAGGACTGTATGGTGTCCATTTGTGAAGATCAAACTAGGCTCCAAGGTATTCTGGAGAAAGAAAGTGGGTCTGCTCTTATTGCCTTGCTGTCCAAGACAGAGGAAGAGTATCGACTTCGACTAGCTGAGGACGAAACTCTCGTAGCGAAAGGACGTCATCTGATGAATAACGATGTTTTCGATTTCAAATGGGGAGAACATGCCAGGTCCTGTGTACGTTTCAAGGAACAATGTTAATCTACAAGGAGACGCAATCTGCTACGTCGAATTGCTAGCCCGATACCTCAATCTCAGGACGATACGTGGAGAGTGAGATTTCTTAAACTAATTTTTAATTTTAAGCATTCTCTAATTACTTGATATATCTTTTAATGCATCTTACATATGGCTCATTTAATTTACATGTTCTGTACATAGGATGAGTTCTGTCGGGCTCAAAGCCGATCTGTTTAGAGAGGATAAGACCGCACAACACTATGTCATGTTGAAGATCGTTTTTCAGAGCCGAGATGCTCATCTATTTGTTAACGGGGTGGTAGAGATCTGCAGCAATTCGGAAAGTTTGTGTGATTTTGCTCGCGAGAAGGTTCTCATGCTTAACAAGAAACCGGAATTGATGAAGTTCTGAATTATTTACTTAATATGCCAATATCACTTCTTCTTGTGATTAATTATCTCTAATTAAAAACATTGCACTATGTGTAAACAAAAAAAAAAAAAAAAACA
>KE156110.1:1526687-1541849 GCA_000411075.1 Sisymbrium irio
AAGGTTTAATGACTTTTCCGTACGATCATGTAATGTGTCTGTTACTTAGTGAAGAGTGAGGAGAGAGGTTGATTCTGAGTACGAATTATCAATCGCAATTAAAAAACACAAAAACCTATGAATAAATTAAAGAGAAATTTGATATAAATAATATGTATAATAATAATAATATACAACAAGAGTTATACAAAAAAAAAAAAATCAAAAGTTATGAAATTGTCACGTAAGACTCTAGTGTTACCTTTCTAATATACTACAATAATAAATGTTGTGAGCACAAGAAAAACAAACGATAGTGTTACATTTCTAATATACTACATTAGTAAATGTTGTGAGAGCTGAGTAAGACAAGAAAAACAGACCAGTTCACTAAACTTCCTTTTTCTCTTGAAGATCCAGGCTATTAATATTGTTGTTTTTTAGCATGCATGAAAACCAATTAAGAAACAACACGTGTTCCCCTAGGCTCTCGCTACTACTATGTCAAAATACGGACGATTCTCCCTGTAGAATGTTGTTGATCTTATTGTCTACTCACGCGCTGCCTCTCACGTGACCATGACAATGACATTTTTGTGTTTAACTTTGAATTCTTCAATTTCAGTTTTCTAAAAAGATAAGTTATTGTGTGCAGAGTTTAGCTTGGTTAAATATTTTAAGATAAATTATATTTAGGTTTAATGATAAACATGTTTCTCTTTCAAAGTATCTTAATAGTTTTCGATTACAAGAAGAACTACATTTTAACAACATAAATCCACGTTCAAACTTCAAAATACATACAACTGAGGTTATTACGATAGGTTCTGTTTCTGTATAATAAGCCTTTTCAGACGTAAAAAAATTCCTGTCTTTACGCGCGTTCGGACAAGAAGCACCACGATTCTTCCACGTGGAAAAAGGTCAGATGATCCAAACAAAATATAATGATCGTTTTTTGCAGTTATCGCATTAATTCCTTTTTTGTGTGTGGAAAGCATAAAATGATCCGATTCATTTTTTATAATTAAACTGAGACATGTCTCATTTTGTCCCCAAACTTGTGAAAACAAATCAGCCGATTAGTAAGATGATTTTAACATACTGATTAATTAGAATCCATTCTTGGTAGATTGATTGTTTCGGAATTTTTTCTTGTTCTGCCATTTTGGTTTGCTAACCTATCTTTTAAATATAAGAAATGTTATATAGTGTGAGCTGAGGGCGAGGGAAGGAGAAAGAATAAAAACAAACAATTTTGAATCGAAAAAGAAAAAAACTATCTTTTTACAATTTCTTGTTTGTAGAGTATGTATCGTTGTTTATCAAAGTTTGTAGGATATACCTGGTCCCCTATTAAATATCTTCGCCTGCTACTCCTACTTAATTTTTTTCAACACTAAGAATGTAAAGGTTTTACAAATTTACATAAAGATTCCAATTTGATCGGTAAAATCTGCTTCCACCGAGATTCGCTTTTACTTCAAACTAAAATGTTAATTTCTATATATGTTTTGGCTGCCATCTCTTCTCTTACTCTGTTTTGTAAGATACGAGGCCACGTACACACATATTTATAAACATTACCTTGTAACTTCATGTATTTGTTTTGCTGTCTTACAAAGGGATATAAATGTGAAAATACGGATTTGATTGGGCTTGGGCTTGGGCTTTAACTCATAGCTCCCAAATGCCAAGCCGGTTCACGGTAAACGCGATTAAGATACGAGATACTTCAAGATGCGTAGTAAAAGAGTTTGACGTTAAAAAAAAAGGTAGTAAAAGAGTTTATCTCTATTATCTTATAATATTTATTTTTAAAACTATATTATAAACTATAAAATTTAGTTTCGTAAATTATTTTAAACAAAATTATATAATACGCGTCTTTTGAATTTGACGTGTTTGAGTTAAAATATTTAATACAATATAATATGAATTGTGTTACAAAAAAATAGATATAAGATGTGGCATACAGGAAGTTATGTCATATAATTTTAAGTTTACTCGTGAACCTCCATAAAAGTATTCAACTCTAAAAATTCTTCCGTTCTTCAGGACTGCTAATTTGATCTGGTAGAGGCTTAGAGCTCTAATTTGATTTGCAAAGTGAAACTTATAAAATATGGTGGGGGCGTGAAAGCTGTAATGGAATATAATAGTTTCCTATTAGTTACTGTTGGAATGGAATATAACGTCACAAAAAGGAAAGGAATATTATTTTATTTACTAGAGGAGAAGAACACAGAATATTTAAAAAATTGGTGGATGCATAATTTAAGAATCCATCGTCACATCGAAGATGAACTTGTGATGTACAGCAATGCTATATCCATTTTCTCATTTTCCCTTACCAACTGTAATATATATTTCTCAAATTTTTAAGATTTGTTATATTTTCCTGATCTGACCAATCATTAAAATACAGAAAATGAATATCACTGAATGATCTAATTAAACCTTACTTAGCTAAAATGTATGTGGTACTCAATCATCCGATTCTTTTGTTTATCCGAAACCAGTCAAATTAAATGTTTGTGCTTACAATTTACCGACACAGAACTCATCCAAATCTAACTGATAGTTATATTAAGACAAGTTTGGATTTAGTATGAAGGGCCATATATTTTACATATTCCATTGGTTATACACTTTGGAAGATAGTTTTCTATATTTTATCTAAAATGACGTTGTGTTATCCACAAAATACAGAGTAGATAGATTTAGGAGTAAATACATGCATAATTAAAAAAAAAATGGTTCTCTTTTTTACTAAACGAAAATAAAATATATTTAAAACAGTAAGCAAATAGAGAGAGTACACGTGGCAGAATCGGAGCTGACGCAGTTGTAGAGAGAACAACTACAAATGCGCACAGGCTCTTCTTCTTCTTCTTCTTCTCGGTGAAGCTCCTCCCCACTCAAACCCAAATTTCTGAGAATCAGAGAGACATATTCGAACCAAAATCAAGGTCAGTATTTTTCTGTAATGCATCAAGAGTCTCTCTATATGTCCATCTTATATGGTCTCTTCATTTCTCTCTATATTCCTTTTCGATTTTTTTATTTTATTTTTTCTCTTGTGATCCCAGTTTTATAATATTCGTTTGTTATGAATCATGTGATTGATAGGGTTCGGTGTTTATATAAAAATCATAACTTTTGTTTTTTTATATATTAATGCATGCATCTGAGTTTTTGGGGATTTGTTATTTATTGTGTGTGTGTAGCTGGAGTGGAAGAAAGGGAAAGGGAACCCATTCGTGAGGGGAATAAGATCGAGGTTAAGGCCAAAGTCGATGCCTTTGAATGTAGTCAGCGATCGCGACGGATCTTCCCGTATTATTTTGACCGAGCCTAGGGGGTCCTCTGCTGAGGTTTCCTTTCACTCTTTCTTTCTCAGAATTTTGTTACTTACTTTGACCCTTATATCTTAAGACTTTTTTTAACGATTAACGTTGAAAGGTTTTAGCTTTGATCAAGTCTCAGTATGGTTTCAGGTGCTTCTATATGGAGGACAAGTCGTTTCTTGGAAGAATGAAAGGAGAGAGCAGTTGCTTTACATGAGCACCAAGGTATATTGCGCTTTTTGAGTAGAAGAATGAGTTCATGATTACAGGAGAACGGCTTCCCATTTCACATGTTTATGTTTCATTTAGGCCCAATTGAAGCCACCTAAGGCCATCAGGGGAGGGTTACCTATCTGTTTTCCACAGGTTAGCCATCTATAATCCCTCCTTTTTAAGATAAAACTGAGTGATGCTCTCTTGTCTTTTTGTTCCCCCACCAACCCTACTCTGTCGTATTTGCAGTTTGGAAATTTCGGTGCGCTTGAGCGACATGGATTTGCCAGGAACAGATTCTGGTCTTTTGATAACGATCCTTCGCCTCTGCTTCCCGCTAACCAGCAATCAACTGTCGATTTGGTGTTGAAGTCTACTGAAGATGATTTGAAAATATGGCCTCATAGGTGTGTACAACTGATCATTTCCTTTCAGTCCATTTCAGTGTCATCGTCTCTTGCCTTTTAATACAATTTCCATGTTTCTTACTTTCTTGCACAGCTTTGAACTTCGTGTTCGCATATCTATCAGTCCTGGAAAACTTACCATAATCCCGCGTGTGAGGAACACGGACCCGAAGGCGTTCTCCTTTATGTTTGCACTTCGTAACTACTTATATGTATCCGACATAAGGTATGTCAGCTTTTCCTCTGTCTATTCGTAAGGAACAACATTATGATCAGACTGTTGTTGTCTTGGTACCATCTCTCTAATTGAAGTTTCTTCAGGAAGATGCATATTAGACTTCTAGAAAACTCTCTTGTCTAAGTAAAATGGCATCAAAATTTGCAGTGAAGTTCGGGTTGAAGGTTTGGAGACGCTTGATTATCTGGACAACTTGATGCGTAGGGAAAGATTCACAGAGCAGGCAGATGCAATTACATTTGACGGCGAGGTAGGTGATCGATCCATTCCTTTGTTTTCAGCTCAAACTACTTAAAACAAACAGAATCTCAACGTCCTGTGTGCGTTCCCTGCAGATTGATAGAGTGTACTTGAACAGCCCGACAAAAATTGCAATCATAGATCATGAGAGAAAGAGAACTATCGAGTTGCGAAAGGAAGGCATGCCAAATGCAGGTGCGTGCATGGTTTAGATAAGCTAAAAAAAGATTGTTGTGAAGTTTTGTTTCTTAATGAATTCATGTTATCTTTGGTATGAGCAGTTGTGTGGAACCCTTGGGACAAGAAGGCAAAGAGTATCGCTGATATGGGGGATGAGGATTACACAACAATGCTATGTGTAGATTCTGGTGCTATAGAAACCCCAGTATTGTTGAAACCATGTGAAGAGTGGAAAGGCAGGCAAGAACTCTCTATCGTCTCATCAAGCTACTGCAGCGGTCAGCTCGATCCACGTAAGGTTCTTTACGGGGATCACTGATATTCATCACTACATATATATATATATATAAAATCATACTTGGAAACATAACCAGTCGTATTTATAATCGTCTTCATGGATAAAGCAATGATGCAACAAACAAGTCTCCGATAATGATTTGGTTGGAGCTATTGCTCATTTTTCAGTTTCTGACTGACATACAGAGAGATTGGCAAATGTGTAGTATTTATGTAACGTTGCCTTCTCTGCGAATATCAGCGACTCATCTTTGTGTATGGTTTACCCGGGAAAACATCAGTCTTATAATTGAATCGCCTTCTTCATGAGACATTTTGACTTAGTCATTGCATTGAATCGTCTTATTACTCACTCTCAAGGTTCTTCTTACTTCTCATATAATGGAAAGACGTGCTGGCTCTTGTCTATGAAAATTTTGCTGTCACCAGTCAAACACGTTTACTTATCTGTGACAGTGATTTTAATAGTCACATTGTTCTTGACAAGTAATTATCCCATTCCACATGATATATCATTTGCACCTTTTTTCTTTGTGACATAAATTGATGATACTTATATTCTTCCAGTAAAGACAAATTGACAAAGTGGACGGACATGCGCACCTTTTCAGCGACGTTGTTTTGATTCGCAAAAGAAAGAATGACTTATATAATAAAGACGGACATTCCCGAAAACATAATGGGTAAATGGGCCCTTAAAAGAGCTAGTTTCGTATAAAAACAAAAAAATCGCCGTTGCCGGGGATCGAACCCGGGTCACCCGCGTGACAGGCGGGAATACTCACCACTATACTACAACGACACTTTTTGTTTGTTTTTGTATTTAATGATATCTAAAGAAGAGTTACTCGCGACGGAGTGTAGAAATTCATCACCCAATCAAATATTGATATCTTCTAACTTCTTAGAAAAATAAATTTTATTAATGATGTGACACATGAATAATCACATCATTTTCAATCAATTTTAATGAAAATATAATTGTTCATATAATTTAAAAATATTATTTCCTTGATTTTTTTAGTCAATCTTATTGTTAACTTTTAAAAAAAAAAAATCCAGAAGTAATGATTACACTACATATGAGATGCATATTCAAATCAATTAGGATTGCTTGCATGGATTAATAATAATCTTAATTTTCTTTTACATTTATAAATTTTTTTAATAATTTTTAATAATATAGATAACAAAAGAACACAATAAATTAAAATTAAAAAACTGATTTTTTAAAAAAATGTTTCATCAGCAAAAATGATTTGATATTACTTTAGTACATAGTAGAATTACCTGCAGGATTTGGAAAAATCTTGTAGGAAGATATTCTTGGTTTTTGCAAGGCGAGGTGATAACTATCAACGGTTTAATTTCCATAAATGGTCATTTTTACTATTCTGAATAAAGTTAATTGTCCTTTCTTGTAATTAAATGGGTCTTTCTTCTTTGAGTTGAAACAACATCACAGCTAAAAATTAAAGGTTAAATCGAAACATTTTAGCTTGGTGATCAAGGTAGCCTGGCCCTACGAAAAACCACTTATTTACGAATTTTAATCAATCCCGACTTCCGAAGCTCTCCAATGCTTGGACGTTGCACAAACCGTATAAATCTTTGGTTCGTTGTCCGAACCAAACGGTAGTCAACAGTCAAGATAAGTCAACAGGAAGATATAGTATCCGAGCCTCACGTCTTTAGTTGTGTTCTTGAGAAGCTTTCTTCGAAGCTAAGGTTTGGGAGTAAACGAACCTCTCATTGAGACCACTTTCCCGCTCATCGACACACGTATATACTCCCTCTCTCTCTTTCTCTCTCCAAAGTCTAGCTCTTTCTCTCTGCTCTTCAACCCATTTAACTTAGCTTAGTGGAGAAAGCTTTTTCTCTCTCTCTCGCTGTATCGTTCTTTGTCTTCGTTTTCACATGGACAGGTAAGCTAGAAACCCCTGAAACCCCTATGTCAAGAAGATCTGCTAAGAGCCCGATTTTGTTGATAGAATTCACTCAAACCCTAAGTCGATTCCGTTAACTCAATACGATGGTGATAGTCTATTAATTTGTTTTTTGTTGTTGTGATTGTTTAAAACCCAGAAGGTCTCATCTCTGTTCAAAAGTCTCGAAAATGTTGAACCTTTTTATCTGGTTTACAAATATGAACGCAAAATTTCAGCTATTCTTCTATTTTGGGCATTACTTGTATCTTTTCCTCTGTTTTCAGCTTAAGAATCTATAAATATTTGAGTGATACGTGACAGCTCCTGGGTTTCTTGTTTCCGACAAGATATGACTGAATCTAGTACCATGTTTCTCCATCTTCGTTGGACAAGCAGAGATGTTAATAACTTTATATGGCTTTGTTCTTGTCGCTAAACCTAAGGAAACTCTTCGCAGGGCTTGGATTGTGAATGGTCCATGGATTGCCAGGAATGTAAAGAATGCATCTGTGTCCTCGGATCTGCAGATTGAAGACTGTGGAGCTATTATAAACTGTCCTAACTGCTCTTATCGCATCGACAATAGCAATGTGAATAACTATCTACGACACTTGTAATAGCTATAAGCTTATAGTAATGTCTGATGTGAATACTTGAGTTTAGTTTTTTCTTGGTTTTGGTTGTCAGGTATTGAGTCCATGGCCAGGCCTTCCTAAAGGTGTGAAATTCGAGCCAACTGATGAGGAAGTGATCGAGCATTTGGAAGCCAAGTGTGGAATTGATGGCTCAAAGCCAAACCATTTTATCCAAGAATTCATCTGTTCAGTGAATGATATCAATTACACTCACCCTCAAAACCTTCCAGGTAACCTTTTTAGCAAATTAAATAATCCGTTGGTTTGATGTCTTTTTGTTGTTATTATTAGTAACCTAATCAGTCATTATAATTAGTAAGTGTTTTGTTTGCAGGTGTGAATACGGATGGAACTAGTGCCTTCTTCTTTAACAAGGTGGAGCAGGCATATCTAAAGGGGCAGAGAAAGAGGAGACGGATCACACAGTCTGGTAAGGCTGAATCTGCGCGCTGGCGCAAGACTGGTAGAACCAAACCGGTCATGCTCAATGGAGTCCAGAAGGGATGCAAGAAGATCATGGTGCTCTACAAGACCGGGAAGAAGGGACTAAAAGCCGAGAAATATAATTGGGTTTTGCACCAGTACCACTTGGGTACAGAAGAAGAGGATATTGGAGAATATGTTGTTTCTAAGATCATGTATCAGCAACAGGCACAACAGGAGAAAAATGCGGGTGGGAGTAAGATTTTTGGTGTTGCTGAGGATGAAATAGCTTATGATGATGTTGAGATAGTTGTTGATCCATTTGTTCAGGTTAGTTCCTTTTACTGCAAGTATCGTTGACGTTTTTTCGTGCATTATATATAGTTTATGTTTTGTGGATAAAGCAGGGACTGGAGAACACTCCCGAACCAACTTTTGGTTCGAGAGTGGACGAAATAGCTCAGGTGGCAGGGGGTTTGAGTGTTACTGAAGATATATCGGTTTCCAAGAAAGTTGAAGGTTCATCGTCCCTTGTGGAGAAGAAACCTAATTGTTGGGATTTCCTCATCGGGTCTGAAAACTTTTTGGTTTCAGATTTGGAGAATGCTGATTTAAGAAGTCTCCCTGATATCCGTTTCGTAAGAACTTAAAGAACAAAACGCTTGTTTATATATAGAAAGTCATGCAGTAACTTGGAAACTAAGATCTTTTAGCGGATTTTGCAGTTTTCTTCTGAGGACAGCGTAATGAATTGCCTGGAATCGATGGATTTGAGGCGCCAAAATAATTAAGGATCCTAAAATGGCGTTTTGTTTTTCTGGGATAAACCTCGAGATAATCCAGAGAAGAAGAACAAGAAGGAAGGCAAAAGCAGGATTGTAAATAGTAATGTAGCCAGTACAGTCTAGTGAGATGAATTGCCATTGTTTTCTGTTTCTGTCACCGGAGACACCAAGCATTTGATGATCTTCTTAACAATTTCCGAAGTCTATTTGACTGCTCGTTGTTTTTTGTTTGTTACTTTTTTGTAGACAAAACAGTTTCACTGAACAAATTTTCATTGGATTTTGGAAACCCTATACTATATATGGAAGGTTTCTCTATTCCCAAGTCTGTTAGGAATATGCAATGTCGATATTATGTATATATAAATGGTATGATTAGAGAGGCCGTTTAGGCCATTCTTCATATTAATTAGTTTTAACCTACAACAAACACAAAACCTTTAGAGGAAACTTAGGAAACCCTATCATGTAGGGAACCTTCTTCTATTCCCGTATATAATTGGCAGGCATGACTAGAGAGGCCGTTTAGTTAGTAGGTTTTCATATCTAGTGTCACCTGCAACAAACAAAAAGCCTTAGAAAACCTGAAAGAGTGATCCATGATGAAAGGTGAAACGAATATAATCAAAGGAGTGAATTGTTGTAAAGCCCGGTCTAAATACTACGGAATGGCCATTTTTTGTTAAAATAGGAATGGCCATATCGTCATCTCTGGCTTGTTTAACGATAATGCTTGTACAACTCTGGGAAGACAATGATCCTGTCTACGTGTTGTATTTGGCAGCAATATTCTTGTTTTATGCTATTCTGCTCATAAGGTCGGTTTGCCTTCCAATTCCCACAATTACTAACGAACATCGCCAGAGAGTAGACAGCCCGTGGTAGGAAGTCACCGCCTATTTTATGTGGTTCGCCATTCGGTAAAATTTGGTATCTACATGTTAGGATCTTTTATGGGAGGCATGGCGGTCAGGCAACTCAATTGGCCAGTTCCACATATTTCTGTCCAATACGTTGCCTTCACTTTTATATTGTCTTGTTTGAGTGACTAATTGGTTTACCAGCGACCTGTTGGGCCGGCTTTTTGCATCTTCATGGCCTTAGCAATTCTCAGTTTCGCTGTTAACTACATTTTGGATGAGGCCCTCCTGTCCTCCACTGACTTTGTTCAATCTCCTTCTCGCTTCCGTGATCTTGACGTTTAGCTAGGGGTTTCTGGTCTTGGGACAAGACAAGGGTAATGCGTTGCTTGCTCTTACTTTTTATTTTTATATTTAAATTGTTTAAGTATTATTTAATTTACAGAGTGATGTATGGGAAGAGTTATTGTTTTTTGGTAGATTTGATGATTTTGCAGTTCAACACCGAATTAAGATTCCGTCGGCTGTAGCATCTAGGGAACCGGAAATCTTGATTTGCATACACATGGCGCTTGTTGATTTGGTGGATCCGGTATTCATGCACCACGAAATTCAGAGTAGCATAAAGATACAATTGGCCTGAAGCTTTTTTCTTATTTCTGTCACGGATGTAACCTATGTATTAGCTGTCTAGGCTTGAACAAAGTTTTAGTCTTCTTGAGATTATATTTTCTTTACGGTTATTTGGGTTTGAAAATTTCGTTACTTTTTTTTTTTCTTTTCTAGCACATGAATGCCTCATGGATTCCTTTATTTCTAGCATAAGAACAATGTTCTCTCTTGAGAGAATAGCAAAAAATATAACCTCTTCATGTTAATTGTATTCTCCCTTACGACAATATATAACAAAAGAAAAGATATGACCCCTTCATTCAACGTTAGTCGATCTATGTAGCAGCCACCACCTTATTGGCCATAAATGCATACAGATCAGACGCTTCCTCGATATGTAGGAACTCACAAATATTTACTAAAAGCAAGTAATATTGAACAAAAACAGAATAAACTAGTAAAATTTTTGTATGAAGCATACTTTTTACATGGTTTATTGATTTGGTCCTCCGCTATCTCATGTACCAAAAAGTTCCCGTCCACATGATAACGTGGGCCCAAAGACCGACCCGGCCTTATTTTCTAAGCCCAATGATAAAACCATATTGATAGCACTAATATAAAGCATTCAAAATTTCAAATGTATTTAAGAAACAAATCGATCCCGTTCTTGTTCGTCAATCACACACAACTTCGTCGCGCAAATCGTTCGGCATTATCCTCTTCTGTTCAGGTTCACAACGCTCTTCTTGTTCAAGTTCTCGCTCGCATTCTTGTTCGTTAACCGCGCTAATCCTTCGTCATTATTTTATTATGTTCTGTTCAGGTTCACAACGCTCTTCTTGATCAGAACGTTCGTAAACTTGGATCGACTAATTATCTTTCTGCCGGAATAGTTTGCCCGTAAGTTCGTGGTCGCATTCTTTTTCGTTAATCGCACAACTTCGTCGTGCTAATCCTTCGTCATTATGTTCTTCTACTCAGGTTCAGAACGTTCGTAATCTTCGCCGGACTAGTTATCTTTTTGCCGGAATTCCCGTAAGTTCATGCTCAAAAGTTCTTCTTGTTCGTTAATCGCAAAACTTCTTCGCGCTAATCTTTCGCCATTATGTTATTCTGTTCAGGATCAGAACGTTCGCAATCTTTGCTCGACTAATTATCTTTTCCCCGGAATCGCCCTTAAGTTGCCTACGTTCACATTCAGGTATGAATGTTTATCGCCGGACTTTCCGACTTCTTCTTTTTCTGCATAATCACTGTCTCTCTTTCTTGACTTCCGTAGAAAGGTAAACCATAATCTTGGGGGTAATTTCGAGAGAAAAAGATTTCACATACTTAAACTTCTTTTTTTGTTTGGGGTAATTACTCTTTCGTTCTTGCTTGAATTGGGTAGAAGAAATGTTTTTGGTGTTTATTTCGCCGTGGAGATCACTTTGTCTGTTGCGTATGTACATAAGGTTCTGTAGATTCATATCATAAAGGGTTAAGAAACGTTTTTGAAAATGTACTCAGTGGACTCTACTCTACGGTGTATTGATTGAATCATTTTTGAAGTAGGAGAGAAACGTTTTTGGTGTTTATTTTGCCGTGGAGATCACTTTGCTCTGTTGCTTCTGTACATAAGGTTCTGCAGATTCATATAATAAAGGGTGAAGAATGGTTTATTGCTTTTGAAAATGTGCTCAGTCGAACTCTACGGTGTATTGATTGAATCTGGATCTTTATCATTAATCACGGACTTTATACACAGAGACAACACTCGCGTTGATGATGATGATGATGACATTGATGTGGCATTATTCTAACAAGAGTCAAACTGTTTATAATCTGCTTCAGCAGATATGATGATGGACCAGGTCACAGTTCTCAACCCAGTTGTATCGTGGTTTATGGCATTTCAGAAGATGGGCAACGACGGGCTTAAGCTTGTCCACCCGGTTGCATCCATAGCATTAGGAGCCGGAGCAACCTCTATTATCGGATTGTCTCACCAATTCCGCAGTTTAGGTCCAGCGCCGTACACTGTAATCATGTTTATCCTAAACATGTACACGTCCATCACCGCGGTTATGACTATGGGTAGGTGGCTTACGGGTCTGGCGTTCGGTAATTACAGACAGCTCCATCCTGTCTGGACTGTTCTCCTTAAAATCATCACGTGCGTGGTTGTCATGTACTGGTGCCAGAATGCTTTCGTATTAAGCGACCAATGCTTAGCGGCTAGTCTAGGGATTTTTGCTATCCAACTTATATACCAAATTCATTTGTTTGGCTATAGGGTCAGAATTGGTGCCTTCCCCGTCTTCCTAGGTCTAGCTGGAGGTCTTTTGTTTTTCGAGACAGAAGGCATAATTAGATATTGTATTGTATGTGGGGGGATGTTTCTTGTGGCTCTGACTTGATAATGTTGATGACCAAAAAACATGAAGTGTAAAAACCAATTTTACAAAGTTAAACTCTTTGAACACTCGTGTTAATGTATAAAGCATGATTTTAGATATACAAGATTCTTACTTAAACCCACAAACTTTGACAAATCTTCAACGAGATATACAAGATTTTAGATATACAAGTTAAAAAAAATGCTGTTCCAACTAGAGGAGCTTTGTTCTTCTGCCCTCGCTTCATTCCTTCTACATTCCTTGCAAATCAAATTCAACTAGTAAAAACAAATTTTTGTTTATGTTTATAATTTAGTTTCAAAATTTTCATTTTTGATTTTTTTGTAATGTAAACAAAAACATTCATGATATTGGAATAAAAAAATAATGTGAAATACGCATATTTAATTATTATTTTTAATGTACACATTAAATTTTAAATTTATAAAACAATAAATTTTTAAATATTAAAATTTTAATATATTTTTATTAAATCTATATAGTTTGATTTTGATCTGCAATTTGAAAATCAGAAAATATTTTTTATAAAAATATTAATTTAATAAAAAAGAATATTTATATTTTTAATTTGCTTAATTTTTAATATTTATTTATTTAGATAATATATTAATAGATTTGAATTTTTGTTGTGTTAATATTTTTATTTTTAATATAAACATATTATATCGATCACTATATTCTAAGCTGTTAATGAACATTATTTTCAGTTTATTTTTGTTTTTTTATTATATTTCAATTTTCACAAAGCTCTATATTTTTTAGATGTTCAAACGTTAATCTTACGATAAACATCATTTCGTAAAAAATATTAATATCAAATTATCTGTCATACTATCAAATATTATAAATATTAAATAATTTAAAATATTTAAATTTACTAAAAAAATAGTATTTCTAAATAATTTGTATACTGATTTATTTTATTTACATTACCATTTGATTTAATAATTTAACTATACTCATGAAATATATGTATATATATATGTATATCCTATATATAAATATTATACGTTTTCATTTTTAGCTTTATTAATAAAATTTTAATTTAATAACTTATTTTTGTATTTTTACAATTATTGAACGAATTTTTTATTTTTAAAAAATAAAGGTATGAAAAATATTTATTTTAAATTATGTTATAACTAAAAAATAAAAAATATATTTATGTGTAAATCTTAAAAAATATTCTGGATATTGCTAATAAATTAATTGATATTTTGTTTTAATTGGTTGGATTATTTTAATTTTAAATAATGTTTATGTAGATTTTATTACAATAGATTTTTTTTTAGATTTTTGTGATTTTAAAATTAGTAGTGGATTTAAATAAACATATTGCAAAACAGATCCAATGTCAATATTTGTAAGTAAGGAGTTTTACACATATATTTTTTAAAAGTGACTTCTCTTTTAATATTATAGAGCTTGAGTAATGCTTCTTGCTTGTTTGTGTTCGAGGTACATTGACACTAACAACATACATAACCAAGAATCGATTACACATGAAAATCTCAACCTCTGCAATAAATTGAATCCATAGCCTAATTAAGCATTTCCCAAGTCAATTGAATCTAAGACCATGGTGATCTCAACTCAAATCTTTATATATTAGTCTTTATATATTAGATAATAAAATCGGTTGGAGTTTGATCTGCTCAATATAGTCCCTAGAGTTACTCTCTCAATTAAGAAATCGATGTAATACTTAGGGGTCGAATTCCACATAGATTCAAGAATCACACAACAAACTTTAGTTATCGAATTAAGCTAAACAAGTTCAATGTAATTAAAAGAAAGAATGCAGTAAATCAGTTTGTAAGATCAGATGGAGAAAACGTGAGGCTTAGGGTAATCTCAGGAAATCATGAATGCAAGCTAATCAGTTAATCAAGATTCTGCTAGGTTATAGAACTCGAAACACAATGATAAAGTGAACCAGCTGTCGCTGCGAAAACTATCTATGTCTAACAACCTAAAAAACCAAATTTTTTTGCGAGTTCTCTATTCTAAACATGCAATGATTCCAGGTTCGATCTGTTCACAAAATTTTTAAATCAAATTCCTTTGCAGATAGGTATTTTGCTCATCTAGGATTCTTTCTAGCTAATTAACCAATTTTCGTTGTGAGAATCAACCTAAGATCAATAATCTAACTCGTCAGTTCAGATCAAGCATCAACCACAACCTAGATGAAAAATTAGTGTTCAGAATCCTTAATTAACCAATCAACCTAACAATCTATGAAATCCCTAATGAGAAACCCTAAACATAACTAGCAAATTACTCAGACATGATTAATAAAACATAAATCATAATTGAATAAGATTGCATAAGCGAAATAAGAATAGAATTAATGGAGTTCTGAATCTTCTTTAAAGGAGTTCAAATTCTTCTCTCCAAAGCTCTCTACAAATCTCTCTCAAAGTATGATGATAGAAAATATGATAAGTCTAAACAATGACTTTTAAAACTTAAATTTAGTCTAAAACATGTAGGGACTTGTCTTGTAAATATTTGAGACTTATAGGATTTTTCTTAATTTTCCAAACTTATGTAAAATTGGAGATGGAAATTGTGGTCGCGCAGGGTGTCGAACGCCACCCTCCTGGTGTC
>KE156110.1:1542066-1580602 GCA_000411075.1 Sisymbrium irio
TCTAATATCTCTAAAATAGTCCAGTTGGTACTTAAACCTGTAAAAGACTCTAACAAAACTCTAAAAACACTAAAAGACTCTAAAAACACAATTTATATCATGGTTAAAATCAGTAAAAACCACAATATATCATACTTAATACTTACATTGGTGAAGACATATAAATCAATCTCCCAAGGATAAAACAAGTCGTCCTCCTTGTAAGAAGTGAGAGAGCATACGCTCTGAAACTCTTAGTCTTTTTCCACAGCTTCGTTAACCAAGTTCCTCTTTACCGTGGTCTTCAGAGATCCCAATGTCGGCTTAGCTCCTGCGTCTAGAGAGATATCCCTGTTGATATCATCAGAAAAGGTCAAACTTTTTAAGAACAATTCGATCATAGAAGATAAAAGGAAAACAGAAGCAGAGCATCTGAATTAGCCCAACATTCACAGTGGATCAAGAAAGAAATCTATATACCAGCGCAATGTCGACGAATCCACGATATCACCGACTGAATGACAACTCTTCTCCGCCTTCATCCTTCCACAAATTCACAAAGTGTGATGAATGATTCTAAAGGTTAACAGATCTCTTTGAGGCGAATCCGACACGATGGAACGTAACAGACTACCGGAGAAGGAGGGAAAAATAGGATGAAGTATGCACTTGCTCTCCTGAATCATTCGCGATTTGCCTCAGAGAAATCGAAAGAGATAATCATCAGAGAAGATAGTGGAGAGAGAGACTCATTAAAAAAAAGAAGAGAAAGAGAGACAAAAGCTTTTTGTTATTTTTTTAATAATTATTTTCTTGATTAAAAATAATAATCCCGTTAGTCCATGTTTTTAAGTTTAAAATCCAATTTAGAATTCTTCGATGAACCGTTCGATGTTTTATGGGCTTAGAGTATGCGATAAACAGGCCCACCAAAAAATATGAATCCATGATTACTATATGTGGACATACATTCCCATACGAGTTGGGAAACGCTTTACTATAGGGATTAGGAATAAACAAAGCTCGATATACTGTATCTCTCTATATATAAATGGGCATGACTAGCCAATAGAGAGCTTTCAGATTAATTACCTCACTTATACAAACAAAACCTTAGAAAAAACTAATTGACATCGACATATCATGAGAGCTGAGACGAAGATAATGCAAGGAGTGAATTGTCGGAAGACACGGTCTATATACTATGGAATGGCCATATCATCCACTCTCAGTTGTTTAACGACAACGCTCGTACAACTCTGGTCGTTGCCTCGTTGGGAAAACAACGACAACAGAGTCAAAGGTCTGCTTATTTATGCAACAGCATTCTCGGTTTTCGCTATTTTGATCTTGAGGTCCTTGTGCGTTCCAACTCCAACCATTACTGACAAAACCCGCCGGAAGGGAGAAGCCAAGCGATGGTTCCTAACCGTGTATTGTATGCTCATGATGTTCTCACAATCCTACGAGATCCATTCGGTAGAATTTGGTATCTACGTGCTTGGTATGGTTGTGGGATGGATGGCGATCATGCAGCTCTCTTGGCCTGCTCAGGATATTTATCTCCACCATGTTGTCTTGATTGATTTCTTATCTTGTTTGGGTGGATTTTTGGGTTATCTCGAACCTCTTTGGATGGCTGTTTCCGTTGTAGCTTTCGCTGTCTTGGCACTTCCCACTTCCTACTTTCTTGTTGTTAACACAAATTGGATCAGCCATGGCCCTGCTTTAGTAAGGCCAAGCAAGCATAAGCTGAACCTAATTTGTTTCTAATTTACTTTCCTTTTTCGTTTCTTTATGTAATTGGTTTTCGTTTTTAATTTGGATCTCAATATATATCAATTTTTATAGTAAAATAAAAGATGTATTATGAGATTGATTACTTAATTAAGCACCTCTTGGAAAGTTCAATACGTATTAAGAATTAAATTAAACATGTCGGGTTTGTGTGAACAAGTGTATCCAAGCTTACATGTTACATAGAAATTTAGAGTACAGTAATCTATTTTGTGATTTAAAGAAAATTGTTGATACTCGTTGAAACAGAAGAGACCAGAGCCAAGACGATACACAAAAATATTCGATGAGACTAGGTGACCAACAAAAAAACTATTAAAAAAAGGAAAAACTTGAAAACGAACATTGTCATAGAAGACGCAAAAATAATAACCTTTTTGTTAACAAATCAAAAATAACGGCTTTAGCTGATCTTTTAACGAAGTTACAAGAAAACTCGAAAAACATCTTCTTCTATCTGTAAGTGAGTCTTGTTTAGTCCCAGCAATAGAATAAAGAATCTGGTTGAGGTACTAAGGCTCCAGTGAAAGTGTTCGTGATTCACATGACACATTCAATTAATTTTCGAGAAAGCTTTGTCTAGGTCAATATCGTCCCTGATATTTGAGGGACTGGAAGCAACTTTTTTAAAATTAACCTTTTATGAAAAAATTTGAGTACAAAATAGCTGTTTTAGTCAAATAAAATATATAATAACAATTTCTTCAAAAAGGCTGAATTTTCAGTTAAAAATTTTGTGCTGAAAAATTGTGTTTCTAATTCTTCTTATCAGGATCGGCCCTGGTTGTGAGAGTTAAACTCCACAAAAGGTATTTTAGTTAGTGAGTTAGGTTGGATTGAATGGGAAGATAGTTTGCAGAAATGTAAATAAGATCTGAAAGTAAGATAATGAATTTTCGTATTGATATTCGAAGTTGTGAGTACAAAGTTGCGTGACCTCTTTAAGTCGCTATCTCTACTATTTATAAGACTATGGTCGACCCCATAGTTTGTTGTGTGAATCTCTCTTTTTCCGGTCTCCTCTTGACCCAGCCCCGTTTTTACACGTATCTTCTCCTATCCATTTATTTAGAGATCCGTTGGACGTGCAGTCAGAGGCCTTAAGTGTTGGATTGATGGCCCAGCTTGGCCCACTCTGTTTACTGTGCGGATTCCGGGCCCAACACTGGTCTAGGTTCACCATCTATTTCTGTTTCTAGCTATCTGTCCCTATTTAAACCTGTCGGAAAGTGGAGGATCAATCTCAAAAGTATTGAAATTTGTTATTTGGTTGGGAGTTGCAGGCCGCACAACGACATTACGAGGAAGAAAGCGGTTAAAAGACCAACAAGCGGATCAAGAGGAGATCAAATCAGGAATTTAAAGAAATAATGATTACAAAGAATCTGAGGATAATGTAAAGAAATCACTAACAAATTGTACAGACTAAATAAAAGCGAGAGTATGAAAAGAGTTTTGAAGTAAAGAGAAAAAGAGAGAGAGAGAGACAACGAGAGACTATTCCAGCAAAACTTCCCAAAACAACATGGGAACACATTGGAACATGAGTCAGTAGTAAAAAGCAGACATGGTTATATACCCTCACGAGAGAGATGCTGAAACCAGAGACTCCACTAATCAGATCCCTCTCTTCAATAAACTGTACCATCCTCTGTTTCACACTCCCTCTACTGATAATAAGCCGTTTTCCCCCAACAAATTACCTAACGACTACAAAGACTGATAAGCACAAACGCTTATCAGCCCCTTTCCCTTATGCAGTTCCCAGGTAATAAGTACTTGTAACTCTCAGCTTTTTCAATCAGATGAGCTGGCAGATGAACAGCTGAGTAAGACCGCGGGATTGGACCTAGTTTCCCGATGATTTCCCTGAATGTATACTCTTCAGGAAGCATGTCGAACAGATCAGTGCCTCTGCATATCACATCTTGGATCCTTTTCGGATTCAGATAATGAGAGAATCTGACCCGGTCGTTGTGGCTATACGCTTTCATCTTGAATATAAACTCGCTGATGTGCCTGAAACAGAAGCTGCAATGCCAGCCAGAGTCAGCTAAGAGAGTGTTCCCTTGACGGAAATGAGCATATCGGGTGTTCCCGGGCTTGTATTGATGGATGGAAGCCCTCCAGCTTTTGTTATCGACGAAGTACTCAAACGAGTATAAGTAGTTTTTCAGCTGAAGATGAAGAATCGGTGGGTATCCATCGCACCATCTAAGGAGGTTGATGGTGTGAGCACTCGGGATCTCATCAACATCAGACATAATCAACAGATCGTCTTCTTCAATCCCCGCGAGTCTGATAAGCTGATCCAATGCAATCCTCTGGTAAGCTTCTTCCACGAACGGGTTCTCACCTCTCTTGAATCTTCCTCCAATGTTCCCATACGTCAGCCTCGGCTCCACGAACTTGAACTTCCCTCGGTTTCCAGCGAAAACCAACGGTTTAGGCAAACCGGTGAAAGTAGAGTTGGATTCAAGAATCACAAACTGCGTGATGTAAGGGTACAGCTCTTTCCACCGGATAGTGAGCATATCGACTTCATTGCTGAACAAGACAGCATCGAAGACCCTTCTCGGAGAGTCACGATGTTTCCAGCCGTGAAGACTGCAGAGGGTTTCCATGGTGGCGTTCTCATGGTAATAATGGGGAAGCGTTTGAAACGGCTTAGGTGGAGATTCCCAAAGGGGTCTCAAGAAGTAGGTGAGCTTCTGACCGTGCAGATAGACTCCGAAGATGAAAATAGGCACAATGGTGAAGAAGAAGATATACGTCTTGAAATCGAGTCCCCTTAGTACACATCTAACCCTTGAGAAGGCCTTTGCTGCTCGAGATCCATCCTGCAAACCAAACAAAAAAAAAACATCAGAAACTTTTCACATCAAATCAGTGAACTTTTTTTGTCCCTTCAGAAAACAAAAGAAAAAACAAAACACAAATTTAGATTCCAATTCGAGATAACAAAAGCACAATCCTTTTACCGCGTATAGGATCAAACCCTAGAACAAATATGCCAGATTATCAACAATTATAAACCAATACGTTTGGGGATTATTACAGAACAAAACCCAAAGGAGACAAAAAAAAAGAGAGTTACTTTTGACATTCGCTTCAAACTCTTGGTATGTTTCGGACAAGAAAACATCGAACCGTACTCTCGATTCTCAAAAAAATCCCGACAATTGTAAATAAGAAGAATGAGAACCACAAAGACTTATGTATGACATGTTATTTCATAATCCGAATCGGAAAAGGAAAACCGCATTGCAACTAATTCTCATTCAATCTTCCCAAGGACAAAATCGGTATCACAATCTCGGATTTCGTTAATGCAAAACCGATTCTGTGACGAAATCGATAAGAAAAAGTTTCAAAAACTCTCACCTGTCCACAAACGTCTTCGCAGATATCGTCCGTCTTCTTTGAACTATAGTATCCATCGGACATGATTTTTACCCACAAAAATGAGGAGGAAAAATCAAGATTATCGAACCCCGAGAACCGAAGCCCGACAAATCAAATTTTTTTTCTGAGGAACTACGAACAATAAATAAAACCACCAAAATAATTAGGAGAAGGAGGAAAAAAAAAAGAAAAAAGAAAAGAAAAACAGGAGAAGTCTCAGAGAGAGAGAGAATAAATATCCGAAAAAAACTCGCTTATAATCTAATCCCTCTCGTCTTACGAAAACTGTAACGCCAATTATAGCCGTTTGATGCTTTTTGGTTTATATTTATATATTCCCAAAACTGCTGGAATTTATTATTTTTTATTGACATTCATTAAAAGGGGAATTTATTTTTATTAGCTTAAACACAAAAAATAAGGCGATAAGAACAATTTTATCCCTCGGATGTTACTAAAAGCGGGGCTGAATATTGATCTCACGGTCAGAATCTTTTCTACCGTGCTGATCTGTCACTCTTGAAGCTATTTGCCAACACATGATAATTTCACACATTCAAGTTTCAAAACGTGTCAACTAAATATTGCAAATGTAATTTTTAGGATTAAAGTTTAAACTGGAAAGTAGTTGGAAAATTCGTATTTGTAAATTGGAATTTGATTCTGCCATTTTAGGTACCGACGTATAATTGGTGGTTATTGAAGTGTTTTTAAGGTTATATACGGAGAAAGAATTTCAACTTTATCTTAAGTAATTTATTGAATATTCGACAGCATTTAATTATCTTTTGCTTTTTAAAATCTTTTTTAACTGTATTAATAAGATAAATTGATGCATAAAATTTAATGTTTAGTCAATAGTCAATACTCCATTTCTGTAGATATAATTATTGAGGGGATAAGTTTTGTATATTTATTTTCCTTCAGTTTACCTATTATATATCACGCGTTTTTCAAATACATCAGAACATTAATTTTTTGACTTCCATTCATGTTATGATAGTAAATATTACCTGTTTCTGATGATATCTACTAGTAGTAAGATATGCTACCTAATCTATATCGAAAAAAAGAATATTTGTTTGATTTTTTCTGATGATAAATTACTTGTATTATTAATTGGTATTTATCGACAAATATAAATATTTGCTTGAATTTGGTCTTCCTCTTTCAAATCTAACAAGTCAATAATATTACATGCTCCCTGTAATGTAGAATTTCTAATTATGTGTATATATATTAGAGATAAAGAAAGCAACTTTTTAGAATATTGGATGAATAACAATTTGATTTCTAATTATATTAGGAATATACTTTATTTTATATGATTACTATCAATGTCAAACAACAATTAATAGTAATTTGAACTGGGTCTTCGTCTCCTCGATTCTAGCCAGTCAATATTACATGTTCCGGGTGACCAAGTAGTACTATCTTGATACATAAATGAAGACCGAATAACAATTATTCTTTTATTTATTTCAAACTCAAATTTATAGAACACTTGATTAAAACTATTCAAACGATTGACTCTTGATGGCATAATTGGAGTAGTATTAATCAGTTTTAAGTTAAAATAAATAGGTTACCTAATCTTGGCAAACATAAATATAGTTGTAGAAATTTACTTCTGATTGATTGTTTTCTGATTCTGCCGGCTTACTTAACATGTACACCTAAAAAATTAGTATAATAATCGTTATATATATACGTAACTTCTTCCACCAATTTTCTTATAATTACCCTCGATAAAATTCTTTAAAAATTTATGAAGCTTTTTTTTCTAACGGCGATTTCTCAAGCTTGTGGCTAATAATTAATTAATAAGCAAACTCAAGTTGAAACACTCGGAACCGGTCATCATGGTAACCCAAAGCTTTGGCATTGGGTTCGTGAGTATCACGAAATGATATGTTCTTCTCCACCATGCTATACGACGAGTATGTCACCGCTTACCAATTAGTGCTACGACCTACTATTATTCAATTGTTTTATCTTTCTGTGAACATTATGATCTGTTAAGATTTCAAATAACTCGAATCTACATAAGTTATAAGAAAATACTTCCATGATAAGGAGGACAAGTATTTACTTTTGCGACTACGTAAGTACATATATGGACTTTTGTATCTTGTCTCTATACAATCTCCTCTCCTTTTTACAGTCGGAAAAATTATAAAATTAATTATGCCAATCTCTTCCCAACCGGTATTTGGAAAACTAAACATTGGATATGAGATGCCTGTGCATTGAAATTTGACTATAATTAATACGTGTCAGTGTTTTTTTCCTGTTTGTTTCAACTTTCAACCCCAAAATTTGTCAACCCAAATATAAAAAGCGTGCTATAATATCGAGGAACAAGCAAGAGAAGAAAGAAAATACTCCTGTAGGAAACTTCTCAGAAATACTTCTTAGTATTAATATAGTAAATTACGTCATAAATGAATTATCCGATCGAAAACATTGTTAGGGCCGAAAATAAAAGGAACCGTGGATCCAACAACTCCGGACCTAGACTTGAATAAAGTGTTTGTTGACCCAACAAGTTAGATTAGATATCCAACCGTCTTCATAGTTAATTATACGTATCGACATATACATTTATTTTCATACCTATCGACCACAGTTTACAAAACACGCGTTCACGTAGAGTATAACCTGGTCCATCAGTATTTTACGATCACACCCACTAATTTTGTAGTAACATGTTTTGTCCCTTTAGGGTTTTTCAGAAAAAAGTTGTCGTTTATGCTTACTTATTATTACTCTTATTGAGTTAGATCCAATTGGTTGGGAAATCATCCACATTAAGCTGTAATATTTTCTTAACATATTTTGAATCATAAGATAGAGATGTGAGATACATGTAAATGAATATGTTATCTCTAATATCCTGGGGGTTGAGTATAGGAACTACTCGGTTCAGAAAGTTTTCACCTGATTGGACTGGTTCAGTTTAGTTTTGCTAACGAGTGATAACCAGAAAAATGTATAAAAATTATCTGTAATAAAAGAATTAACTGAATCTCGGTTTATCTGGTTATACTAGACTATTTCAGTTTCGATTCGGTTTATCAGAATAACAAAAACTCCGATCATTCGGTTATTCAATTTCGATTCGAATAAGTAAAATCCAGGTCCGATTTCATTCGGTTCATATGTTCCATGTTCATGAAAAAATACTCAAGATTTCGTCACAAAGGCTTTTCCATAAATTCGAAAGGCCCAATAAATTATTAAGATTAGGCCCATTGTTTTTCGGTCAACGAGTGAGTCTCTTGAAGCTATCAGCTACACTGAACAGACATTGCTAACTGACGTGTAAAAGTCATCCGAACGCGTACTCAGCGGGACCCACACAGATATGAAGGTAAGGGTTTTTGTAAGAACAGCTATAAAAAAAAGCGCATGCAGTCTCAAGAAAACCCTCACAATTGAAATTCAAAAGAGTTACGATGGATCAGAAATCGGTGAGTTCTTGCGAAGGTAAGGTTGTGTTCGAGGATCGCTCGTACGCTAGAATCGGGTTTCTGGGAAACCCTAGCGATGTTTACTTCGGCCGCACGATTTCCTTTACCATTGGTAATTTCTGGGCGTCAGCTAAACTCGAGCCATCTGACCATCTCTTGATCAAGCCTCATCCATTCCATGATCTTGTCGACTTTGACTCTCTCGATAATCTCGTACGTACTCTCTTTCCATCTGATCTGATATTTTGGAAAAAAAATTCTTGTTCATGCTACGTACGATCTATCTCTTAGGTTAGTCGGGGGGTTTCCAGTGTGTCAATCCAATAGATTTTACATGCATCTATTTTTAAATTAACTGTGATTTAGGAGTGTGATGAGATTTTAAATTTATATTCGAACAGTTAGCTTTGATATTGTAGAATATATTTGGTTAATCAGCGTTTAATGTAATTTAGATTTCAGCTTGTTTGACTTTGATGACCCGGCCTCGGATTTCATTTCTTACTTTGAGGTTTTTTGGTTGGCAGTTGAGGACCATCTGTGCTTTGTTTTTGATGAGTCAGTTCAGATCATTTTATTCAGTAATTTATATATACTTTGGAATGTGTTCCCAACAAAAAACCTTAATCTGGAATATAACAGAACGACTGAACTCATTGCACTCTTCGAACATTCATGGTGCATAGCACTAACACACTTTGCGTCTTTCGTTCTAGGTTTATCGATTGCAGAATGATGGATACTACGGAGGTGTAAGGTTGCTTATGGCGATTTGCAAAGTATTCCGCAACTACTGCAAAGATAATGGCATACAACTTCATGAGAGAAACTTCACTCTGTCTTATGATACAAATATCCCAAGACAGGTTCTTACAAACTTTACTTGTTTTGTTTTTTCCTACGGGTAAAATTTTGAGTTCAGGATTTTGATGGATGTAACTGAAGCCGTTAGTTTTTAACGTTTTTCAGACGGGGCTTTCGGGTTCTAGTGCAATTGTATCTGCTGCTCTTAGCTGCCTCCTTGACTTCTACAATGTCAGGCATCTAATAAGGATTGAAGTTAGACCGAACCTTATCCTTAATGCCGAGAAAGAACTTGGTATTGTTGCTGGTCTTCAAGACCGTGTTGCCCAAGTCTATGGTGGTGGTCTTGTTCACATGGTGAGCCTGTGCAGCTATTTGTATAACGCCTAATTCCAACATTTCATGTACTTCGCTCATGTTTTGATCTTCTTTGCACTGCAGGATTTTAGTAAAGAGCATATGGATAAAGTTGGTTATGGGGTTTACACCATAATGGATATCAATCTTCTTCCTCCTCTTTATCTCATTTATGCTGAGAATCCTAGTGACTCTGGGAAGGTTAGAGAGAGCTATTCAAGACTGGTTTACTTATATTTTTCTGCTTCTGATTTTATTGCTATCCTTCTAAACGTTGCGTATATTTGATGGCAGGTGCATAGCTCGGTTCGTAGAAGGTGGCTAGATGGTGATGAGTTTATAATATCATCAATGGCAGAAATTGCAAAATTAGCAGAAGAAGGTCGAACTGCATTGCTAAAAAAAGATTACACCAAACTCAAAGAACTCATGAACCGCAACTTCGACCTTCGAAGGTACCGATCGACCGAGGAAAAGGCCCATCATACAGTTCAGAACCTAACACAATTCATCATTTTTTTTTCTCTGCAGGAGTATATTTGGAGATGAATGTTTGGGAGCTATGAACATAGAAATGGTGGAAGTGGCACGTAAGATAGGTGCAGCTGCAAAGTTCACTGGAAGTGGAGGAGCTGTGGTTGTTTTCTGCCCGGACGGGCCATCTCAAGTCAAACTTCTCGAAGAAGAATGTAGGAAATCTGGATTTATACTTGAGCCAGTAAAGCTTGTGCCTACGCGCCTCAACAATTCTGACCTCAAGACTATATCAAAGCCCTGATCGACTCTTCATTATTACAGCAGCAGAGCTCTTAGTCTCTTAGCTACGAAAAAAAACTTAGTTTGTTAAGATCTTGAGATCAAGGTCTGAAAGTTTAGTTTATATGTAATAAAAGCTACTCTTCTCTCTTGGTTGTCCTAATAAAATTTCTACTACGTATTACTCATTGATGTAATTTTAACTTTATGAACAAAAAATATAAATCTTCCTTCAAACAATTTAGATTTTGAATATTAAAACTACGGTTAACCAATAGTCTGAAAGAATTAACTTCCAAAAATACAATTGTTTAGTGTAAGGATAGGAAAAATTGAAGTGAAAACATAAATAAATATAAAAAAGAGTAATTATGGTTCAACCGAGTCCTAAACCGACTAATTGACTCAATTAAAACAGTTAAGTGAAGGCACACTGACCACGTGCCGTCTCAGAGCTTTAGGAGAAAACATCGTGTCGTTAATCATCATCATCATCTCCGATACTGCGGTAATCGCCGGAGGTGTTTATTTGATATATAGCTCCGCCTTCAGTATCTATCTGTGCTCTCAATAATGGCGAAATCTCTACGCTTTACGAGACTAATGTCTTCGTCAGCAAGAATGGCTACGACTCCTCACTTCTTCTTCTCAGTGAAACCGAGAAACATCCATAAACCCAACTTGTTCTCGTCTTCTCTTTTCCTTTCAACCACATCCACTCCGTACCCACTTCAATACGACATGATCATCAACCGCCCCACACAGTCTTCACTCTCCCAGAACCGGCGTCGACCACCTCGAGCCATCGAGTCCAGTTCGGCTGACCCAGCAGAACCGGATTTCGATACGTGGGTGGATAAAAAACTGGCCTTGGAGCGTGAAAAGGGTCGACCCGGTTCGGGAGATCCGGAAATGGACAAGGCGAAGAGGAAGTACTACAGTAAGAGGAGGAAGAGGCTATACGGGTCTGATTCTGAGGACGAGAGCCGAAAATCAGATGAAGGGTTCGTGGAGTTGAAACCTGAGGTCGTGGAGTTTGATAGGTTGCATCAGAGAGAAGAGGAACTGTATTTCTATGATACTTTTGCGTATCCATGGGAGAAAGACAAGCATTACAAGATGGTGTATCAGTTGGAGAAGAAGTACTTCCCTGATCAATGCTTAGATAAGGCTTTTTTGCAACCTGGAGAATCTCCCAAGGTTGACGATTCCGGGAAAGTTAGAGGGAAGAAGAAAACAGCTCATGGTGGAAAGAAAGTCGAGGTTAAACGAATTGGTACTGTGGAGAATGGTGATGAGGGTGACGATAGCGATGACAAGTTGGTGTTTTTTGATGAAGATAAGGATAAGCCGAAGCAGAAGCCAGAGGAGAGTGTTACTGAGAAGAAAGTGGAACAGTTTTTCAAGTCTTTGACCAAACCCACCAATGAGAAAGCTGTGGCTAGTGGCGGGGATGGGGAACCTTTCCTTGTGACCAGAAACGGTGAGCTTCCTCCTAGATGGGATGGTCCCAACGGTACAGTGGTTTTGGTGAACAAACCCAAAGGTGAGATCAATTTTGTTGTGTGACCTCTATCTCTGTCACTCTCTATCTTTTGCGTTTTGAAATGTTATGTGATTTGGTTATGGTATTGTTCTCAGGATGGACTTCCTTCACCGTCTGTGGAAAGCTACGGAGATTAGTCAAAGTGAAAAAGGTTCGTGCTTAAATCTTTGTCTTATCCAATTTTTGAAAATGTAACTGTTTTTGCGGCTAGCTGATTAGTATTCCTCAGGTGGGTCATGCTGGAACACTAGATCCCATGGCTACTGGTCTCTTAATCGTCTGCGTCGGTAAAGCCACCAAGGTGGTTGACAGGTTTGTGATTCTTTTATGCTTATGTTTCTCTCTATGATGATTTACAGAAAAGAAAACCTTAAAAAATTTCTTTGTATCTGCAGATACCAAGGTATGATCAAAGGTTATAGCGGAGTTTTTCGTCTTGGTGAAGCCACTTCAACTTTAGACGCAGACTCTCCTGTAACTTCAACGACACCTTTCCTTGCTTTCATGCTTCATTTCTTCATTAGTTCTTGATGACTCATTAGAGTTTGCTCAACATTACTACTGCTGCAGGTTATTCAGCGAGAGCCTTGGGAGCATATTAAGGATGATGACGTTAAGAAAGCTTTGACATCATTTCTTGGAGAGATATGGCAAGTTCCCCCAATGTTCTCTGCGATCAAAGTGAGCATTGTTAAATCTTAAAAACCATGTCTTAGCCTTAGCGTGGAGTACATCAGTTTCTAGATTTTTTAACTGTAATTTCTGTTTAGGTTGGAGGTGAGAAGATGTACGACAAGGCAAGAAGAGGAGAGACCGTAGAGCTTGCTCCCAGACGAATCTCAATTTTCCAATTTGACGTCGAGCGCAGTTTAGATGACAGGTTTTATTCATTGTTTGCACAGTGCATAAGCAATTTGAGAACAATGTTTTCGCATAGGTCTCACTAAACATCTCCCGTTTCTGTTTTTGCAGACAAAATCTGGTTTTTCGGGTTGTATGCTCAAAGGGTACATACATAAGATCCCTCTGTGCAGATCTTGCTAAAGCTCTTGGAAGGTGAATAGACTTATTTCCCTTTTGATTACTAAAAGATCCCAAAAAGTGAGATTTCTACTAAATATCATTCCTTTTTGCTGCAGTTGTGCTCACCTCACTGCTCTCCGGCGAGATTCAATCGGTACGTTCGTTCATAAGTACGCTTACTAATTCGGTTTTCTATAAAACCTTGAGTCACTCTTACCATTTCTTTTCGTTATTAAGGTGAATATTCTGCTAACGATGCTTGGGAATTTAATGAGTTAGAAGCAGCAATTACAAAAAACTACTTCTAGAAGAAAACGACATCCGCTTTGCTAGATGCTTCCATAAATGAGCATAGAAGATCCATCAATGTTGGATTGTTGGCGATAAACAACTCTTAAGGTTTCCACAGGCTTACATAGATCATTGTTCATTCTTTAAACGCTTACGTTATTGCCTATGAGTCTATCTAAGACCCGAATCTTTATTTTGGTAAAATACATTTCTGTTGATCAACCTCTTCTATTAAATCTCACTGCCTATAACAAGCTCGAGTTATTGGAACTGGAGGGTCTGTGAGCAATCCGCCGAGAGTACGGTCAGCCACATGCTTGTTTGCAGCTTCGGTATAGTGAACTCCATCCCAGCTCACAGCCATCGCCGGGTTGGGGCATGAGCCTCCGTAGATTTCGGTATTGTTCACTTTCCCTTTGTTTCCGCACCAGATGTGATCATACTTCTCATGGTAGCCACAACATACCTTCAATGGGTTTGCAAATCCTGCAAAACCAAAAACAAATTTTACAACTTTCTACAGAGTATAAACATTACAACGAATTGAATTGCGTTGAATAGGGTTGTTGTAACCTAGTTTCTTGGGGTTGCTCATCATTTCGTATTTCGCAGCATAGACATCAACATAAGTGATTGCTGCTTGGGTGAGTTCTTTTCTGAGATTGATGACTGTTTCCTTGAGCTTTCTGTTAAACTCCATCGCCATTTCGTTCTGAGCCTTCACGCAGCCAGATTTGTCCAAGTAGCCTGGCGCAGGAGTGCCCATGTAAAACATGTTCACAGGTAAACAACCAAAAGGGCCCGTGTTGTGTACCCAAAATGTTCTTCCTCCTTGCTGATATATGTTCTGTGAACAATCATAAAGCGTAGCAAAACCCGTTATTCAGAAGCAAAATCAAAAAGGCAGAGAGAACATTGCATACACTATCAGGGACCGCAAGCAAATCTCACCCGAACCGCAGATGCTAAATGGCTGATAATGTCGGGTATCGTCGCCTTAAGTTGATCGAAGCTCATTGTCCTAAACCCGACAGAGAGATCATTCTGTCCAATATCAAAAGTATACAAAGCCTTTGCAAACTCTTCCTGCCTTGGAAGCTTCTCTCTTTCAGACCTTATCTTAACTGAGAAAAACAACAGATATGTCACAAGTCCAAATCATCATATGACAAGAAAAGACTGAAATATTAACAAACAGAAAAAGGAACTGACTTTGTGTGAATAATTCAGCAGATCTTGCTTTGAATTGATCAAATTGAGCAATCTGCATATCGAGAGAGAATGGGCTGATCCCATATTGAAAGATAGTTTCGTTCTGCCTTCTTATCGTTGATCCACCAGTTGCAAAGTTTGCCCCGTGTCTGAAGTTTGATCCGAGTGAGTTCAAGTATGCACTCAAATATGGTAAACCCACACGCTCAGCTACAAATCACGAGTAAGTTTTCAGAGATCATCGAATCAAAAGTTTTAGTTTTTGGAAACTTTGTTGTCTCTACAAACTTGCTTACCTATGAAATCAATGGTGAGACGACCATCAGAGTCTCGTCCGGCGGGTTTGTGGAAGAAACCTTGACCGTAAGGCGCCCTAATGGGCTCGAAAGCTGCAGAGATTCCTCCGGTGTCGGAGTTAGAATCTCCGAAGTTGTAAATCGCCGGAAAGGTACACGTATGCTGAACTGCACCAACTGTTGTCACTGTTAGGAGGCAGAGAAGTAGCCATGAAAACACAGCGGAAGATACCTTGAGCCGTTCCCTTTCAAGATCGTTTTTCATATTGTGAGCAAGTAAACCACCAGAGTGAGTCAGAGATAGAGAGAGAGCGTGTAATGGTAATGGCACTTCACACTCTGTCTGCCTCTCAGTAGTCTTGTCTTAATTATAAAGCTTTCATTTTTAGATTTTTCTGAAAATGGGTTCGGACAAAAAAAGAAAAAAAAAAAGATATCGTGTCTTGAGAGTTGGACCGGACCACAGTTCGACAGTCATGAGCTGTGTTCTAGTTGGAACCCAGAAAAGGCGCTAACGGTTATCATTGTCGGTACCCTTTCAGAAAATTTACCTTAAAAGCATAAATATTTCCACGACTAGATAATTCAAAAAATTCACCAACTATTATAAATAAAATAAGGTAAAATATCCCGTGTTTTCACAATTCTTTATCTTATGCCCTGACCACTTATTTAGTTCTTTGATGTTTTCTTATGTGTTCCCTTGAGACAGAACAAACAATGAAACAAATACGAGGATGATGCGCATGTTGGAATTGTTTTTTTTGTTTATATTGGGCTTTTAGGCCCATATATTGTCTTAACCTTTGAGCCCATATAAACAAAACGACGTGCAACTGATATTAGAAATTGCAAACCGGCGTGTCGTTTTGGTTTGAAACAGTTTACAGTAAAAACACCTCGTCGTCTCATTCATACTAGTTGCAGTCTCTCCTCCTCTCAGTGAACACAAAATCGCAAAGAAATTGCGACATCAATGGCGGCTACAGGGGAAGAGACGACGACTAAGGAAGGCGCTAACCTATTGGGGAAGCCGAAGTACAAGAATCTGGAGAACGGGAGATTCATATGCGTGCAGACGGGTCACGAGCTACTAGAGAAAGACAAGAAGGTCTATTCCGAGAGTAAACGGTGCCGTTTGGGGCTTATCGATCATGCCTTGGCCCACAACAAGCCTCCTCTTAACTTGTTCGAGCAAGATCCTAGCTCTCGGTAATCAATTGCTTACTCTTTTCTCTCTCTCTCCGGAAACTTTTCGTTTTTGTTTTCGTTATATCCATAACAGTAGATATTTGAATCCTGGTTGAATTAGGGTTCTAGAGGAATTGCGAAATGTTTCTTCTTTTATGGTTTTATGTTTTGCTGTGAGAGTTTTCCCCTTTTGTGTATGGGTAGGGTTTAGGGTTTTTAGGATATTTGTTTAAATTTGGAAACTTCATGTAGTTCTACTCCAGAAAGCACGTGAATGTTGTTTTGATGCGATCATTCGAATGTGTAATGGACAAGAGAGGTTATGTTTACCAGATTTTGAGTTCATCCGTTGAGGAAATTCTGTTTCTGAAAATTTGGTTTGTTGGCTTTTTATAGTTCGAAACTGCTATGTAAGCTTACGGGTGATACGGTAAACAAGACTGAGGAACATATTTGGAAGCATATCAATGGACGGCGCTTCCTCAACAAATTAGGTCTGTAATTTTGAAGCTTGATGAAGTTGTCAAACTTGTGTGCGTAAGGTATTCATGTTTTCCTTGTAAAAAAGGTTAACGGCTGTTTTTTTTTTGGTTGTCTAACAGAGGAGAAGGAACGAGAGAAAGAGACTGGATCTATTCCAGAGGAAGGTGGAGCTCCGCCGGCCAAGGAAGAAAAGAAAAAGGATAAAAAGAAGAAGAAGAAGAAGAATAAGAAGGAGAAGAAGCTAAACAAGAAGTCAGAAGAAAAGGAAGAGAATGGAGAAGATGTTACTAATGAAGTCGAACATGGAAATGGTGAAGATGTCGAGGAGCAGGACCTTGACTTTTGGATGCCTCCAGATGGAGAGAGGTGGGACTTTGATGATGGAAGAGACCGGTGGGGATCAGATTCAGACTCGGAAGAGGATAACAATGGGGAAGAAGATCCAATAGGTTTGTTCACTTGTGAATCCCATTTACTACTGTTTTTGGAATCATGTTTTAAATCTCAAGTTGGAGTCTTTCTAATAACATTCGAATTAGGTGAAATCGATGAAGATGAAAAGAGTAGCTTGGATGACTGCATAATAGGTGAAGTTGATGAAGATGGCGAAAATAGTTTGGATGAGACTCCTGAAAGGTACCATGAATTTCATCTGTTTTCTTTTATTCTTGTACTAGATAGAAAAGATTTTAGACATCGAGTTAGTTGTGAATATTGAAGTTAGACAAAGGAGTATTTCAAATCAGAAATGTAGCTTATTTTCAGTTTAGAGTGATATATACTGATAGATAACGAATGAGCTGTGTTGAACCAAAGTAGGTCTAGGCAGAGTTAATTAGTGGTATGAGGAGTTTAATGATAACGTTTTTGTTCTTTGGCAGTAAAAAGAGGAAGTCTGAAGAACTCAGTTCCAATAGCCTTCCTTCCAAGAAGAAGAAAAACAAGAAGAACAAGAAGGTCAAAACAACAGCGTCATAAGTCTGATCTCATCTATCTCTCTTTTGTTCTTCCTCTTTTTTTTTTTTGTATTTCACTTTATACTCTGTATTTCATTCAATTTATGGGCTCAGTTTTGATATTATTTAATGGTGATAGAAAAGGGGTTGATTAATTCTTCTCTCTAGACGATGGCCATTTTTAGATCTAACGAATCAATAATTCGGTTACATTCGCGAAGCAAATTATTACTGTATTTTTTTTCTGGCGAGAACAAATTCTAATTTATAATTTGGACAAGAAAATCGCAAATAGAAGCTTTAGCAGTTTTCCTACAACAAATGCATCATAACTACGTATGAATGTGGTGTAATTTACAGTTCCCCATTTCTTACCCGTAAATAATAACCATAAAAAGGCCGAGAATTTTCCTCAGCTACGCCTCTGTTGCTGAAAAGCTCATTCGTTCACTAGCCACGTGGTCTCTTTCACAACTCTGAAATGGCCGCGACGCTCCAAAGTTTCTTTCTGGCGATCAAAACTCTCTCATCTCTGGTCGACAGACCTTTGGGAGTCGTCTCTGTGAACCACTTATCCCATTTCAACAATGTCAGATACTTCTTGATGTAGCTAATATTGTCTGATGTGTCACGAATTATGACAAATCCTTCTGGGCGTAGTATCCGGTCCATCTCAATAAGCAGATCTTCGATGCTGCATCCACGTGCTTCGGTTTCTGTGAATGTGTTCCATGCGTGGATAAGATCAAATGTTCGTGGATATGTGTCAAAGGCTTCACACCTGCATGGATCATCAAGCCACAAAGAAAGCTCAAGAAAGCATGATGTGACTATGCACAATGTCACGAGATTAAGGTGCATTTACGTACCAATCATGAGTGGCTCCGATAAGGCCACGGTCGTAGATGATCTTCATTCTCGGAGAGGATTGAACGGGTATGACGTTCATTACCCACACATCTTTATCGTTTAGCGCAGCTGCAAAACCGCCGAGGTTTGAGCTCATGTCCATCACGTTTCTTATGGAATTCTTTTGCACCATTGGTTTAAGTAGTTTCCAGTATTCCATCACTCTAAGACGCCATGTTTCCTGCACTAAAACACATGCTTTAGAGGTAGAAAGGCATTGCCGTTTTATGAAATTGTAGTTCTTAGAAAAAGGATTACTGAAACAGAGCTTTTGATGTAGGGAGAGAAAAAGTACCGTATCTTGACGGAATTGCTCGGGAGTGACACCTATTTCCTCAAGACGTGGTGGAGGGGCTGTCAGCCTCCGTGGCCAGGGAACAAGTCCACTCCATCTTTCTTTATGCATCCCTGGGTAAAATATAACAAACAGTTTGCAATGACTAACAAACTTAATGAAACTTGATACTATATATAAGGTGGTGATAAGATATGTATACTTACTCACTGAGTACGGTGATATGCAAGCTTTCATGGAGACGTTCCAAGTTGCATCTGGGTCATCTCCAGAAGGACAAAGCGGAGGTTGGACACCCGGATCCCTCTTCAAGTAACAGCTGTTGGATATCGGTTTTCCCCAGATAACAGATTGGTCTCGTTTGGCCACGACCTTCCAACACATTCTCCTGAAAAGATCATGCATCGCATTCCCAATCCTTCTGTTTTCTGTGTCGTGCGCGTAAGCTTCAGGGGACGAGTATACAAAGTAACCGCCAGGTCTGAGCAACCTATCAAGTTCCAGCAACAAGATCCCATCTCTCTGAAGCCAATCTATACGACATCTAGAGCAGTGAGCAAGTTCAAATGATCTGCTTGGGTATGGAAGCCGCTTAGTCCCAAGAACACCGAGTGTTGATGGAATCCCTCGTTCTAGAGCAAACTGGATCTGGTTCTGGTGGACATCATTAGGAGCAAGGGACATGGCTATGATGTCATGTGAGAGAAGATAAGCTCCGAAGCTAGCTACTCCGCAGCCAACATCAAGAACATTCCGAATGCTTCCCCCATTGTTGAGTTTGTCGCCAGGGAATTTCAGCATCTAAAGCAATAAGCAGTTTTTTTTGTCATCTGAAAGAAGAACTTGAAAAAAAAAAGGGAGCCAAAATCTCCTGTTAATTGCAGATCTATGCTCCCTAGCATAGGAGCACTAGAATCTCCTACATAACTGTCAGTAAGTATGAGAAATTTAAGATCAAAGCCTTAAACATCATTCCTCTGCAATAGTAGACAATTCCATACTTGGTCCTACTGCTATACGCTACGCATCGACCATAAACCATCAAAACGCTAAACCAACATCGGTGGTAACAATCGAAACAGGTACATATGGTTCTAAAGGATCTGCTCTGCCCTTGAGATTCAAAAATGCAAAGAAGTAGCAAGTGATGATAATTGTACCTGAGCAAGGGAAACAATGTATTTGTCAGCTCCGTTGTGAAAATGTGTTCCTCCCCCTGGAAAATTGATCTTATCACCATTTACAACCATCCAATTCTGATCAGATTTCTCTTGCGCAAGGTGTGTATGCGGGATATTCGCCTTCCACACCTCGTCTCTACTCACAGGCCACTTTATCGGGATCTGAGAACTCCATGAACAACAAGATCATCAACCACTAAACAAAAGAGCCAAGAACATATGCAAGAGAAAGAGACAGAAGTCCGACCTTATAACCAGGTGGAGGCGGAACAAGACAATTGAAACGGCGTTGTGGTGGAGGGCAGTGATGCTCATAGTGCTCCATTAGCGTCAAATTGAGTTTCAGCTTCAACTGATAATGAAGATTTCTATCCAAACACGGTATAAGATCCGAGTGTTTCGAATCACATATCTGCGATACATTTTGTTTAGCATACATCAAAATACGATAAAAAACTATAAGCCTAAAAGCTACGTAAGCTCACTCAATCCATTAACAATTTCTACAGATTAATAATCAGTAAGGCGAACGAGTTCATGCGCAGCTTAAACACTACGAATCAATGGTTTGAAAACGAACCGGAACGCTTTTGGGAACTTCGAAATGGCTCACTCGGAGCGCACCTTCACGATTCCTGACGAATCCGGCGCGAGCGCGGTTGGATCCATCGAACTCGTCGGACTTTCTGGATCCGGGAGCGAAGGAAGAGCCATAGTAGAGGCAAGTCAAGCCGAGTAGAGCGATGAAACCGACGAGAACGTAGGTGAAGAGCTTCGGAGTCGCACGGACTCGCTCGCTCCTCAAGTGCTTCATACTCAGCGTCTCCGGATCCGGATCTAGATCTGACCCGGTAGTTAAGGACCCGGAAATCAGCTGCCGTGTGAAGAGTAGGAATAGGATAGTGTGTGAGCGACAGTAGATTCCCGCGAGGTCGTAGACGACGAAAATGACCAGTGTCGACTTTTTTATGTGCAAGGAGGGAATATTTGGTAGATTTTATCCTCTGTGACAAGGACTACGAATGAATGTTTCTTCAACTACAAAGACGCGGTTAATTTAATGGGCCTGTCGTTTTATATTTTATGTTTGATTTCGTCCTCTATTGGGCTTTATATATTTCCTTTTCTCTTTAACGGTTATAGCGGATTTATATTTTTTTTATGAAACGGTCCAAAACATTAATTTGCAGAAGATTTTAGATCAGGATTGGCTATTTTCAATTAAATTATGCTACTTTTTATTTTTAAGAGGATATATTTATCAAATCTCTAGATTAGTTTTTTTCAAACAAACTTAAATTTGTTATTCTTTTCTTCATTTTTATGTATCCCATTTTTTTTGGGGAATTTAGCTCATAATATTTTTTCGGCCCAAGACCAACTTTTAGTGTCGCCATGATTCGAACTCGCCTCCCTTTTTTCAAAGTTACGTAGGTTTTAGCCAATTCAACTTATGATTTTAGTCGGGATTGAAATATTAAATGTTATCTTCTGGTTACTTGGTTTAATAGTGCAGTCCACGTACATCTTGTTTGCTTCTTGAAAGAACGGTCCAACAACAAAAAAGAGTTGCATAATTCACGGGGTAACGAAGCTTCATAAATTGAAGTAAGTCCATTTAATTTTCACGTGTCGTGTCTGCTCTCCAAAGGAAACAATAAGTGTTATATTGAAATTAAGACAAGCTAATCTGAGGTTTATAAAACATTTTCAAAACCCCACGACCAAAACATAAAAATTACTTTGAAAGTCAATAATTTCATTATTCTACAAGGCGAATATTCTAACAGTATTACCTATATCGAGCATAACAAAATGGAAAAAAGCTAGAAACAGCGACAATTTTTAACCGTACGATGAAAGAAGAATACTTATTGAAGATTAGATAGGATTGGCACGTGGACGAAACTTCTGATAACCATCCATTTTTTTCCCGAAGTACCAAAGAGAGATTTATTGCAGTTATTTTTATGATTGACTTTTAATTTCCCAAGTCATACAAAACTTAGCAGCGGGCTTTAAATGATGGAGTAAATCATTTTCTCTAATCGTATTTAATAATTCTGAGGTTGGCAAAATTTAATCCCTAATTATATTGATTTTTCCCTCTAAAGTACTTGAAGAAATTGTCAATTAATTTTTTGTTTTTAATTAGGCTTCTTTGGAATATGTAAACCCACAATATAATTATAGGACCAATTGTTGGAATAGTTAATAATATTAATAAAGTGATAATTATAAATTTCCGCCATTAGCGTGCTTCACACTTTATTTAAAAAAAAAAACAAAAGTGATTATTCTCTTAATGATTTGATAGAAAACAAAACCAAAAGAGCAGAGGAAGAAAGTGAAATTGCTTTCAAGCAAAAGGGCAACTTTTGAGGCGAAGTCCGCAACGATTCGATCCGCCATTGAAGCTTCCTTCACTCTCTCTCAAATACATTCTGTGATTCGCCATTCTTGTGTTGCTTCTTCATTCGTCAACTTAAAAAGGTATACACTTTCCCTTGTCCTATCACACTCTTCCTCGATCGAAAAACGGGTCACTTGTGTCAATACTGTTTCCGTCGAATGTCTGGAGATTCAGCCTCGAATCTATTTTCATCTTTTTGGGTTTAGTCTTCTGGTTTGATTAATAATGGAGGATGTTTCGGGGGAAATAAGGAAGTGGAAGAACCGCTCGTAGATTTGTCAGAAAAGTGGCATCTTTACTAATTCAGGGGTTGGAGTGTTGCAGCAAGTTTTGTTGATTGGACTTTATCTTAATCTAGAAGTCACTAAATCGCGTTTTTTTTGTTTATTTTGGTTTGCCCAGTCTCTGACGAAAATTACGTGACGTGATTGAATCTGCTTTCTTTATAAAGAAGACCACCAACCTTCGATTTTAAAGCTATTTCGTAAGCGGTGACAGATAATTCAAACATCTGTCCTATTAGGTAACTGCATCTCCCTGCGAGTTAAATGTCGAAATCTTATCTAAAGTTTCTGCATTTTCTTCTGGGATTTCATTAATATTCTCTAAAGGCCACATCTTTCTGGATTGTTTTGTTTTGTAGGTACTTGAATTCACCTGAGAGGGTTTGGTTTGGAATCGAAAGGGTTTAGCTTTTTTTTTTTCAAAGTTTGATGGGGACAGGGAGTTCAAAGGATAACTGGAGACAAGAGTCTCCGTCATCGTTTAGGTCAGCTTCAGCTTCATCAGCATCGCCATCTTCGTCTTCATGGGCTTCTCATCAAAGCTATCCTCAATATGGTCCAGAAAGCTATACCTATCCCCCTACACCTTCATATGCTCCACCTCCCGAGTATGCGCAACCTCCTACACCTTCATATAGCACTCAGCCTTATTCTCAGCCGCCTTCTCACAGTCATGCCAATGATAAGAAGAGGTTGGAGCGCAAGTATTCCAAAATTTCTGATGATTACTCCTCTTTGGAGCAGGTGCGCTGATTCTCTAGTTGGTTTTTTAGTGAAATCTAGTTTGATTCTTAATGGGTTTTGGCAGAAAAGCTTCACATTAGATTGTTCTATTTCGTTTAGGTGACGGAGGCTCTTGCGCGTGCAGGTCTAGAATCGTCAAATCTCATTGTTGGTATTGATTTCACTAAGAGCAACGAATGGACAGGTTGGTGGGATTCAAAGATTCTATCGTCGGTGTAATTGCATTTAATGATTTTCACACACAAAAGCACGTTTATATTGTGGTTGTTGATAACAGGGGCCAGGTCCTTCAACAGGAAAAGCTTACACTTCATAGGCAATAATCCCAATCCGTATGAACAAGCGATAACTATCATAGGAAGAACCTTAGCCGCCTTTGACGAGGACAACTTGATTCCATGTTATGGTTTTGGAGATGCATCAACACATGATCAAGATGTGTTTAGTTTCAATCCAGAGGATAGGTTCTGTAATGGATTTGAGGAAGTACTTGGTCGGTATAAAGAGATCGTGCCTCAGCTTAAGCTCGCAGGTTTCTTTCTTTCCCTAAATGAGGTCGCGGTTTCATCACACGTTAACTGACCTCTTTAACCGTTGTTGTGAAAATGTTGAATATGTTTCAGGGCCCACCTCGTTTGCTCCGATCATCGATATGGCCATGACCATTGTTGAGCAGAGTGGTGGCCAATATCACGTTCTAGTGATAATAGCAGATGGGCAGGTACGAACAATACTGATATGATCCTCTGTTTTTGTATCAAGAGAAGAGACCTCAATTTGGCTATTTCAGGTGACAAGAAGTGTTGACACTGAAAATGGACATTTAAGTCCGCAAGAGCAGAAGACCGTGGATGCTATCGTGCAAGCGAGGTTGGATTATTGTCTGATTCTTTCACTTTGTTTTCTATTGAAGTGATCTCTCTTTGTGGCTGATTCTATGATTTGATTTCGTTGTCTACGGCAGTAAGCTTCCTCTATCAATCGTTTTAGTCGGGGTCGGGGATGGACCATGGGACATGATGAGGGAATTTGACGACAATATCCCCGCCCGAGCTTTTGATAACTTCCAAGTATGTTATTTTAGAGCTAAAAAGATTAAAGGTCAAAGTTATTTTCGATCTTTTGATATGATTTTCTGTTTCTAGTTCGTGAACTTCACAGAGATCATGTCAAAGAACAAAGCTCAGTCCTTTAAGGAAACAGAGTTTGCGCTTTCTGCTCTCATGGAGATTCCTCAACAATACAAGGCGACAATAGAGCTTAACCTTTTAGGGTAAATCCGCATACATAATCTTTATTTATATATGGCTTCAAGTTCAAGTTTTACTCTCAAAGGTCTCAACTTTTTCTTTGTTTTTTCCCGCAGAAGAAGAAATGGGTATATCCCGGAACGATTCCCTCTTCCACCCCCAATGCATGGTGGATCATCGTCCTACAACAAGCCAAAGACAACTCGTCTTCCTAGTTTCAAACCGAGTGTACCTCCTTATCCAACTGAAAGCTATCCCGTAAGGTCTAGTCCCGCGCCACCCGCTACAACCTCTGCTTCCGATAACCAGGTATACTTCTGAAATCTGAAAGAGACTTCAAAATCTGTCTGCATTGTTATCTAAAAAGTTTGATACTTCATGTTCTTTGGTTCTCTGTAACAGCTATGTCCGATTTGTCTGAGCAATCCTAAAGACATGGCCTTTGGTTGTGGCCATCAGGTAAAAATCCTGCAAACACAGTAATAGTCTTCTTCTTGTAGTAAATCGATTGAAATATCGAATTAACTTTGTTTCTGTTATGATACAAGACTTGTTGCGAGTGTGGACCGGATCTTCAAATGTGTCCGATTTGCCGTGCACCGATCCAGACAAGAATAAAGCTCTACTAACAAGTAGACCAGATCGACAACCCTTCTCTCTTGTTCATCTTCTTACAATTTCAATTTGGGAATTTAGTTTGATCTAATCACTGAGCTTCCTCCGCGAAAGATCGGATCTTTCTGTAAAAAAGAAAAGTTATGTGTTAGTTTGTTCCTTGATTCACTTTCCTAACTTGATCTTGTTCCCAAATCTTTGGATTCTTTCTTCTTCTTTGATTGGAGTAAAATTGCTGTTGTCAATGTGTGATCCTAAGTCCACCATCTTTATTTGTTTTCTGTTTTTTGATGAATTTTTCTAATAAATTTAAATATTGAAATTCGTTATAGATAGATTACACTACTCACCTACTTTTTCTTCATATAATGAGCCTCCGTGTTAGCTATTATAGTGAATAAATCACATGCTGGTGTCCTAAAAAAGTGTGGGATTGCAAATCAAATTAGACCAACTCACCTTGTACAATTGTACTCTTGTTTTGCTTGCGTTTTATTCAGAGAAGGGATGGATAATGTATGAGAAGATACCATATGATTTATACAAGTCTGCATTTAGAATCTAATGCGGCTAAATTTTTTGAATGTAGTATTAAATCCGATTTAAAACTTCAGTTGCATTATAACACGTCATTGTATAGTGTAAGATGGATTAACATGAAATTTCCAAATTTTAAAAAATTAAAAAACCATTTATTGCAGGGAAATTTTTTTTTTTTGTAAGAAAAATATATATTTTAAAAACCTTTGCAAGACTAGATTGAGGTATCGCATTAAATTCATCTACACACACCTAACTACTTCAAATAAATCGACCCACCAACCATACACATTAACAATAATGACAACCCATATAATGAATGGATGAAATACATTTCGCAAAGAAATCTCTTGGAAACTATTCAAAATCACCATTTTCTTCCAATTCCCATGGCTTCCTCTCTCAAAATCACCAATCTCCCTTACAAGAGGCTTTCTCTAGAACTAGAAGATGATGTCTTCGATGAAACAACAAGAAGATCGTCATTATACCCTTACAGGTTTGAATCGATTATTTATAAACTGTGGAATACTAATGTTGTACTCATAAATTTAGTAATGAATTTATATGTACACAATCATCATCATCATAATTCTATGATATTATTGAAGTATTGCGTGAATGAATTCTTGTAATAAGTCTTTCTTGTATGTAGGTTCAAGAGAGTGCTGTCACTGAGAGGAAGGAGGAGAATTAGGGTTAGAGTTAAGATCCGGAGACTTAGGGGATTTGTGAGGAAGAAAGCCAGTAGGGTTAAAATTGGAATTTTAAAGATATTGAAGAGGTTGAAGGAGAGTCAATCACACTTTGGTGATCTCTTTGCTGGCAATTACCTCTTCATGCAAGTTAATCCTTCTTCTCTTAACAATAAGTATGTCTTCGACAGATCTTTCCAAGTTCAATCTGGTAACTTACCCTCTAAATTATCTCTTCCTAGAGTTCTTATGTAAAGACGTATGAAAAAAAACAATTATAAATCGACTTCGAGTTAAGAGACTATATACTTATGACTTAAGGTTCTCTTCTTGTCTAATTACATTTGGCTATGTGTGTCTGGTTTGTAACAATATCAACGATAAAGGAAAATAAAAATACTTATGTAATCTAATGGAAAGTAGTTGAAATCCACACTTTTAACTTATAGTCTCAATATGGGTCTAAGATGTTAACTCGTTTGTTGTATTTAATTATTTATAGGAATATCATACACATAAGCAAATATTTGAACAGAGGGATATGATTAATTTGGTTTGCTTGCCAAAATATTACTCACTTTATGTCAAAATCCGAACATGGCAACACGAAACTAATCGATTTACACAACTCTATTACTAGAGATAGTACTTGGAAATGACGAAAGTAATATAAGATATATAATAATTATTGAATCAATATTGTTGAAAATCTGGGGTTTTAATTGTCTGAAAGTTATATTAAAGTTCCATCTAAGATGGATTTCTTATTAAAGCAGCTAACATGGATTTAACTTGTTGGGTCGATCTCCAAACGCATGCCTCTATTAAACTCCACGTACGGATGCGCAATTGGCATTTCATCTGACTTTGTTTTCCACCTACCATTACGAAAATTTCATGAAGGCTTAGTAGAGGTATCAAACAGGTTAAAACTATTTGTATTGAAACATCAACATCAACTCTACATACACGATAAATTTTTTACATGTTTCCATATACACTTACCAGGTATCATGAAACCATGGAAAAGACAACTTAAAGAAAACCAAAAGGAAATTTAGCAAATTCTTTTTTTTTTCTTTGTTCGAAAACCCTAGTCGAAACGACCCTAGCCAAAATGTATTTTCGATCAAAATTATATTTTTAAAATAATCCTTCGAAGCAAAGACATTATTGTACGTATCCAAAGAATTTTTTTTGACATATATATTTTAACCATACAAATATGCACTTTATTCAATATACCACTATCTTTAAAATTTTAAATTCATTAATTTGGATAAAAAAATTTGAATTACATTAAAAATAATGTGTAACAATAATTTTTATAAAAAAACTCTAAAATGATATTATTTGTGAAACGGAAAGTATATTTCGCAAAACAAAATTCAACAATAAAATCTGAATATCGTCCATATAAACTTATGAGATTTATCCAAACCTAAATGGTATAATAGATGATTATGTCGGATAATGTATAGTCCAGTAAATTAGTCAAATAAAGGGAGTGATTTAGAAGGAGACAAACCTATAAGAGAGGACAAGATGATGAAGGAAAAAAGCAGTTTGAAGTTTTCCAAGTTCACCACCAGGACATACTCTTACTCCTCCTCCAAACGCCGTCGTTTTCTTGTTCATCTTCCCCTTCTCCTATTTTTTAATTTTCCGAAACAAAATTAGTTTCTTACTTCCGTTTTATTTTTCTTATTTTTGACTTCCATTTGAATGAATCCATTTTCAGATATTGTACTTACGGTCCATCTCATGGGATTAAATTCATAAGGATTTTCATGGAGAGAAGGATCAAGATGTACTGCTGTGAAAATAGGAAACACCTTCCAGCCCTTTGGAATCACATATTCTGCAAATCAAGCATGTTATATAAATATTAATTTGGCTTAATATTTGCTTTTATAATAGTAAAAGCTTTAAATATGATGATCGAAAATTAATTAACCTTTGAATTTAATATCGTGGGTAGCTTTTCTATGTACCATCTTGACAATATTTCCACATCGCAGTGCTTCAGACATCACCTGTAAATTCGATCCAGTTAGCTTCATGACGTAAGTGTATATATATATATAGAACAACAAATTAAAATAAATAAATAAAACTAAATATAAAATCTGAATACAATCCTACGACGACAGAGTAGTATAAATTTTTTTTTTTTTTAACTTGAAAGAGTTTTGGAGAAAAAAAATGCAAATAATGAATGGAATCGTTTTATGGAACCATACACATTGGGTGAATTCCATCTTATGATAATCTTCCCAATTCAAGAGTTCTCCATCTCCTTTCTTGGCTCTAATGGTTTCATGTTCTTCCTATCCGATCCACAGTACATAGTCACATGGATATACTATACATATAGATATATATATATATATATATATATATATATAGATACGGAGAAAAGAGATAAGAATGAAACCTTGAGCTTTTGAAGGAGATATGGAGACTTCGAAAGAAAATATACAACCAAGGAAAGAAGAGTAGCACTTGTTTCAAATCCCCCAAGCAAAATGTCCAGTACAATGCTAACTTTCTCTTCATAATTTAGATCCTCATTATTTGACATTATCACATCTAGAAAATCTTCTTCTCTTAATGCCTTCTTCATCTCTTCTTCATGTTCTCTTATATTTATCATCTCCATAACTCTCGCGGACAATCTCTTCCTAGCCTAACAAACATTTAAAATGATTTAACTCTATATATGATATGTATTGTGTATAGATTCCTGACCCAAGTACGTGGATATATAGCAGAAGTACAAAACCCTAGAAAATGGATATACGTGTTGTAATTCTTATAAAATGGGTCATGTCTTATATTACAATAACAAGCGCTAAAAAGAAACACAAAAACCTTACTCTCCAAAATTAAATTTCGGTTAAGAACTCTTTCTTTCTTTGTTTTCTTGGGGATTTTATGTATTAGGATTGGATCTAACCTTAATTGCGTTTGTATAAGCCGTGCCTGGAAGCGGTACTGGTAACGATATAAACCCTTTCATATAAGATAAAAAGTCTTGTAATATATAACGTCTTGCTGGGTCTTCTGGTTTGATGCTCAGGAGTTGGTTTACCATAACACTGAGAGTAAACTGTATGATTCAACCTCGATAAAGATATCAAAATTAGAATAATAGAACGACTAAATAAGTTTTGTAAGGACTATCTATAATAAATTAATTACCATTTTAACTTCTTTATAGAATTCGATTTCTCGGCAATTTTTCCATGACTCTAACATTGATATAGAGAGGTTCTCTGCGCAGTAAAGAAACTCAGGCTTCGACTTTGTAAGATTGATGAAGCTAATGATAACATTTTTTAGTTTCTTGTGAATTTCTCCGGTTGTTGATAAGAGGGAATATTCTCCGAGAATGTCATGCATCGCTTTTGGATAATCCGATGTAAATAACTTCCCTTCATTTTGAAGTATGAACATGTTGAGTTTCTGGTCACATGAGACTATGGCTTTTCCACCACAAAGATTTGACTTGAATACTTTTCCATACCTGAAATTACATTCATAATTTAAAAAATTATCTCCAATGTAGGTAATTATTTTTCAAGTAGAAGTATTATGCTGCGTTACTATAAATATAGATTTACAAGATAAAAACGTTTATAGAGTTCTCTTGAATATTGCTTTCTTTAGATAGTGGTAAATAATATATTTTACGGAATTTACATGTACCAACAACAACAACAAAGACGGTCGGAAAACGAGAATGTCATATATGCAAAATTCAGACAGATTCTTTTTCATATATAGTTTCGTTTGTATCACTGTGAAAGATTAAAATAAAATATTTGTAGTTTCCTGTGACTTGACAAACAAACAATTATAAACGTATATATAAACTATCAACATTAAAGTAAAAATATATCAAGTAGCAATATGCCAGTTATATATGGTTTTTTCGAGACAAATTATATAAACAATTTTATTATAAAAAAGACAATTTATATAAACAAGGTGATCGAGTGAAGAAAAGTCACTACTACCGTGAAACACGTTCTTGCAAGAATGTGCCAATGGAGTCAGATCTATGAGGTTTGAAGAAAGAAATGGTTTCTCCTATAAACGGCCATCCCATGCTACCACTTAGCGATGTACGATGATCAGTCGTTCCACTTTTTTTAGATACGGAATTATAGAGAATCAAAATAGACAGAAAGACGAATCCAAACGACAAAAAGATGGAGAAGACCAGCATTGTCTTTCTAAATAGACTGATCCTATTTTAATAATTGTGTCTCTCTTATATCTTGGTCTGTATAGCTCTATATATACACACACGACACACACATACACACACAAGCAAAGAATATAATCTATAGTGCAGGTCCATTGAACTAAAATTAGATGATTAATTAAGTTCCCCTTTTCTTTAGACAAAAATAATTGTTTATTAATTTTTCAGCTTTTTGGTTGATTAAGTTAATATTTTTTGTGTTGACCAACAAAATAAGTATATTAATTGTGTCCAATAAAATCTATAGATTTATATGACCTTCAGATCTCTCAGACTACACAAGTGGAATCAAATAAGTGACAATAGAAACAACGAAAACATAATATAATGCTTCTCCTCAATTCTCTTTCTGACCATAGTGTCAATATAATGTTATGTAAATTTTTGTAAAGAAATTGAGATGTATCATTAATTACTAATATTTTCTATTTAAAACATGTAAATTTCATTTAGTAAAAGATCAGATACTATTATATAAGCTATTAAAAGTCCCTAAAATTCTTAATAACGTATATATATATATATTATTTCAATTATATTATTTCAATTATTACAGTATTAGTTAATAATATAGATTGAAATATATATTGACTAACTAACAATTGTATCTAATTTTGATAGACCATCAATCATGTGACTGCACTATGGTTAAGTTGAGTTTTGATATCGTTAATTTGTTGATTGATTAAAAAAAAATTACTGTGAAGAAAGTTCGTAAATAGTTTTTTATAGGACTTTGACAAACAAACAAAAAAGTCCTATTGACATTGTAGACCACATATCGGCATATTCTTAATTTATTAATTGTCGTTTTTTGCTCCAGATTCTTATAACTTTTATAATTAATCTATTATCTTTTTTTTTACACACCATTATTACATGTATATATTCTCCATATACACATGTAATAATAGTGTAAAAAAGAGATAATAAATTAAGGATAGAAGTTACAAGAATCTGTTAGCAAATGGAGATATTGTTATACACATGTAAATAATGGGAAGTGGAGATACTTTTTTTAGAACTTCAAATGGAGATACTGTTATACACATGTACTACATTCATTCGTTAATTATCATTTGAAAGCTGCATCATTACAAAAAACTGTATTAAGTTTGTATTGAAGCTTGGCTGTGATTTCAGACAAATTGATAAGGAAAATGATGATAAAACCAGATAAATTCCAACCAGAAGAGCACTCGACAAATCTTGTTAATGCTTTAATTACTATGTAAGCACGTAGTGCTAGTTACTAAAATTCGATGGGAATGGTTTCGTGGTCAACTAGTAATCAGCAATAATAAGCAAAATTTAGATACAATTTATTAATTTCAATAAAGTAGATTTATCGTCTATCGTTACTCTCTCTAGTTTATACAATTAGTCAATCAGACAAAATAATGGAGAATGGAAACGAAAAAGTAAAAATATCAACTATGTAAGAAACTAAATGATGAAAGTTTGGCGCACGTGCATGCAAACCTTGGAGTCTGGGACCCTCATGCAATTAGTTTGTTGGTACGTAAACTACATGATTTTACTATCTTTTGACTTGTATTTTAATCGTTAAGTTTTCTCTTTTTCTTTTCTATTGGGCTAGACATTGTAAAAACAAGATAAAAATGATATTATTTTGTAGTTAATAAATTATATAATTTGATCATACTCTAATGCGCATGTTAAAACCTGTTTTAACCTTTGATATGATTTTTCGATAATATATATTTTTATTTTAAAATTGACATTAAAAATTGGATTGATCATTGGATTCGTTCATTTGATTCATAATCTAACTTTAGATGTGAATTTATATCACCTCCTAATTAGGACTTAGATCTAGTAAAACAAAAACATAATTTTCGTTTATCAGGAACTGTATGCTTTGTTTACTAGGAAAAAAAACTATGTTTTCGTGGATAAAAAGGTTAATAAGATCCGTATGTTCACACGCAGCCCACATTGATACGGTTCCCCTGGATAAGGCCCATAAGTACAACTTTGAAGGCCCAATTTCTTAAATTAATCTATTTAATAGATTTCCGAATTTTCTAGAGTTTGCTTTCGTGGTGTAATTTTTATGAGACTTGGTCATGCATGTGGGTAACTACATGTGGGGGTGGCCTTTTACATGTCCAGTGGTCTTTGGATTGCAAGTTCGGCTTTTTTGTAGCAAGTTTGTTGTGGTAACTTCTTTTTTCTCAGATATTGTGGCAATTAAATTAACATAGATTCCATGAGGAAAAAATATAAATAAACATATACATAAATAGCAGAAAAATTCCAAAACAAGTATAGAAACTCTTATTACAGAAGAAAAACAATAAATTAGCAAAATACTATATAAGAGTAGTATTTTATAAGCTGTCAACTAAGGCGTGAGTGAAGACCCACCACTCCAAAATTGCTTTCCGCTTCTCATATTTCATGGACCCCCATGAAGCAAACCAATATACCCCGTCTTTATTCTTTTAAAATAAATTATACTCCTTAATAATCTATTGCTTTTTCATATCTGAATTTTGTTTTGTTTTTTTTAATCGTTCGTAGTTGTTGATATTTTGTTATCATTCAATTCAATTATAACATTTCATTGTGCCTTTCATGTTCACTCTTACATATTTGGTGATTCCAAGATATTAAATACAAACATGTTTAATCATAACCTATGATTTAGCACTCCACCAACGCTAAATTATTAGCTAAAACCCTTTTATCTGCAAAAAGTAACCTTTCTCTAATACTTGTCTACATCTGTTTGACTTTAGGGATATAACTCCATTGACATAAGCTCCATCTTGTCTGCAAATTTATGTACTTGTAATCTTTTATCCTCTTTTTAGTTAACGGATCGCAGATAAAAACAATTTACAGAGTAATTATCGTCGACTTGTGTAATTAAACAATCGAGATTTTTAAAAATTAATAAACCAAAGTTGCAAACTTTAATAACAGTTTATACTATCATTCTCTTCCTTTACCCTTTCAAGTGCCACTTTTTCTTCCTAAATCCCCTCTCTCTCTCTCTCCGTTCCCGAGAAAGGAAAAATAAAAGCTTCAATCTCAATCTTTCAGTAGCTGAGAAAATGCTCTTCGTCTAAGAGACTGTGAAGCCAAAAGGGGAGAGAGAGAGAGAGAGAGAAGAGATGGGAGGGGTGACGTCATCAGTTGCGGCGAAGTTCGCTTTCTTTCCACCGAGCCCGTCCTCTTACAGGCTGATCTTCGACGAGCTGACCGGACTTCTTCTGATGAACCCATTTCCTCACCGTGAAAACGTCGAAATCTTAAAGCTTCCTACACGTAGAGGAACAGAGATCGTGGCTATGTACGTCAGACACCCGATGGCTACCTCTACGCTGCTTTATTCTCATGGCAACGCCGCCGATCTGGGTCAGATGTATGAGCTCTTCATCGAATTGAGCATCCATCTCAAGGTTAACCTTATGGGGTACGTCAGTAAAGTTTCAGTCTTTCCTCTTGTGCTATCTCATATTATAGCTCTTTGCATGTTTAGCTCCTCTGGTCTGTAATTGTGTTCTGTTCGGTGATGTTTGTGTCTGGATATGATCAAATTCGTACACTTTTTCTTTTAATGGCTATTAGCGTATTTGGGAAGTTTGGTGTTGATAGTGTTTTTACTTTTTTTGCTTAGTGAAAACGGATGAATTTGGTGAGTTGCTTTCTTTTTCTGGTTAAATGTTAAAGTTTGGAGATTTTATCTACTTCTTGGTTTCTTCTCATTCACTGTTTGATTGGTTCTTTTAGGTTACGAGACAATGTCCATGATTTTGCTCCGTATCAAATTTATGCTCATCATGCTTTTGGTTGTAAGTTGAAACATATATCTTGTCAAGTTGTTGTCGAATCATTATGTCATGAATGTCTGAATGTTAAGTCTCGTTTTGATTCTTTTTGTTCAAGATTTTTTTGAGTCTAGTCTGTATTACATTGTTCCAAATTCTGTTTTAGCCGTCTATTTGTAATCTTAACTTGGTTGTGGTCTGATGCTTAAGCTGTTTTATGTTTGGCTCTTGTAATTTTCAGCTTGTGTCTGAAACTTCAGTTCAGAATGATCTTTGTGAACAATACATCTCGTAACTTAAGATCTTGTCTAGGTTGATTCAGCTCCATAAATCTTGCTTTTCTGCATTCTTCTTGCAGGTACGATTACTCCGGGTATGGACAATCTACTGGAAAGGTTTGTCCTATAGAATCAACAAGGAAAAATATTGATTATAATGGCTATAGAACTAATTGTAAGAATCTTTTTGTGTGCGCTTTCAGCCGAGTGAGCACCATACATATGCTGATATCGAAGCTGCTTATAAATGTCTTGAAGAGACCTATGGAGCCAAACAGGAAGACATAATTCTCTACGGTCAATCCGTAGGAAGTGGGCCTACATTAGATCTCGCTGCTCGACTGCCTCAGCTAAGAGCTGTTGTTCTCCATAGCCCGATTCTTTCGGGTCTAAGAGTAATGTATCCAGTGAAGAAGACATACTGGTTCGACATATACAAGGTAATAAAATCGTGATTTTGATGGATAATATTCTCGAATTTCTCGACATCCTCTATCTTCTTCACAGTTGCAGCTTTATGTTTTCTTTGCTTGCAGAATATCGACAAGATCCCACTTGTGAACTGTCCTGTTCTTGTCATTCACGTGAGTTACATATCAGCTTCTCTTGTTGTTTTATTCTTACGGAACTAAGTGTCTTTAACTCTCTCTCTCTCTCTGGATATTCATCTTGTTGCAGGGAACTTGTGATGAAGTTGTTGACTGTTCCCATGGAAAGCAGTTATGGGAACTCTCTAAAGAGAAGTATGAACCGCTATGGCTCGAAGGCGGTAACCATTGTGATCTAGAACACTACCCTGAATACATCAAACACCTTAAGAAGTTCATCACAACCGTGGAGAGATCTCTCTCCTCTAGGGCGAGCACGTGCCAATCAGAAAACCAGAGCAGTGATGTGGAAATGCCGAGGCAGAGCGTAGATAGAAGAGAGAAGCCAAGGCAAAGCGTTGACAAAAGGGAGAAAGAGAAACCGCCAAAGGGTCCGTCCAAGAAGAGCAAGCTGAGAATCACTTTCGAGCAGCATTTAGATCGGTCTAGGAGGAGCGTTGACCTCCACGACAAGGCAAGAAAGAGCGTTGACAACCACCACCATCATCATCATCAGAATAATCATCAGATTGAGAGAGGAAGGAAGAGTGTTGATAGGTTGGATAGAGTACGGTCCGAGTAAACCGCGGAGAGATCTACGATACGTACATAAAATTGTTGTTACCGAACAAGAACTGATCTTGATCTTGATTGCGATTCTAATGTTGATGTTTTTTTTTTTCCTTTCCTTGTTTTGTTTGCGAGTTATTCTATAGTTTATTTATTGGGGTGTGATATTTTCTGAGCTGGTTAAAAACTTACTCCTATGTCTTAAGCAAACAATTGAGAGAAATCAGGGCTTTGCATTAATTAAGTGACCTCACTTAAACTAGCAAACCGAGGCCCATATTGAATTAATCTGATATAAATTACAAAATGTTGTTTGTTTTCTCTACATTTTAAAATTGGCCACCATGAATTCATATCTATTGTTTCGTCAAGTTACCGGGGCTAATCAAAGCTTCGGTTAAAGAAACAATTAAAATCGAACCCTTAAAGAAAACAACACTGTGTACACCAGACGATAGTTAAAAATAAAAAGAAGTTAAACAACACAAACAAAAAGGTAGAATAAAGAGATGATGTCTGTTTCGATCTGTAGCTCTGTCAAAACATTAACAAATGTCTTCGAAACCCTGAGCCGCATAAAACTTCACCATGCGGGACTTGTCTATGTGTTTGATAATGGCTCGTGTATGTGTCCGTGTATACTTGTATTATTGGTATTAATTTGTGCTTAGTTCAACAGCACCATAATAAATTCTTTATTAAAAGCCCAGAATGTAGTTTAAGACTCTAATTGCTGATTTTTTTCCTGAATCAAACAGTGGTCATAATCTCAGTCTCAGCTGCTAATATTAGTACATTTCAAAAATAGTTTGTGCCTGTAATGGAGAACTGGTCTCTCTTTTTCTTATAATCTATTTTAGGCCTACTTATTTTAAAGATAATTTCTAAAATTAGTGTCTAAGATTCATGTCTCATCTCATATCCATCAATTTTCCTAATTTTTCTCATCTTAGAAAACATTTAAATTCACTCCCCCATGTCTTGTTCTTACATCCCAAAGCTTTTGCAGTATTTCTCCATAGAGTAAAAAAACAAAAAAAAACCAAAAAATAATAATAAATACTGCTTTAGCTTTTGGAATATCCTCCTTTTAATCTCAATAAAAAAACAGAAAAAATGGCACGTCAATTTGTCGTATTTGTCCTATTGGCTTTAATCGTCGCCACAGCTTTCGCTGCTGATGCTCCTTCAGCCTCCCCCAAGAAATCTCCATCCCCCACCACCGCGCCAACCAAGGCTCCAACTGCCCCAACGAAGGCTCCTGCGGCCGCACCAAAATCTTCTTCCGCTGCTGCACCTAAGTCATCTTCAGCCTCTTCTCCCAAAGCATCTTCCCCTGCTGCAGAAGGACCTGCTGCTGAGGATGACTACTCCGCCACTAGTCCCAGTGACGGTGCTGACGCACCCACCGTCTCCTCCCCTCCATCTCCCACACCCGACAGCTCATCCGCTGCTGATGGACCAAGCGATGGACCCACAGCAGAATCACCAAGCAGCGGTGCTGCTTCCACCAAGCTTTCTGTTGCTGGCACAGTTGCCGCTTTCAGCTTCTTCGTCTTTTCTTTCTAAGTTGAATCAATCCACATTTTGCTTGGAATGATTGTCTTTTAAGATATGAGGCCGTAACTTTATTTTATATATATACACGTTTATAATCGAGATTAATTGGAGCTAATATAAACTTATATGTTGTTAATGTGAAATTTTGTTAGAAACAATTTTTTCATATTTTGTTTAATGGAATAAAATTTTGTGGAAATGCTTATGATATTTGTGGCTTAATGATCTGTTGTCGCTTAATTTATGTACACTAAGAGCACCTTCATCCATAATTTCTATATAAATATATCATGAACAAATAATTTAAAAAAAAATAAGAGTAGGAGAGAGAAATGAGAAGAGTATTTCATGTGAGAAGTTTTGAGATATTATCAGATACTCAAAAAAATACAGATGTGAGTGATTCATTTTCTTTAGAAAAAAAATAAATTTAATTACATTATTAATATCTAATAAAATATAAATATAATTTTACATAGATGTTCAAGATGTCTCACGAATGGAGTTGCTCTAATATTTTAATACGGTAAAAAAAGTGTTAGAAACCAGTCAATGAAGATAGGACCCACATAAATTGTTCTTTTTTCCATGTATGTTTGGCTGTGATTGGTGGTTCCCTTTCTCTCTGTGAGCTTTATTGTTTCATCTCTCAGCTTTTTTCTATTTGCAAACGTCAGGTCTTAAATGGATCATTTGTAACTCCAAAATTTGTCTAGGGTTTTACCTTTTACCTGTAACAGTCACTTCTATCAATTATAAACCAGGATTTTCAAAGAGTAAGTTGCCAAAATAATATAACGAAGAAATGTATTCTAAAAATAGCATCTCTTTTTTGAAAGTATCTATATCTTTGAAAATACTAAATTTTTCATCCACGCTACGCGTAGGAATTTGTTTAATTTACTTTAGAAAAATAAATTTACTGAAATAATTTATATTCATAATAATAAATTTTTTATATATATATATATAT